>VZRM01002336.1:686895-703185 GCA_013397955.1 Grantiella picta | reverse complement strand
CCACACGCAGCCCCACATTTCCCCTGTGCAGTTCCAGACACCTCCAGATCAGCCGCCACCCCAGCCTTGGCGCAGACCCCCATGCACACCCTGCACAGCTTCCCCAGAGAAGCCCCCGCAGCCCCTGCACTGCCCCCGGATCCACAGCGCCCACTGAGTGACCACAGGAAGCCCTCGGCCCAGCCGGACACACGGGAATGGGGTGGTTTTACCGGGGACTGACCATCCCCTGGGGGTCACTGTGGGCTCCGGGAAGTGCAGTGTGGGATTCCCCTCCTGACGCACGCCGGGATTCAGGTGTGCCCAGGTATGCTGAGCCATTTCCCACCCAGCTCCCCCGTAGTGCAGGCAGCTCACGCAGAGCTGGGTCGGATGTTGTTTGTTTTGTGCCGTGAACTCATGAACTCCCAGGCAGAGCCTGGCCAGCCCCGTGCACCACATCCACAAATAAACAAACACTGGGAGAAGCAGGGAAGCCAAACCCAGAGGCAGCCCCACAAGCCCCACATGTGTGCAGGTGTCCTGTTAGTGTAGCGGTGACAAGGGTCCCTTTGCCCTCATCCCTGTGTCCCCACATCCCTGCTCCTGCCCTATTTCACTGTGCTACAGTCAAGCCTGGAAAACTGAGCTGTCCCAGAGCACGGGAATGTCCCACCTGAAATCCTTCCAGGCCCTGAGCCTGGTGTTTGTGGGTGTCTCCTGCAAGCTGTGCTCAAGGCTGTACCCACAGAGCACCACTGATGCAAACAACCCATGTGGGGGTGCTTAAAAATGATGCTTCCTCTTGGGGTTTCGGTGCTCAGCCCTGCTCAGTGAGGCTGCAGGGCCTGCAAAAGCAGGGAGCAAATACTCTGAGCATGGAGAATTTATGGTACCAGCTGTCCCAGGGATATAGGTACCTAAACACCTTCGGACTCCTTGGTGTCTCCCTAAGACCCTCTGAGCTGTTGGAGGTTGCTGGATGTCTCTTTTACAGCTCCCAGACATGGGGACATGGAGGGATGGCTGCTGGCCTCTGGCTGAAAGCTTGGGAAAGACGAAGAGCAAAGAGCGGTCGGCAATGGGTTAATGGGAAGGAGGTGACACTGTGGTCATCTGTGTCTCTCATCACAGGGTACCTCTCCATCAGCCCCCGGGCTCATCCCATCCCATGCCAGCCCTGCTGTTATCCCACTGCTTCCTGTTGTAAACTATTTCCAGAGCAAGTGTGAAACAATTAAACAAACCGAAGGGCAGAGTCTGCTCACCAGATCAAAGGCGTGAGCCCTGCAGCGGTACCTCGCTCCCGCGGCTCCCTCTTTGCCTGCTCCTCCTGCCCTCCCCACTCTGGGCTCTAAGGCAGTGTCCTGGCTGGGGCTGGGGAGCCAGGGCTCTGTGTGGAGCACGGTGCCGCTCGGGATCCAGGTGCCCCTGGCAGCTTGAGCTTTGAGCAATTCCTGAATGTAGGAATGTGGGAATGTGCCCCCTGTTCTATCCTCCCTGCAGACACAAGTGAGGTGACAACAACTGGGCATGGCATGTGACCCTGGCTGTGCCACCACGACCGTGTCACCAACATCAGCCTCATCCGGAGGTGCGAGGACAGCCTGAGGTTTCTCCACTGGGCCATACTTGGAGATGGAGACCTCGTGCTCTTTCTCCATCTTTGCTCTTTCCCCCTCCCCAGCAGAGCCCACGGAGCATCTCAGCTCTACCTGCCTGGAAATACCGACCGCAGCTTTGCCCGGGCTTGTTCTCCCTGTGCAGAAAGCACCGTGTGCTCAGCTCAGCTGTGCTCTGGGGCTCCATCCCTGAGACTTGGGAGAGACCTCCCTTCTCCTCTGGACCATGGTGGGCCCACCTGGCGACATGGGGCTGTCGGGGTGCCCTGCCTGTGCCGTCTGGGGATGGGGAGGTGGTGATGCTGGAGGATGTGCAGCGCGCAGGGATGCGGTGGGAGCACCGGCTGGTGGAGACACCAGATAACTGAGTGTCCCAGGCTGCTCTGGAGGTGCTGGACTGCAAGGGCACTTGGGAAGCCAGGAGTGAGCCCTGGCCCTGGGTTTTCTCGTGGCTGGAAGGGTCTGCGTGGATAAACAGAGACAGAGCCGGGCGTGCGGCCGCGCAGCCGCGTCGCCTCCTCCCCTGAGCACACAAGGTCAAAGCCATCTATTTATTGCCATCACCCCGGGGGCTCGGTGACCCCGCAGCTCTGGGGCTCTGCTCGGGGAAAAGGCTTTGCTGGGAGGGAGCTAAAAGGGTCCTCTGTGGTTTCCCACGAAATGCTCGACACGAGGGTGGCTCCTCCAGCCAGGCACTGCTGCGAGATGTCCCGCTTTAATCTGGTTCCATCCTTCCCCTGGTACAGGGGGATGTGCTGCGAGATCCTTGTGGGGAACCTCCTCAAGTTTCCTTCTCCCAGACAGCTCCTCCCGAGACTCCTACCAGCAAAAGTGAAAAAAAAAGGGAGGAAGGCAGAAGTCAGCGCTCAGCATAAATCTTTGTGCAATAAGAGGTGAATAAGACATAAATCCAAAGAAAGGTTTTATTTTGAGTGGTCTTCAGGGGTTAAAAATAATGGGATTTTAGGTCCTTTTAAAAATAGTGTTTGTAAAAGGCTTTAATAGAAACCTTGGCAACCGTCCATGTGATTAGTGATTTAAAAACATGAAACCTCCACACATGTTTAAAAGTTTTAATAAGTTAAAATTAAATGAGTGAAACTCTGGGAATATTTTTTTGTTACTGCAAGCTAAGAAAATTATGTCCGTTAAGCAAAACTTAATACAAATATAAACAGGTAATGCACATCTGTAAATTATTTTCATGTCTCCAGGGGCTGGAAAAAAACCTAAGTGAGACCAGCATTCTTATATATATTTTGCCTTGACAGCTCAGGAAAAAATTTGCCAAAAACCAGAGTTAGAGCACTGGGCTGGCGTGGGAAAGTTGGTTTAGTGAGAAATTTGCCCGAGGCTATTTAAATAAAAACAGGCGTTTTTTTTTAATGGCAAATGCCTGTTAAATACAACCAACGCGGCTTCCAATCGCCTGAGTAACTTGTGTGCCTATTCCTTCTTGACACTTTCATCTCTTTATCATCACAATCAATATTTCGCTCTTATACCTTCAGTGCAATAAAAATAAGACTGATAAGGCAGACATCAAACTGGATCTCTCCTGCTTTCCCCACCGTGCTTGTCTTGGCGTTGCTCTGTCTGCTGCCTGGATTTCAGAGCAGCGTGGAGGGTTAGCCCTCCTCATGCTGGTACATGCACCCCCACCCTCCCTCGTGCTCTGAAAAAACCTAACTTTTAGTAATTAAGAGTGAATCAAAGCGGGTAGAGCATCCTGGAAAGTCTTAGCAGATAAAAATGCACTGGTCGTGGAGTCTGCGAGGTAAAACTATCCCAAAGCTGCTCCGTAATGGGATTAAGCCACAATTCTCCAGGGCACCAGAAAAAAGAGGCTGGATTTGCAAGAATGGTCTAAATCCTGATTTTTATTTTTTTTTTTGTTTTTAAATCTTAGGATCCTAGATCCACAGGATAAATCGCACCGATCGTGCCATCCCTCTGCCACATTGATGGCAGCGCCTCTGGCAGCACATGCCTGTGGATGACAACTTTCCTCCTGGCAGTGCAGTGGCATTTGGTCCCATCAGGGTGTCCAGGGTTGGGATGGCACAGAAGACAGTCAGTCCTTGCTGCTCTGGGCAGAGTTAGGTGCCAGTGTGTCCTTCCCCTGGCATGGTTGCTGCACCGGGCTTGGCACCCGTGAAGTTTTCCTCCTCACAGGCTGCTGAAACTCGTTTTAATTGCAGGGTTGCTCCTGGCCATCATTTCTCAGTGTGTAAAGTCAGCTCAGGAGCTCTCACCCAGGGAGTAGTGACAGGCGGGAAGACGTCCTGGCGGAGCAGATTTGCCCGCATGGTTTGTACCTGGGTGAAAGGTGCTGCTGCGAAATTGCGCTATAAAATCTGTGTCCCGTTTAAAATAAAATGCCTTTATGGGCTCTGAATGGAGAGCAGGTGCTGGGCAGGCGTCGTTTGGCCCGGCCCTGGCCTGTGCTGCTCCTATCCACCTCCATAAAACAACTGAAACATTCTCTGTTGTGTAAACAGAGCCTGGTGGGGTTTATGGAGCTGCGAGTGACAATGTGCTTGTCCCCAGGCCCGTCCCAACCCGCATGGGCGGCTGAAATGCAGTTCCTCCTGCCCTTTGGTGCTTGTCCCTGACTCCTCCATGCCTGTTCATGCATTAATATCCACCCTGGTGCGACAGACCCTGCGTGTCCCTGTGCTCTCCCTCACCAGGGTGATTCCTCAGGGTGTCACAGACACCCAGCTTAGCCATGGGAGCAGCTCTGCACCCACCAGCTCTCACCCACAGAGGAGATGCGGGGCTGATCCCAACTCTCTGCAGTGCAGACCCCCGCCCAGCCTTGCCCCAGCCCTGGGGACATGTGGGACACGTTTGTGTTCCATGTGCATCTTCTTTCAAAGCCATCCATTGCTTTGCTTTTTCTCCATTCCACCTTTTCCTGCTGAGGCACTTTCCATCATCTCAGCATATAAATTGCTCACCGGAGTATGCGGAGTGGTTAGGATCAAACCTCCTCTGATACCTCCGTTAAATAATCGAAAACCATCACTCACAGCAGTGAAAACCCAAGCATAATTCTCCGTGCACAAGCCCGGGCATGAACCTGAATGATACTGGATTTCTGGACCGCCAAGCTCATCCAAGTCACGCTGCCATCCCCGCAGTTTCACCCTGCTCCGTGCTGCTGGGATTTGCCTCTCCCAGGGCACACGCTCAAGAAAAACGTCATGCCATGCGGACACTCGCTCCTCACAGGTTTCGGGCAGGTTTTCTGGGAGACATCACTGCCGGAGATCTGGGCGTGCCCCTTCTCGCTGTGCTGGCCCGGGGGGGCTGGATTGCAGGGTCCTGGGATGCCACTGATACCAGCAGGGAGTTTCGGGGGCAGTTCAGTGCCAGCTCTGTTCTCACAGCTCTGGGATTTGGGACTCCTGCGCCGGGATGAAGCCAGCTGAAATTCTTAAGCGATTACAAAAAGAGAGTAAAAAAGTGCTTTCTGCACCCCAGCCTTTGCTGATGCTCCATTCACGGGCGCTCCCACCCACCGCCCCCTCTTTCCTTCCGCATGGAAACGGGAAGATCGGGAGATGTTTCACTTTCCAGAGCGGCCCAAAACACACACACAGAAGGCCACACATCTTCTGCACCGATGCAGGGTGTGTTGGGCTGTTGCAGCAGGGATGGCAGCCCCACGCCGGGGTGACGTGGGGCTCTTTTGTCCCCTCCTGCCATGGCCAGGCACATGTGTGAGGGCTGCTGTCGGGGAACGCTTCCTACCCAGCTCTGACCTTGGTGCCTCCCAGCAAAAACACCTCCTGGAGAAGGGCCAAACATAATAGCCAGTTCCTTCTACTCCCTTCCTTCCCAGGCAGCCACATTATCACAGGGCTCGGCCGCGAATCAAAGCCAGGCACACGAAGACGGGAACCAGCAGAAATGGGCTCAGAGATGCCGTTTCCGCTGGGAGAGGAGCGGCTGCTATCGCAGGGTGTCCCGTCACCGAGGGATGCATGGCTGGCAGGGCGGGAGGACACTGCAAACCATTCTTGGTGTACCCGGGAGCTCCGGGAAACCCCCGTGGTGCCCAGTGCACCCCCTGAGCCGGGCACGGGGATCCCCTGCCCTGTGCCGCCGCAGCTCCCCAGAGCCCGTGGAGGAGCCCCAGAGTCCATGGGTTGCTGAACGAGAGCGATTTCTTTGCCAGAAAATCACGGTGGGTTTTCACAGACTCATAGAATACGTAGAGTTGAAAGGCATCAGGATGGTGGAGTTCAATTCTTGACCCTACACACGATCCTGGGAGAGATGGCATCGAAAGCTTTGCTGAAGTTAACAATGATCAACTAGTTTTTCTTTAGATTTTGGCTGAAAAATAAATTCTCAACAAACCCCTGTGATGCCACCATCCTTTTTCTGCCCTTCGCGGGGGGAGGTCACTCCAGTGTGGAGAGGGCTGTTCCCTCTCTCAGCGGGATGCAGGCTCTTGGGGTCCCCCAGCTGCTCCCCATGGACAAGGACGATGTCGCTGCCGCCGTGGCACGGTGCAGGGACAGGGCCGGTGACCCAGGCCGGTGACACGGGCCGGGCCGTGCGCCGTTCCACCCCCCGGCAGCACCTCTGCCTGCGGCACGGGCCGGCGCGGGTGGCGGGCTGGGAACCGGCCGGCCAGGAGATGCCAGCAAGGTGTGATCCCTCCTCTGCCGCCCGGAGCCGCCGACTTCAAAGCCCGGTGACCTTTCAAATGCAGCAGCTCCAGCACAGGGCGGGGACACTCCCAGCCAGGGAGGAAGCGGGCACTGCGAGAGGGAAAGCACACCCGCCTGGACCCACCGGATGGATGGGACAGACCCCCTGCCCCAGCTCGTGGGGACAGTGTGATGCTGCGTGGTGGCACCCACGTGCCACCAGCCGCTCCCCACTCCTGGCAGCGTTCTGTGCCTTCGGAGCAATGTCTGCTCCCGGCACGGCCAGGCTGGGCTGTGCTGTCAGCTGAACTTTGGAGTGCAGAAACTGCTGAGGGTGGTGGTGTTCTGCTCCCTCCTGCTCTGGCGCCGTGCTGAGCCATGCCCCTGTGGGTTCTGCAAGGCCTGGATGGAGCAGGATGGAGCCACAGCCCTGCCCCATGGAGCAGGGAGCTGCAGGGACAGTGCTCCCACGGACGTCCAGCAGCATAAACACATCAAAGCGTGTCCTGATGGCAGCGAGTAAACAGGAAGGGACAGAAAGACAAACACGGCTCCTCGCAACTGTCGGGGAGAAAAACAACTCTCTCTCCAGGCGGGAGAAGGTTTGCTGCCCGCTCAGCTGCAACCCCGCGGGGAAATGAGCCAAATGAGCCAAATGGGCCAAATGGGCCAAAAGGGCTTGGCACCACCTGTTCCGAAGGCTCTTGGGTGGGTGGCTGTGGGGGGCTGAATCCTGCCGGGGGGGCTGCAGGGGTTGTCCATGTGCCTCCTGCTGCCCGTGCATACCAGGGCGTTGTGCTCAGCGCTCTGAGCAGAGTGGATTTGGGAAAACTGGTGGAGATGTGGCTGAGCGGGATGGCGGCAGCACATCACAGCACAGGGTGCTGCAGGCTGCTTCCTCACCCGCTGCTTCCCCGGGGCCCAGGCTGGTTCCCAGGGCTGCCCGACGGGGCTGCGCCAGGGTCCGTAATGGGATTAGGGGCCTCCTTGCCCGGTCATCCCATCCTAATCCTGCTGGGAGGGGAAAAGTCAGGCTGGGACAAAAGGCATTAGCTGTCTGCGCCTGGCCGTGGCCGCTGACCTCTGTGCAGGTGGCAGGGCTGGGGCAGCAGCCACAGACCCCTCGCTGCTGCCACACGGGTGGTCACAGCCACTGTGTCCCCGGACACTGCTGGGGACACTGCTGTCCCATCGGGACCCCAGCCATGCGGGCACTGGACGTGGGAGCGTGGCGCTGGCATGGCTCTGCTGGGCGTCAGCGGGACGAGCTGATTCACTGCCTCGGAGCAGCTGCTGTCCAGTAAAGTTCCTGTTTTTCAGTGAAATCCCTAACTCCATGCCTGGAAAAAAACAAATGGGAGCGGAGCAGGTGCCTGGCCCTGTGCAGGGTGGCTGCAAGGGCACAGCCTTGGGTTTCTGCTGAAAACACAAACTCCAGGGCTGGAATGGTCCACAGTCAGGGATTGAGAAACAACTCAAAAAACTGCCCTCTCCAAAGAAACCTTAGACTCAGAGGTTTAGGAGGGAGTCAGACCCTCCTGCTTTGGGGCATGAGATAAACTGGAAAGGTGCGAAAATCAAAATTAAATTTACCCAGGAGAGGGATTATTCCCCACACACCTGCTGCCCTCCACCTTCATCCCTGCTGTCCACCCAAGGTCCCCCAAGTAGCTCAGCAGGTCCCTGTCCCTGCAGAGTCCTGAGCAGTGTGGCCAAAACCACCTCTGCACCCATGGGAGATAACTCCAAGGGTCAGACCTGGGCTGTGCTGAGTGTTCAGGGGTATTAATGTGTCTCTCTCATGGGCATGGCAGTGTGGGAGCAGCGCATGGTGCTCAGGGAAAGGGAGTTCATCCCACCCCACAGCCCTCCCTGGGTGCCTCCTGCAAAGAATCTTTAGGAAACACGAAGGTGAGAGGCCCTTCCAGGCTGCCCCTGCCCCGCAAACCACAACTATCTGGGGGTGACACCCAGCACAACCCCACGGAGCAGCAGGCAGGCAGAGGGGGATTGTTCCCCCGTCAGAGAGCAAGGCTGGCTTTAGTGGGTTGGCTTCGGTTTGCTGAGCGGCGTGTTTTCAAACCCGCTCTTGAGGGAGGAGGTTTGCCAACGGAAATATGTAACTGACTGTAAATAATGGCTTTTATCTGCAGCGGTGCCCGTGAAATGAATAAGCTCCCAGCAGCAGGGCAGAGCCAGCGGGGCTGCGCAGGTGACAGCGCAGGGTGTTGGGTTTCTGGCTCCCCATCACCACCAGAGCCCCCCGATGACTTGTGACAGGTTCGTAAGCTGAGAAATGTGATGCTTTGCAAGGTTCAGTAAATATTAGGACTACTCCTCCCTCTTTCTGGTGCAGGTTTAATTGCGAGGATAATTCATGAGAGCACAAGGAAGGAAAAAAAAAATCTGGGAAAATAGGACCTGTTAAATAGAATCCATTAATACCGAAATGATTGTTCCTCTGCATGTGATTCAGACAGCTGCCTAATTGTTAATTACCTCGATATGAGAATAGCAGGTAATTACGGGGCTGCATCACGAGGAGCTGACTTTTTTTTCTTCCTGCTTCTTTTCTTTAGGTGAATGCCGGAGCTGGAGCGTGCCCCAGCAGGTCACTCCAGGACTCGGAGGAGAGGCACTCCCCAGGCAGGGCTCCTCCTGAGGTGGAAGCTCTGGGTTCCAGCCACGTCCTGAAGCTATTCCTGCTCTTGGACACAGATCTCAAGACACACAGCTTTCCTCGGGGTGCTGGGACCGGACACCCCTACCCAGGCAGAGCCCAGCCTTGGCTCCACACCCAGCAAACAAGGACCAAAAGTCATTGGTGACCTTGGCTGTCAAATCCCCCAAGATTACTTGATTTAAGAGACATTCTTGAAATATTTCATTCCCATTTGTCTGTTGCAAAATGTGCTTTCCACAAGGGCACACACACAGACACACTCAAACCCACAGGCACAGATGTGCAACGCACACGCAGGCACGTCCTGAGCAAGTATCTGGCAGAGGCAGGACTCTGCTTTAAGCTTTTCTGCACCAAGAAACAATTCTGGGTCCCATTTTCTAGAGGTGAGAGGATGCAGAGACAGACAGGCACTGCTGAGGGGGTGATAACATCTGTGCAATTAGTGACGCTGCTGCTGGGGATTTGCCATCGCTGGTTCCGAGCAATTTTTTGCCTTTGGCTTCTTCCAGGGAAGTGATGCCAGCCAAGACACAGCCGAGCAAGGAGGCAGTCGGGACAGAGGAGTGTGGATGGGGAGAGCTGTCTGAGAGCTGATCAGAGGAGCAGACAGCCCCAGCATTGCCTCCCACGCTGGCTGGGCTTCGCAGGTCTCATCCAGTGCTGGAAAAGCTGATGCTGTTTCCGTGTGCAAGGGGAGAGGGATGTCAGTCAGATCTCCATGGGATGTGGAGCTGATTTCAGTCCTGAGAAGGCAACGCATCTAGTCCATTAGCTGCCCAGCCAGAGGGTTTTTGGGAACACGAGGGGGTCCAGTGGCTCTGGGGTTACCCACCACAGGCTCTATCCCAGCCATTCCCATCTCCCAAGAGGGAGACACTTGCAGCAGCCTGGAGCAGGGACCCTTCACCCTCTGCCACAGGCACTCCTGGCCCTGGGCACGTCCCACTGCCAGCAACGTGCTGGGGAGGGAGGGAGGGATGCTCTCCTTCTCATCCCGGCTTCCTGCAGGCAAAAATAGCCCCGGGTTCCTGTGCATGTGGTGTATTCGTGGTGTGAGAGGCTCTGGGAGTGCTGCCCTTCTGGCTCTCACCTGCGTTTCGGGGAGGAAACACTGTGTCACTCCCGTGCTTTTGTGCTTCCACACTGGAGAGGCCTCGGCACTTCCCACGGGCACTGCGCAAAGCAGGTGCCACCAGCGGGACCTGTGTGACCGTGTCCCTGCTGTGGGGACACTGCTGGGCCCGGCTGGGATGGTGGGTGGGATAAGCCACGGCAGGGGGATGTGGGACACACGGACGGTGCCTGGTGCTGCCCCAACACCTGCCTTTGCACAGCGAGGGCAAACTCTGCGGGATGGGTGGCAAGGTCCTTCTGAGAAACTAAAAAGGAAGAAGTCTGGAATCCAGATTCCGAAAACCCAAAAGATCCAGGGCTGGAGGCTTCAGCCATGAGGTGGGCGATGCCTCCCGACTTTGCTCGGCACTGGCAAGGGCAGGGCTGGCACAAATCACCACCCACAGCAATGACAGGAGCTTATTTTTCTAAGCATATCACCAAAGAGGCTAAATATACATTTTCCATTCAATTCCCCAAAGCAGCGATAGCCCAGAGCCTAAAAATAAATCCCTTTGGATTGTGCCTGGGCTAGAATTAGACTGCCTTCAGACCAAGCCCTGTTGAGCTTCATCTCAACGTGAGCCTCTCCTCTGCCTCTGGGCTCCTGGTGGCACAGCCAGGGTGGCTCTGTGTGTCCCCACCTTCTCCAGCCTGGACACTGTGTGGTTGCACATCCCGAGGGGTGGTGCTGAGCAGAAGAGCCCCTGGTATCTCTTGCAAGACTTATCTGCTGGAAAAGCTCATGTTTTGAAGGCTTTCCCCAGCCCTGGGCATGCCAAGTGTTGGCCCAAAATCCAGAGTGTTCCCTGTTGTTACCATCCCTGATCCACCGCCAGCCTCCCGCCCTGGCTGCTGCCTCAGCCTCAGTTGCCCATGGCTCACATCCCCATTCCAGCCCCTTTTCTGCCCTGATTTTGGCCCCTCTCCACCCCCACATGTTCTTCCTGCACCCAAATATGCAAGCGGGGTCCCACTGCTGCTCCTCCATCCCAGGAGTGCCTTCAGGGGCCAGGCAGTGATCCCTTGACCACCCCAGCCAGACCGAGCTCGTCCTTCCCCACACTGTAAGTCATAACCGCTGCTACATCTCAGCGAAATAACACATTTGAAAGCGACAGGGGGAAAAAAAAAATACCCTAAACCCTGTAAAACTGAAATTGTAGTTCTCCCGGGATGCAGCGTCTGAAATATTCCCACAACCTTTGCATAATGCATTGCTCATGTCAGACCTCGGGAGACAGAAATTAATAGCTAACAGCAAGCAGGCATGGCACACACGTGGGCTTCCCTTCGTTCCCTGCTCCCAGGGGCTCCACGCTCGGGGGATACTTTTCCTTTACATTCAACTCAAATAATTCTCGTTTAAAGACCCGAGAAGAAAAAGGCTGCGGAGGACTCACGGAGAATTTGTGCCAAACAGGAAATATTCAATAAATGTTTATCCTCTCGCACAATGGAGGGGTTTAAAAAGTTTTCTATGGATGCGATTTAAGGCTGGAGGGGTGGAGGGGATTTTCCTCCCCCTCCAGGCTCTGGATGAGCTGGAGATGAGTTTGGGTTCTGCCTGTGGCACCGAATTCCCTGTCTGGGCAGCTGCTCCTGCTGATGAAAGTGGGATCTGGACTGTGCTGTCCCCCCAGTTGCACCCAGGGCGGGAGTTAAGGGATTTAATTCCTGCGGCAGGAGTTAAAATTCACTGTCACCCAGGACGCTGCCCTGGTGGGATGCTCTGTGCCCAAGTTTCCCTGCCAATCCCTCCGTTCCCAGCAGCACCCTGCAGAAAAGGACTGTGCTAACCAGACCCCTTTCAAATCCTCTCCTTCCCTCTGCTCTCCTGGTCCCAGCAGCTTTTTCCCAAACCTTCCTCCCCTCCCCCCCAAAAATGTGAAAAAATAGCTCCATCTGGATGCTGTTTCCACCCAGGCACAGGCCCCGGGGCCGGGAGCCAAGAGAGCAGCGCCTGTGAACGGCAGACGTGGGAGCCGGGGAGGATGTGATGGGGAAGCTGTGAGAAAAGCCTGAGGTCGGCAAACCTTCGGCCTCGCCGTGGGAGCCTCAGCCTCGCTGGACAGCACTTGGCAGCCCGGGCTGGGGGGCAATGCCAGCCCCGGGGCTGTCTGGGCTGGGGGATGGCACGGAGAGGTACGGAGGGATGCAGAAAGCAAGGACAGATGAGCCACAGCCACCCCGTTTCCCTCCTGCTTCGGAGCGGGACATCCCATGGGACCGCGGCCGGTGCGGAGCAGCCTGGGGGATGTTGCATCACTCGTCCAGCAGCAGCTCCAGACTCCCCAGCCTCGGCCAGGGGAGGGGATGGGCTGGCTTCCCGCTTCCCAGACTTCCCACGCCAGCACGTGTTATTTATGACCCCCAGGTTTTCAAATTAAACATAAATTAGCGGGGGCGGGGGAAGCGGGGTCCTGCTCGTGGCCACCACCGCCAGAGGAACGACCCCTCCGGGGCAGGGGGACAGTCACAGCTGGCACGGGAGGAGTTAAACTGCCGGCGTGGGGAAGCCACCTCCATCCTCCAAAATACAATCGACCAGGAAATAAACAGGAGCTTGTGTTTGTTTCAGTGCACAAGTGAAAAATAAAAGGATTTCCTGCGGGCCGGGGCGCCCGGGGTCCCACAGCCCTGCTGCCCAGCCGCCCTGCGCCCATTGTTCACCCCAGCTCTGCCGAGGGGGACATTGTTCCCTCCAAATGTCCCAGCAGATAAAGGAGCAGAAAACGGGCTGTGCTGGCCGTGGCTACCAGCAGCAGCGAGAGCAAGCCCATGGGGTTTATCCAGAATTTGGGAGCAGCACCCAAGTCGTGTCCTGCCTGCAGTGGGGAGTTCCCACCCTGCTTTCCACCCCAGGGCTGCCAGGCAGGCAGTGACACCCTGGCATGGTTGTGGGTGACCCCACAGTCCCCCCAGCCCAAGTGTGGCTGCAGCTGGACCAGAATTTGGGGTCTGAGCACTGGAGGGGTTCAGGGATGTCTGCGGCGGCACGCGAGGGCTTCACACCCTCTCGGGGAGAGTTTCTCTCTTCCTCTTTCAATCAGCCGAATCTCACTGAAGCAGTAAAACCTCACATTTCCTACTGCTCAGTGATATTTGCTGACTGCAGTGTCACAACAACCGTACCGGATGAGTGGAAAAAAAAAAAAAGAAATGTTAGAAAAATAACCCTGCGTGGAGGCACGTGGGGATGCTGGGCCCTGACAGCCACGGGGCTCCCCGGTGGCAGAAACCCCTCGCTGAGGCTGCTGCTCCTGGAAAGCAGCAGAGAGGCAAAGAGGAACTTCTCTGCAGTCTACGGCTGGTCCCACTGCCAGGCCCTGGGGCTGGTGGTGCTGCTGGAGATGGTAAAAGGCTGCACACTTGGGTGTGAAATGCTCGGCAGGGCTGCCCACGCTTTCACTGCCCACGCTTTCACTGCCCACGCTTTTCACTGGTGGAGGTGTTAGGAGCATCTGAAAACAAGGGACATTTTGCCTTTCAAGTCATTCCCCACCTGCTGTCACTGAATGGGGTGAAAACAGGGTCAGGGATCCACCTGGGGCTCCCTAGGAAACTCCCACGCCCCAGTAGGAGGCATTTCAGCGGAAAAATGGAGTAACAGGAATAAAAATTATGTGGAGGCAGCCATCAGCCTTTGCTGTCATTCTGCTTTCGAGCAGCCTGGCCACGCTGGTTGAGCAGGGCTGGTGTGGAAGGTCTGAGCTGCTCTGCGCTTGCCTTGCAAAACTCAGGTGGGCTGGACTCAATTTTGGGTCTCAGACATGAAATTCGGGCTCACGGTACCACATTGGAACAACTCCCACTTAACCAACACTCAGCCTGCTCCGCTCAGACACTGCTGGTGCTGCCAGCTTGGGGTGCTCAAAAACCACCTGGAAAAGCTGGGAAACACTGCCTGGAAGTGGGGGAACCACCCTGGGGACCCGCTGGAACCTCTGGGAATGCCGAGCTCTCCGGCCTGGACACTGGTGTTGGATCGTGATGGGAGAGGGAACACGATTGTCGGGAGAGAGTCCATGAGGATGCAGGATCAGGATTGTCAGGAGAAGGTCCCTGAAGGGTGAGGGAGGCAGGATTGCCGTGGCAGCTGCAGCAGCTCCAGTGACTTGCCAGGAGCCGCCGGCTCCGAGCGCTTCCTGCGATTTGGCCCTTGGTGAATAAAAAACCACACACAGAAGCGAAGGGAGTGAAGGATCTCGGGCAGAGTAAATATAGTTCATAACTCCTTTTTTTTTTTTTTTCTGATCCCAAGCCCTGTCTGTTTGTACTCTTGCCTTTGTTTTGGGTTTTTTTTTTCTGCTGTGTTTTTTTAACCAGCGTTTGATGGCAACTTCCCAACGACACTTTCAGGCTGCTGAAAGTGCCTCATTTTGCTGTGGCCGGGGCAGCAGCTTTCATTGATGGTTCAAATCACCAGGCAGGCTCTGCGTTGGAAAGAGACAACAATACTACAGCACTCAGGGGTTTTTCAGAACAAAACTTGCCAAAATGGAATTAAAAAAAAAAAGTGGTTTGGGCTTTACTTCTTTTTTTTTTTGGCATTTCACAACTGTAAACTAAAACCACTCGGGGTAGGAATTGCATCTGGGCTGGTGAGAGTGGGCAGTGCTGGCAAACCTCTGTTGGATGTTGCTTTGCCTCTCTGGTTTCCAGCTCTCCAAACCAAGCACCAAACCCAGTGCCTGGTTAACCATCACTCAGCTCCCGTTTGAGGATGTTTTCCTGGCAAATGAACCTAATTGCCACGTTGGTGCAGCACATGCTGAGCTCTTCCCAGCACTCCTGGCTGCAAGCTGCGGTGCCTGGGTTTGGCTGATTCATTGTCAGGCATTTCCCCCTTCCCCACAGCTCCTTTGGGGGTGTTTCTTGGTTTTCCTCATCAGCAAAGCTAAAAAAGGAAAGGCAAAATGTTTCCAAGGTGGTGGCCAGGTGATGGGACCTTTCGCGGTGCTCCTGCCCTGATGTCTCTCTTGGAGGTTTGTCCTGGGGATGCCGCAGGGTTTTGGGGTTAATGGGGTGTGCAGAGTTCTGGCATGAAGGCTTGGTGTCCTCTGGCTCATGTTTCTGTACAAATGGAGTGTCCCAGGGGTGGCTGGCCCAGAGCTGTGTCCACATGGACTTTGCTGGGGCACTGGAGGGGCTGAGTGAGGGGCAGCTATCCCAGCTGCTCTTCACAGGCAGGCGAGACATTTCTCATCCACCGGCAAATCGGGGCCTCCAGGGGGGAATAAAAGTGCCCGGAGTGGTGTCACCTGTGGGAACGAATGCTCATCCCAGCAGCTGGAGCAGCCCCTCTTCCCTCTCCTGCGCATCCCCTGCGCCCCACGGGAGCCCAGGGGTGGGAATGTGCCATTCCCGGGGCTGCCAGCACAGGCAGGTGGGGAACAGCCCTGCTCTGCTCGTGATGATCCCAGGAGGGACTGAAACCTGCCCTGTGCTGGCAGGGAAATGCTCCTGCCACGGCAGCACAGCCGCCACCAGCCTGCCTGTCCCTCGTCCTTCCCACAGCTGGTTCCTAGAAAACCAGCTCCCAGACGGTCCCAGAAGTTTGGATTTTGCCCAGTGCAGCTTTGCAAACAAACCCGGGAATGATACTAGGGAAGCAGCCTGTCCCCCTTTGGTGTCATTTTGCTTTATTTTGCTTCCACATTGCAGCTTCCCAGCACGGTCCGGCGGTGGCTGGAGGCTGCATCACCCACAGCCCCTCTGACTGAAAAGTTTCCATATCTGAGCAGAGGAGCACCAGGAATTGTGTCAGGTGCTGGTGAGGCGCTGCTCCTGCCCTCCTGAAATGCCACTTTTCCCCTGGCTGTGTCCCCTGGGGTTGGGACAGATGTGCAGCACATCAGCTCGAGCCTGCTGGCACCACCTGCCAGGTGAGGAAATACCTAAATTCAAACACCACGGCAGAGAAAGGGAAAAGTGACTCTAACACGCAGAAAACGCAATAAATCTCCTGGGACAAACCTGGAGGAGTGGGGGAAGAGGAAGCGAGGGGCATCCCCATGGGAAAACACATACATGTTCGGGCAGTGAGAACAGAAGTGCTCATTACTCATGAAAAAAAAACCCACAGAAGTTCTTTTCAGGCATCAGCTTCCAGTAACAAAGCCAGATTGATGGAAAAAAAAGTGCTTTTATTTTTCATTTGCCAACGGAGAAGCTAAAAAAAAAAAAAAAAAAAAGAGAGCACAAGAAACGTGGGGGAAAT
>VZRM01002336.1:636740-685588 GCA_013397955.1 Grantiella picta | reverse complement strand
GGGGGGGCGGAGGAAATCCAACTTTTGGGGGCCGCTTCTTGCCTTTCCGCGCACAAAACCCCCAACTGCGGCACGGAAAACCGGGGCAGTCCGGCTATTCCAGCAGCCCCGCTCCGTGGGGCGGCAGCTGCGGCTCTGCTGCCTCTGTCCCCAGTGCCACCGCTGTGTCCAGCTGTGCCGCGCGCTCCCCCCGGCCGGAGGGCCTGCTGCCCGCACGCCGGCCAGGCCACGGGGCGCCGGGCAGCCTGCGCTCCAGCTGGAGCCATCCCAGCCCCGGGGCAGCGAGCCGGGAGCTGCTCGTGTCTCCGCGGCCGCCGCTTCTGCTGCCCCCCGCCACCGCATCCTCTCCCCGCACCGCATCCTCTCCCCGCGCCGCGCTGCCCGCAGTGCGGGAACCCCAAACCGAGAGGCTTTGCGCTCCAAAGCGTCACTGACGTGAGGTCAGACCTGGCGGAGACCCTTCCCAGGCTCCGGAGAGTCTTTCCAAAGCCTTGGCTCTGCAGAGGCCGTTGGGGTAATTTAAGCCGCCTTCCTGCACGCCCCCGGCTCGCCGCCGGCCCCCCCGAGCCTCCTCCCGGCCGGGGAGTCGCTTGAGCAACCGGCACGTTTCTGCCAAAGATGTTTAGTGTTAACCGTAAGGATCCCAGCGGAGGGAGGGTTTGGGATGTCTATCCCTGTTCCTCATCCCCCCCAGTCCCGGCCGGAAAGTTTTCTACACTCTCCCTGCCGCCACAGGGGTTTGACTGCTGAGGATCCCCACGGGATCCTGCCGTGCCTCCACCTCGAAGCTCTCCCGGGAGCAGCCTGGCCCTGAGGAGCAGGAAATCGTCTCCCATGGCTAAATCAGTGCAGCCGCACCCTCTGTTCTCCCACCGGAGCTGTGACACCACAGCCCCACAGCTGGTTCTGGAGGGACACAGGCTGGGGAGGGCAGGAGCTGCGGGTTTGGGCATCTTCCCCTCTGCCCCGGGACCGCGGGGGATGTAAAACCCAGTCTGAGATCCGGACTGGAACGAATGGGTTGGTTTTGGCTGGGCCCCAGCTGGAATCCTGCCCGCACCGTGAAACCAGCCTGGAAACGCGGGGCTCAGCCGGCTCGGGGACCTCCGGCACCGAACACCCCCTGCCCACGCACCTCCCCGGCCAGCACAGCGGGGTTTGGCACGATGGGGAGGCCTGGGGTGGGGGGAGGCTGAGATTATCCCGGCTGGGATCCTTGTTTCCCAACTCCACAGGGTTTGCAGAGCTCCCGACAGAGGCACGAGGACCCCACGCGCGGGCGACGTGTCGGCACAGTCCCCTCTCCGTGCGCCCCAGGCCATCCCTGCACATTTGAACTCCAGCAGAGCCAGTTTTGGGTGGCTGCATCGAGGCGAGGGGGATCTGCTCGGGCACATCCCGGCAGCGGCAGGGTGCGGGAAGCAGCCGCCCTTTGTCTCGGCGCCGTGGGACGGGGCGGCAGGTGGATGTGGAAGCACCTGTGGAGCTGGGCTGGTGCATCCCCGACTCCTTGGACCTGCGTGTTGCACACCTCACGGCCCCACGCTCACAGAAGAGAGGGAAACCTGGCTGCAGCAGTGAGGAGGAATCATGATTCACACGACCCTGGAGGCCAAATTCCTTTCCTGGCTCTGGAGGGTGGGAGTTGAGCAGTTGCCCAGCTCAGCAGCAGTGCCCCTTGCACGAGACACCCCAAAATCGATCTGCTGTGCCATGGGTGGGCTCGGAGGCTGCAGGGATCTGACATCCAACATACTGAAAGGCCCTCGAGATGCTCTCTGTTGTTTATCTCCGGGGTAATTAGGTAATTAACAAAGCAAATGAATTTCGGTTTCTGTCTTCAGGGCTGGATTTGGCATGGTGCTTGCCCTCGTTTTGGAGCTCTGCTAGGAGCACAGGGTGGACCAGGGTGTGTAAATGCTCCCGGCAGTCCCTGCCATCCCTCCAACCCCTCCCTGCGCTGCAGCAGACACTGTCTGTGGCTGGGGGTGACCCCAGGAGCTGTGGGGAAGCTCAGCGCCCAATAAAAGCCCCTGATTTTCCATGAGGCCTTTTGCTCCAGCACACTGGCTGCAGAAGGGACAGGTTCTCGGGACAGGGCAGTCTTTCCAACAAGCCCAGGTGCCCTGAGCTGGGATTTGGGGGTTTCTCAGGTCATCAAAGCTTCCAGCACGGAGTCTTTGAACAATTTGTTCCCATGCCTTGGGAAGCAGGAGCTCTTCTGGCTCTGCTACAGTGGAGTCTGCAGAAGTACATGCCTGAAATCTTTGCAAACTTGGCTGTGAATTCCTACAGAACAGACTTCTCACTTCCCTGCTCATCCCCTCTTCCCTCGGTCTGTGCGGCGCGGGAGAGGTGGGAAGTGGAGCCTGGTGCCATCCCGAGCCCAGCACTTATGGAGATTTTGGGGAGAGACGGGATCTTCCTTGCCAAACCACTTTCCATCAACAGCCAGCCCAGACTGCCTTTGCTGCAGGGACTGGCAAAGGGAGAGGCTGCGGAACAAAGAAGGAACTTCTCCACACATACCACACACAAATATTTGCCATAGCAGCAGGAACAAAATAGCAAATTAGCAGCAAACGAGCTGATCCTGCGCTCGGTCCAAGTTAGCCGGGTAGGAAAGTCCCAGATTTCACCGGGCAGGTGAAACACATCCTCGGAGCAGCTGCCACCAGGTCAATGAGTTCCTGCCCGCAGCTTCCACCCCCAACGGCTGCTCATCCTCCAGCTCCGAGGAAAGGCTGGAGGAAGGGAGAGAGGGAAGCTCGGCCGTGCCGAACACGCGGGGCTCGGGCAGCAGCAGGCACGGAGGGGCCGGGAATGGGGTTGGCAGGGAAATGCCATGGAAACCCGCCGGCGTGATGCTGAGCCCCGCGCGTCCTCCCGCGCTGGGGCTGCCGAAGAAAAGGGGACAATGGGGCCGGGCAGGCAGGGCTGCCTCCCCAAGCTGTCCTACTTTGCTGCTCTGCCCCATCTGTGAGCTGTCAGGCACCCGCCCCGCTTCTCTCTCCGGCTGGAAACCCCGCAGGCAGCGTGTCCCGGGGAGGAGGAGGGGGCTGCGCCGGCACAAGTCACCACGTCTGGGGAGATGCTGGGGGAAGGCATCTCTGATAAGCGTGGATGGCCTTTTATCTGTCATCAGGGTGTGCAAACAGCAGCCCCGAGCCCAGGCGCCTTCCTGGGGTTGATATTTCTCTTTTTTAAAAATTTTTTTTTCATCACGGACATGCAGCCATGCAGGCATGGGATGTCAACTCAAGTGGAAAAGCCTGGAAGGAAATGCACCTCCAACCAGCCTCCAGTGCCAGATTTTGCCATCCCAGGTCCTGTCTTACCATCCCCATGTGTGGTGCCATGCCAGGGTGCTCAGGGAGGCACAGAGACCCTCTGACTTGGGGTTTTTTTTTTCACCCACCACTCCCAGAATCTGTGGATGTGGGGTGCTCCCGTGAGCAGGGGGAGTGGATGAGTGCTGGGGGAGGCTTGCACGGGGTGCAGGAGCTGCACGGGGTGCAGGAGCACGCCCAAATCAAAGGCAACATTTAATTAAGATTTCCAAAAGGGTGAGATAGTGAAATGAGCAGATCTCACCGACAGAGATGGGGTGACTCCCTCGGTCTGCATCGGCATGCTGGGCAGCATTTGCATCCTGAAACTAGTGGGTTTTAAGTGATGTTGTGCTGGGATAACACCAGGAAGGAAAAGCTAAGAGCCCTTTTCATGCCTGGGCTGCAGCTCTCCTGCTGAGCACCCCTGGGTGCTGCCGGGGTCAGGCTGAGATCCCACAGGGATGGACCAGGGCTTTGCTGTGCTCCTCCCTCTGCATGCCCAGCGCTCAGGGAGACTGTGGGGAGGTCACAGCATGTTTTGGAAGCACTTTAGGATAAATGTGAACCTCCAGAGCAAGTCCCGCCAGCAGTTCTGCCAACTGCCCAGCATCTTCCCCGGGTGCTGGCAAACCCCTCGGCCTCTCCCCAAAATTTCTCGGGTGTCCCCTTCCCCAGGCACCTGCAGAGGGATCCCCCAGAGCCGTGTGCTCCGCAGGAACCCTCCCGGAGCACCGGGGCCGTGCCAGCGGCAGGAGGGGGAGCGGCAGCGCGGACACGCTCGCGGGGGGAAAAAACCGTTTGAGGAAACGACGCCAAATAAATCAGGCGGATTCATTCAGATCCGAGGCTGCCTCGGAGAAAGGGGCGCCTTTGTGGGGAGCGAGGCTGCCGAGCCAGCCGTCCACCTGCCCCCGGCCTGCGCCGCCAGCTCTGGCGCCAGCGGCAGCAGCTGGGCCGGCCGCTCGCCCCGGCGCCTGCCAAGGGTGCCAGCGTGGCCCTAAATGCTCCCTTTCAGCAGAAACCCCAGGGCTGCCACGAGCAGAGGGGCTGAGGGCTGCTGGTGGCTCCTCAGTGGGGTTTGTGGGGTGTCCTGATGGTGTGGGGTGCTGCAGCTCACCGCATCATCCCATTGTTCATCCCATCCCATCCAAGAGCTCTTTCCTCTCTTTTCTATCTTTAACCACCCCGCCAAGGGCAGGGGGACACAGCCCCCCACCACTTGCTGTGATTCTTGGGATGCTGGACGTGCCACGGAGCCTGGTGGGGGCTGCAGGGGGGCTGGGAGAGGGGCTCGGGGGCCTTTGATCCACCCCGCATCTCCCGAGCTCCGCGCACAGCTGAGCCCGTGGGGGCTGCACGGCAGCCGGGACGGACAGGGCACAGGGAGAAGAAGAAGCCACTGCTCGTTTTCCGTCCCGCTCTGTCTGCTGCCGTCGTTCTCCTCGTGGTTTGGGGATCTGGAGGGGTTGGGGAGTCGAGACGTGCTGGGCAAGGAGCCTCCCCCTCGGCCCCGCCAGCTGTGACACCGGGGAGCATGCGCCATTTCCGGAGAGGAAAATGACATAATTCATACCCAGAATAATTCCCTCCTCAGAGCAAAGCCGGCTCTATCTCCTGGCTGACAGCGAGGCCCCAAACCCCTCTCTTGTTTCCTAATCTCCAGCTCGAGCCGTGAGAGGTGGTGGGAAGCGGAGGAGAGGTCCAGGCCGGTGGTGTTTGAGACGTGGATATTGCAAATCAGCGCCGGGCAGGGGGGTAGCAGCTCCAGGAATGACGGAGTCCCTAATTACATATGCTTAGCCGAGATTTTTGGCAGCGACATCAGAAAGGAGCTAAAGCTGCCTAATTCCTGCTTACCCCCAAAATAGCCTCAAACGGACAGGACCGAGGTGGGGACACGACCTGGGGGGTGGCACTGCTGGGGGACCCCAAGCACCCCCTCCTTGGGTCACTCTGGCTCCGGGGGTGGTGTGGGGGGTGGGTTTTGGTGTCAGAGACCCCCGGCCCCCCCGGCAGCTGCCCAGCTGCAGAAGGACATTTCCCACCGGGGCGGAGGGGCTGCGCCTGGTTATCTCCCCAACGAGGGGCCTGGAGCCATCAAGATCTGCTCCAAACAATCGCTTCCTTTCCCAGGCACCTTCCGAAAAAAAAAAAAAAAAAGAAGAGAACAAAAAAACCCCAACAATAATAAAAGAAAAAAAAAAAGTGCTGACTTTTCCCAGTGTTGCCACATTTCCCTGCCTTGTGTTTTCCTGCCCCCACACATCTTCCTCGCCCAGGGATTGTCCCTAGCTGCCTTGAGCAGAGCTCTTCACTGCTCCAGGGCCAGGATTTATCCTGCTGTAAGCCAGCACAGGGATATCCATGCTCAGACTTGTGGGACCGGGCGAGCAAACCCCAATGGGACACCTTGGCCCTGGGGTAGGGATGAATCCTTCGCTATGAATCCAATCCTGCATGCGGAAATGGGGCTGCCAGAATTTTGGGACTCCGTCTGCAGCTCTGTCATCATCTTGCCCCACATGTCCCCCCAGCTGAGCCCAGCACTTTATGAATGACATCTTCCCAGAGGTTTTCCGGGTAAAAAGGGAAAGGCTGATGGATTTATGGGGCAGATTGCCGTTTTCCAGCTGCAGAACTGCTGTGGGCTGCGCTGGGAGCACGGGAAGCTCCGGGATGGCTCTGCAGCATGGTCTGGATGCTGTGCCTCACCACAGGACATGGAATTGGCACTGCCAGGGCACAGCAGAGGCTGTGGGTCACATCCTGGGATGGCTGAGCTCTCCCCACGCTGGTTCCCAGGGCTGCCCATCCCCGGGGAGCCCCGGGGAGGCAGATGCAGGGGCTGAACCCAAGCAGTGCCTTCTGCCAGGGGGATCGGCGCGTCGAGGTGTCCATAATTCACGGCAGCCCCAGCCGAGCCGCTGCCGATTGTTCCCAAGGCTGGGTTTGTCACTGGGGACGATGCCAGCATCTGTCCCTGCCCCGTCCCGGCTTCTCGGCTTCACAGCCTGCACAGGGAAGGGCTTGACCCGAGCTCTGACCCCCTGCCTGCTGCCAGTGACGTCCCGAGGTGTGCACACTCACCTGTCCTTGCACGCTCACCTGTCCTTGCACGCTCACCTGTCCTTGCACACTCACCTGTTTTTGCACACTCACCTGTGCCCACTCACCTGTGCCCACTCACACCCATGACGTGGCTCATCTCTCTCCTTGGTGTGAGGGATTCAGGCATCCCTCTGCTCAGAAATCAGTGATTTCAGGTTTTTTGGGTCACACTTTCTCCCTGTCAGGACATAAGGCACCTGCACTGGGTGTCTGGCAGAGGTTTGGGGCCGCATGGGCAGTGTGGTTATGGGCACATCCAAAAATGGGTTGGAGGGAAGCCCTGAGGCTTCTCCTGGCTGTGTCACAATGCTGGTTGACACAGCCAGGGCCAGCCTCGAGGGTTACTTGCTACCAAAATGTGACAGGGCCATCAGCTCTCCTCCTTTTTGGGGCTGACAGCAGCCTGGGAGAAGCATCCCCTCATCCATGAACAGGCCAGGCTGTGCTCCAGCGGGCTGGAGCTCTCTTACTCTATCACTAAGCGAAGTTCTGGTGTTAATCAGACTAATTGGTGCCAGGGTGGATGAGCTGTGGGCCTGAGGGTCTCCAGGGTGGGTGGAGGGCTGTGTGTGGTGCAGGAAGCCTGGCTGATATCTCCCCTTGGGCACTATCTTTGTCACACTCACAGTTTCCCATGCTGGTTTTGGATGATAGGGCTGGGCCAAAGCAGAGGGAGAACACCCCATTCCCAGCCTGGGGGCTTTGGTGTGCATGGTCCCCCCTCATTTATGAGTCAGGCTGGGCTCTGCACCTCTCCTCATGCTTGGAAGCAGTTGGAGGCTGCAGAGTCTCTGCTCTTTTGGAACATCCTTCTAGCTTGGCTCTACCCCACATTTTGTCCTTGGTGCCCAGGGAGGAATCCTCGGGCTGTAAAACTGCTTCTGCCCCAGCCAGTTGTGTTTAGCCCCCATAAGCACCCTGGGGTGTGGTGATGCCCTGTGGGAGGGCTGTGCCTGGTGCTCGGGTTTCCCACTGGAGAAGATTCATCTCCTGGTGATTCATCTTCCCCCATTTGGGAGCTGGACCCATTTTGGAAGTATCCCACAGGGGCAGTTGGTGCTTTCCAGGGATGCAGGGTCAGGATTGGCCTCCTCCTCCTCCATCATCTGCTGCCTCATTTGTCAGTAATGAAAACGGGTGATTTGAATCTGCAGCGTGGGGTGGGGAGGGAGGGTTTTTCCGAGCCCCTGGGCCAGGGCTGGGTGCCAGCACAGGAGCAGGACTAGGACCAGGAGCATGGCCACAGCCTGAGCCTTGTGGCACTGCCTGCTACCCCAGCTGAAGGGGAAACTGAGGCACGAGCTGCCCTCGCTGCTGCTACGGTGGGGGAAGTCACAGCCAGATACCTTAAATGTGGTTTTCCTTTACCATTTGTTTATTTTCTCGCATGTTCCCAGGCCCTGCTCTTTTGCAAGCCGAGGGTCTTTCGTAAGAGGAGGGACGACAGGGAAGTTTTGCAAGCGTAGAGAACCTGCACGTGCCTTTTGAAACTGAGCCTGACCTCGGGGCCTGAGCCTCCCACTGCCACCTTCCCCTTTCTGCCTGGAAAGACGAGGCTGAGATGTCACTTGGGCTGGCCTGGAGGCAGGAAGGGACAACCTTGCCATGAATTTGTCTGGGTTCAGCTGGGTGTGGCAGAGAGGTGAAATACTCCCCAGGACAGGGAGCTGGGATATCATGGGGTGATGGATGCAAAACCATCTTTGCTCCACCTCCCTGTACTCTGAGAACCTCTTTGCTACTGAACTGTGCAGGGAGTTGAGATGGATGACTCGGTGTGGCTGAGCCATCCGAGGAATCTCCCTGTTCCCCATGCTCTTGCAGAACCACTGACCCCGCTGGGGATGTCCTGGAGCTGTGTCTGGATGTGATCTGATTTCCAGAGCAGCAGGATCCACCGACCTGCAACATCTCGTGGGTGCTGATGTGCACCCGGCTGGTGCGAGGCTGGCTCCTGCAAGAAATTCCCTGTCCCACATCCCATCCTCCTCCCCCCGGCGTGTGGCACTGGGGAGCTGAGCGCTCTGGAAGGACTCAGTTACCTAATAGGAAGGGGTGGAGGTGGATGTGGGTGTGATAAATACACGCAGATAATTTTACTTCAGGGTAAGTCAATAAATTACTAAAGAGCCTTTGATTGTGCTCTCAGTGGTGCATGTTGATTCAAAAACCTAAGACATTTAGCCTCAATTATGTCTATTTGTGTGTCTTTCCTGCCTCGCTTCTCCACAGTGCAGGGGAAATAACCCTGCCTTGTCTGCTTTCCCACACCTCTCCCACCTCGGCCGAGCTCCAGATTTCACTCCTGTCCTGATAACCCTTCCAGCGGCGAGCGGGAGAGGATCAGCTCTTGGCACGAACCCTCTCCGGCTTTGGCCAGCTCTCTGTGCTTGACCAAAACGACTTGGAGCAAATATTCCCTGAATATGGCCAGCCTGAAGGGTGCCAGACGAGGCAGTGGGATGGTTTGAGGCCGGCCAGGCTTGTGGTTTCCCCTATTCCCCCTCTGGCACGGTGCTGGGATGATGCAAAACCAGCTCGGCACTGCAGGGCTGCAAACCATGAGCATAGGGACACCCTGGACGGGCACAGAGCCCTAAAACTGCTTCCTCTCAGCATCTCCAGCCCGAGCAGCCCTGTTCCCCACGGGCTCTGGCACAGCTCTGCTCACCCCATGCAGCCTCGTGTGCTGGGACTGAGCTCCCACAGGGCTGGATTGCTGTGATGCTCAGACCACACAGCTCCCTTAAGCCGCCGAGGATTCATCTTTAGAGACAAGTTGGCACTGGTGCTGCCGGGTGGCTCGGCTGGGGACGTGTGGCCACGCGAGGGAACAGCTCGCCGGGCGGGAGGGCTGCTGCTATCAAAGGAGCACAGGGCTGAGCCAGGGATCAGCTCTGCTCTGCTTCCAGAGTGGTCCCAGGGCATTGTAGGGCTGGAGGCACTGGTGTCACTGCTTTCCCCAAGTTGGGAATGCAAAGTCAGCCTGCAGAGTGGGAGTTCATGGTCAAAGCCCCTTTTGCCATGGATGGCGTGAGCTGTCAGGGCTGTGTCGTTAGAAATGAGCTCCTTCCAATGGGAAGACGCTTGTTTCCTTCTGGGAAATCTCAGCAGAGGGTCATTAATCACCAGGCAGGGCGGCTCTGTCTGCCCCGTGGTGGGTTCAGCACACAGTGCTGGTGGTGGATGTGCCACAGAGCCTTCACTGGGCATTCTGGGCCAGTTTGGGATCCTGGTGCTGCTCCAGGGGTGTGCAGGCCGGGTGTGCGACAGGCACTGGGATGGCTCTGGAAAGCAGAGGGCACCATCCCTGATCCCGGCCTGGCTACATGTTTGTGCATGCAAATTTGACAGTGGCTTTTCAAGTGCAAATCTCCCGCGAAAACAAAAGCGAGACCCGAAACGCGAGCGTAGGGTGCATTGAATTAAGCTGTTCTCCCAGTATCTCCCCAGGTCCTGCTTCCCCCTGCCCTGCACGGCTGAGGTGCACCCAGCGCCTCGTTCTTTGAGCTCTGCCACCTATTTTTAGCTTGCAGGGAGGAAGCACAATTACCCCGGGGAACACCCAGCCTCAACAGACACTTCTGCTCGGCCGAGCTGACACAGGGCTGAGCGTGCCCGACTGCTCGGGGCTTTGCTTCAGCGGAGGTTGGTACCTGATGGGATCAGACAGGGAAAGGGAACAGCACGGGGATGTGGCAGGGACATGGAGTGCTCACACGGAGGGTCTGGCCCCCCTCCAGTGCCAGCCTGCGGGCAGGGAGGGGCAGAGCTGCTGGGGTGCAGGTGTTTGCATCAGGAGGTAAAATATAATCCCCAAACGTTCCCAACGTCCCGCCTGGCTTCTCCCAGGTGCCTCCTGCCATGGTGCTTTCCCCTGGAAGAGTGTGAGGCTCCTTGGGAAGCAGCCCTGGCCAGGCTCTGCTGGGCGCTGTCCAGAGCCGGACACAGCGATGTGGCACAGGGACACCTGCGGTGGGACATCAGCTCCAGGCAGCTGGGTCACACCTGGAGCGCCCCACCATGCAAAGGATTCCACACCTGCATGCCCCTGGCACCTCCCCACACTGCCCATCGGTGCAGGGGACACATCTGCAGGACAGGAGGCACAGAGGGTGACACGGGACTGCGGCAGTGTCCCCAGCCTGGCGTGAGCCCACGGCCTCGGGGCTCTGTGCACCGCAGCCCTTGAGTCACCACGCAGGGCTATTTTTACCCCCTGGGGCAGCCTCGCTGGGTCATTCCCGGTTCCTAATTGCTGCCATCAGACCTTCATAAATCTCACCCGAAAGAGGAAGTCTGGGAAATTGAAATGTGTTGCTGCGAGCGCGGAGAGCTGGGCTGGGCTAGGCTGGGCTGGGCTGGGCTGGTCAGCCACTGGTGGCACCGTGCAGGGACGCTGTGGCCAGAGCACGGTGAGGACAGACAGCCCCGAGCTGTGACCTGCTGCCCTTCACACCTTGCACCGTGCAGCTCCCCACAGGGATGAGCTGGCTGACATTTAACCACCGGAACAGCCTTCTTCCACCTCCTCGTCTGTTCCCAGCCCCTGCCTGCTTCCCTTAGTGCTCCCAAACCCCTGGAGCAGCCGAGCCAAGCCGAGCAGGGGGAGCAGTGCTGGACAGGAAAAGCCAACCCCTGATCTTTTGCCCAAAAGTCACACCACACCCAAGCATCTGAAAAAACTTCATTGAACAGTTTGCTGGCTATTTTTATCAGTGCCTCTGCCCTTCCTGGCTGGGGCTGAGATCAGAAACAGCAACACCGTGACGGAGAGGATGAGATGACCATGTCCTGGGGATGGACAGCGGAGAAGGGCTGGCGGATCCTGCCAGCAGGGAGCTGGAGGTGTTTCCACCATTAGGCCTCGCTGCTCTGGATTTTCTGGGCTGGGTGATGGTTGGACACCACGGGGAGGATTCTGCTGACACCGCCAGTGGTCTGTGGGCTGAAAAGGAGCCACCAGCAGAGATAAGCAGAGCACAGAAACATTGCCATCTGCTGACACGTCCGGGTGCGCTCGCCGGCCCCGGCCGTGCCGCCGGTCACCATTTGCAGCGGGAGCAGGAGTTGTGCAGGATGCAGGCTGTGCCCTCGCTGGGCTGATGTCCCCACCTGGCAGCAGGGCAGGAGCACGGCAGGGTGGCCCTACAGACACAGCTGTGGCAGGACAGGGTGTTTGGCACCGACGTGCAGCACAGAAACTCGAGGCCGTGGTGATGGAGGCTGGGCTCTGAGCTTGGTGCTGCAGGTGCTCTCACTGCTCAGTGTCCAGGAGGTGATGGAGGTCTCCCTGCTCACCCCCAAAGAGTTAATGAACCTTCACCCTGCTGTGAGGAGTGAGTGACCTCAAAGTGTGGGGCAGCATCCAGCACGGCAGACAGAGAGGGCAAGTCTGGGTAATTGCAGTCTCTGATGCAAGCGCTGCAAGGATTTGGGAAAAGGCGCACTTGGCTGCAAAAAGGAGTTTTGATTCCCCTCGCTCGTTCCCCCCTGAGCTCCCCCCGGTGCCCTCCAGCTACAGAGCTTGGAGATGCGTGTCTTGGACTGGATTTGCTTTGTTTCAAGTTCCCTGGGAATCTGGCACTGGTGTTTCCCAGAGGAAGGGTGCCTCCAGCTTCCCAAGCGCCGGGGCTTTGCCATGGCGAGCAGAGAGCTGGGAGCTCCCCAGTGCTCTGGCCTGGCTCTGCAAAAACCATCCCCAAGGGTCCGGATGCAAACCCACAGTCCCATGGGGACCAGCCATCAGCCCTGCGCCCCCAGACTGTGGATTTCTCCTTGCATGGGTCTGGGATCTCCATGCACAGCCCTGGCAGGAGTGGGGAAAGCCGCTGGCCAGTGGGATTTGTTTCCCCCATCCCTGGGGATGCAAACAGCCAGCGTGGGCAGGAGACGGGGAGGCTGGTGCAGCTCCCATTTCTTGCAGAAGGACACACAGACACAGGCAGATGTGCAGGGACATGTCTGGCCAGCCTGTGGCCTCCCACCAACACCTGTCCCACAGCTGGATTCAGCCTTGGAGAGGGGACACTGTCACATGATCCCCCAGTGGCTCATCCCCGCCGTGCCCAAGGGCCAAGAGATGAGTTCTGGCACAGCAGGGCCACAGCAGCTGCTCTGAGCTCACAGCAACCTTGGCTGGGTGGAGTATCCCAGGGCCATGGCCGGGGCTCTCCTCTGGCCAAGCACATTTCCCTTTCTCAGCCTGGCTGGCGACCTGGCAGCAAAGGCAGCGTTTCACTCTTGTGTCAACATTTGGAAGAAAAGGGGGGAAAATAAGCATTTCTGTCAAACCCTGGGAATGTGGATGCCCCGAAAACAAACAGAAGCTCTGTTTCTCCAGTGAAAGGCTTCTGGTTGGCTGCCAAAAAGTGATAAAAATGATTGCTGTTCCGGCACTAGAGAAGAGTTTTGTTGGAAATGTCACCCCCCACGCACCCTCCCCCCAAATCTCAGTTTTATGAAAACACCATTTTTTATCAGTAGCCTGGCAGGCAGATGTTTGGCCTGGGCTCCTATCAGAGGCCAGATGCACCCAAATTGCCATTCCTTAGTGTGATTTGTTGATTGACAGCTGTCAATCACCACTCACAGAGGTTAAGCATGCTCTGGAGACTGGATTTACTCCTGTCCTGAGCTTCCCTGGTGGTGTTAGGGTCACACCATTCCCATTTACTCCTCCCCACCTCACAGTGCCCAGCATGGGAGATATGTGATGGGCGAAGGGGCAATGCCAAGAGTTGTGGCTTTGCCAGGATGAGCAAATGCCAGCCACTGGGAAAGAGCCACAGTCCCTGGGCAGGGCAGCAGCTGCCTGGCACAATCCCTGGCTCTGGAGGGTGCAGGAGGGAGGATGCTCTCTGTCCACACTCTTGCTTTTTAAAGGGCGCGAGGAAGATTGGTTGTGTCATCAGAGCTGTGAGCTGGGCTTGTCAGGGCTCGTCCCTTATTTATTTAGGAACAGCGGCAGGCTTCCAGTCAGTTGTTTTCCTGGCGTAATATTAAACTCCCAAACTTTTGTTCCAAGGCTTTGGCACCTCAGCACAGCCTCATTTCAGCCAGAACAGCATCAGGGAGCAGAGCAGGGGCAAGACATGAGGACAGTGTCTCCTCTGTCCTGGCACAGCTGGCTGGGGCTGTCCAGATGTGCCCATGTCAGGTGCTGCCTGATGGGTGGCCTCCCCCTGGGCCAGCGGTGTCAGGGACAGGAGGGACGTCCCAAGCCCTCCAGCCCCGGGTTTGGGTGCTGCCAGCATCACTGAGTGATGTGGAGATGCTGCTGCTCTCCTGGACCAGCAGATCAGTTCCATGAAAATCACTGCTTTAAAGGCTGGCTATAAACACTTCCTGTGCTCCAGTCCTGCTGCAGGTCTTTGCAGGATCATAATCCTCACGGAAACCTCTTGGACCTGCAAGGAAACAGCCCGAGGGCTGCAGAGGGACCAGAGCAAGGTCAGAGCGTGGCTGTGCAGGTGTCGGAGGGCTCCGAACCCACCAGCCCGTGCTCCTGTCCACACCTGCACCCAGGAGCCCCCACTCCTTCAGGGAGAGGAGGAAAGCAGCCGGGATGAGCGGCTGGGGTGAGCTCATGGCCACGGAGCAAGCAGCACATCGCAGCGCCTGCGGGAGCCGAGCTGTGCCTGCCGCACGGACCTGCCCGGGCACAGCGCTCCCCCGGCTGCTGCTCCCCGGCGATGAGGATCCCACGGTGCCGAGCCTCCTCCTCCGCGGGGAGCGGCCGAGGGGAGCTGGCAGGTGGAGCGCCCGGGGCCACAATTCCGGATCAAAAAACCACACGCGTCCCGGCTCCGATAAGGAGGCGAGAGCGGAGCCCCGGGAGCTGTCGGAAACGCGGCGTTTGCTGGGAGCGCCCGAGGCGAAAAGCCCGTGCCCCGCTTCCAAGGTGCGTGGTGGTTGTTTTCGCACACTCAGACATAAGTAATGACAGAAACCGCGCGCAGGTTCCGAATTAATTGATAGAACACCCAGTTATCCAGGTAGATTTGCCTCCCCTTTTTCTGGAGAGTCCACAGGTGATGCGGGAGGATTGCCGGGGGCACTGCGGGGTGAGGAGTGCCTTTGCACAGGCTCTCCTTGCCCGGAGCAGCTGCTCTGGACATTCATTTTGAAGCAGACTGTGTCTTTTAAGTTCATTTCTGTGGCTAAGCCTCGTCTTTATTCAGGAAAAACTCCCTTTTTGCAATTGCAGCCTCATTTAGGGAAGGCACGTAGGTCTGGGAAGGAGCAGAATCTCCCCAGTTGGTTTCATCTGCTCCTGAGCCACATCCCAGTGGAAGCACGGACAAGATGCTCCAGGATGGTCAGGACTGCATCCTTGTGGAGCACTTTTAACATTTGTCCCCTCCTGAATTTCATGTGCTGATGGTCAGGCAGGTAACACAGACCAGGAGTGTGGCTGATTTTGGAGTTCTGGGATCTGATAAAATGGGATTGCTGAAAGCATGGCCCTTCTCCTGCTATTCCCCACCAGTCCTGCCTGCCCCACAGCAAGCTCCTGCACAAGGCAGGACTCCCAGCTGCATCCCAGAGCAGGTCCCTAAGCTGGATCCACGGTGGGAACCTGAGAGAATCAGGGAGCCAGGGCGAGCTGGGCTGCTTTGCCCTTTTTTCTGACGATAATCAGCCTGAATTCCTCTGCAGACCCCAAGGGCTGCAGCACCGAACGGCAGGCAGGGAGCTTTCCCAGCGGGCTGCGCTTCCTTTCTGTGGTGTCCCCTCTCTGGTGGCACCCAGCTGGGCACAGGGGACCTGTCCTGGAGCTGCTGCCCACATCAGACCCCGGCACAGAGGCAGCATCCCCGGAGCAGGCAGCGGCTCACTGTCTGCAGCGGGAGGTGGTTTATGTCCGGACATGTCCCTCAACCTGCTGTGCTCCTGCGCTGGTTTCCTTCTTCCCAGCGCTACCAAGGGAGTGCTGGTGGAAGGAGAGCAAGGCCATGTCCTAGAACATCTTGAGAAAAGTCTGGTCCTTCCCACTGGCCAGGAGAATTCTCTCTCTCTCTGTCGGTGCTGGAGCTGCCCTAAATCAAACAGCCAAAAATGGAGGGGGAGTGGGGCCACCCTGGGATCCTCTGATCCCCACGGCACTGGGAGCTGAGTGGAGAGGTTATTCACTGTCTGCTGGAGAAGAAAAGAGTTCTCTCTCTGCTGCTTCTTTAACCAGAGCTGCACCATGGGCAGGGAGGTGGCAGCTCCTGTCACTTGCAGTCACTTTTCCTGGGAATCCCTGTCCGTGGGGATGGATGGACACCCATGACAGACACCCAGGGGGTCCCTGGCCATGGAGATGGATGGACACCCACTAGGGACTTTTGTCCCTTTGCTTGATTTACTTCCAAACTTTACTGGTTTTGAGGGTCCATCCTAACCAGCCTGAGGGACACTGGTGTGGCCTGGGGACAGGGACAGGAGCTGTGCAGGACCTCAGCGGGTGCCTGCACCCAGCTGTGGGTGCCCAGGTGAGAAACTGGGGTGCAGCCAGCCCTTGGCATGTCCCTGAGCGCCCGTGGGCAGCACAGTGCCCAACACGTGTGTGCAAGCCCGAGCCCAGGAACCTGCCACGTGGAGGGGATGGAGGAACCCAAAAATCCCGACTTCACCATAAAAATATCAATCATCTCCAAACATCCGTGCGATGCTGATCCTTCCCTCCCTGCCCGGTATTTTCTCACGGTCTGAAGCTGGCAGCAGACACTGGGAAGCAGTGTTGGAACTTGTCCTGCCGTCCCATCAAGGCCGTTTATCTCCAGCATCGAGCCCTAGAGCTGGAAGAGCTGCAAGTAGGGGCAAGGCACGCTCCTGCTTGCTGCTTTCCATTGCGTCACTTGGGCACGGGTTGAGCGAGAGCCCCGGGGCCAAATCCCACACACACCACCCTGCCTGCTCCTGCCGAGCACAGCGGCGTCCCGGCCGAGTGACAGCAGCCAGGGACCCTGGTGACACCCCTGAGCATCACCAGGATGCGTCCTCTGCCCTCCCACAGCCTGTGAGGAAATTGTGTCTGTCCCAGGATCACGGTGTCAAGGGCTGCACGCTCGGGGTGACCTCGGATGTGACCCTGGGTGTGTGACAGGGACGGGATGCTGGTTGGGAGTCACCTCTGGAGCAGAGCATGGCCTGGGTGCTGCCACTGGGCTGGTGGGGACAGCCGGGGATGGTGACACAGATGCTCGATAGGAGATCATGAGGCACCTGCCTCGGCAGGGACTGCTCAGTGTGGGATCCTGCGCGGAGCCAGCCCGGCTAATTAACGCAATTACAATTACAAGGCAGGCTGCTCCTCGCCCCTCCCTTGCCGGCTTCCCCGTGGACCAATGGATTGAAAACCCAGCCGCCCTTCTCCCCACCCTCCCAGTCCCAGCGCTCCCGGCTGCAGCTGCCCATGGCTTCCAACACAAACCCCTGAGATCTGAGCCCTGACAAGTGCTGTGGTGCCAGCAGCTGTCCCCTGGCTGGCCCGTGTGCCACCAGCATTTTGGCCATGACAGCATGATGGTCGGTGTCACCAGGGCCACAAGACCTAAGAATCCAACCCTTCCCACCTCTGGTTATGCCTGAGCCAAGGAGATGTCCAATCCCTCAGTTCCCAGGGAAGCTTGTGACTCCATCCTGGTAGCTTCAGCTCAGGCCAGGTGCCTGCCAGATGGATGCCCTTTCCATGGAGAGCTTGGCCCTGGCTTGGCCAAAATCATTCCCGATTATCAACAGGGGGAAAAAAGCTCTGTGTGATGCTGCAGTGATTCCTGAGGGAGCTGCAGAGCCACGGGCACCTCGGTGGGCTGGCAGAGCTGCCCTGAGCCCGTGGGACTGCAGTGCCACACTGCTTGGGGGCTGGCATGGCTGGAGCTGGGGCTCAGCAGGGTTCAGGGCTTGAGGCAGCACCAGGAACACCCCAGCCAAGACAGGAAACCCGCCTGGCTTCCTCTGCACTCATCACTCCGATTGTTTCTCGTGTGTGGGCGCTCTGCTGTCTAATAAGGCTGAGTTCCCCACGCAGTGTCTCGGAGGTGACACCAGCAGTGACATCTAGAGTGCCTCTCTGACCTCTCGTTTCACCACCCACGTGCACGAAACCGGCAGCAAACAGCTCTGAGATTGTCACTGCTGGGTCACAAGAGGCTGGGTTTGGCCCCTCGCTCTCCTGCACAGCTCCTGTCCCTGTCTGTCCCTGTCCCTGTCCCTGTCCCCGTCTGGGGGTGGTTTGAGGGCTGCTGGAGTGGCTGAGGTGGCCCTGAGGGCAGGAGGAAGCTACTTTGGCTTTTGCAGAACCCACACGGCCGGAGGAAGCTTCTCTTCACAAAGCCAAACATTAAAATGTGTTATTTTGTCAATCAAAAACGCAGCACCCCCCTTCACGGGGCGGTGCAAGGTGGGAAGCTGCTGTAAAATGAGAAGCCCCAGCTGGCTGGCACTGAAAGGGTTAAAAGCAAACACACAAAATATTTGTCTTTGGCCAGCCTAGGACTTGTTTTTCTGACAGAAAAAAATAGTTTTATTTCAAAATTACCAGAACCCTGTGGCTCCCCCGGCCTTGGCTATCCCAGCGGGTTCACTCTGGGGCAGGTTTTCCCACCCTTGGAAAAAACTGGGCCTTTAAAAAACAAAACCCTCTAACCGGTAAAAAAAATAGGCAAAGCTGCAAGCGTTTGTTGATTCCATTAATTTCCCAGTTTGGTCATTTCCCAGCTCTCCTGGGTGGAAGTCTGTGTGAGTGGGATCCCAACTGTGCGGGGCAGAGCTGGCTCAGGGCTGCCCCATCCCAAAATCCTCTCACCATGTCAGCCACCTCAGCCTTGGCTGTGGGATTTGATGGGCAGGAAGAAGCGAAAAAAACCAAAAAAACCCCATCCCAAACCGGGCTGTTTCGATGGCAAGAACCCAAATGTGCCTCTGCACCCTGACCCTCATTGTGTGGGGAAGGAGGGAGCGACTGGGAAAACGTGATAAGGATTGCCAGAGCGCCCGGGGGTGACAGCGACGCTGGGCTCGAGCCACACGTGCCAGCACATGCAGTGAGTCTGTCCGTGCTCAGCAGCAGGGGAGTGGGGAGTTCTGGTGCTTTGGGGTGGCAGCAGGGGCTGGAGGAGAGCGGATCCTGGTGTCCCGAAGGAATCACGGTGCCTAAGGAGCACAGGAGAGTCAGCACTGGAGAGCTGGGGGGGAAGATGCTGATGTGGAGAGCTGCTCCAGGAAAAGTCTCAGCGGCTCTTTCCTGTCCCCAGACTGGGGGTGTCAGAGTGGGAAATCATTCCCTGGAGGCTTCTCTCCCCACCCCTCATCCCCCGGGTGCAGTGCTGCTTTGGGGGGCAGGAAGCAGGGGGCTGGGAGTCCGTGTCCCCCCAGGGCTGGAGGATGATGTGCTGTGCCACCCCCTGCTCCAGGAGCAACCAGGGCTGAGCTTTAACTCAGCGTGTTCACCTGATCTGCTGAAGAAGCTGTTTGCATTCACCTTCCCCTGTGTTTGGTTTGCGATTGCGGCAGAACAGGAGGCGATGCTGGGGGTTCTCAGCAGATTTAGGGGGGATTTCCTCTGGGAAAAGAGCCCTGGCAGGCGCCCATCCAGCTCCTTTCCCTGATTTTTTAAAATTTATGTTCAGCCTTTACCTCGTCTCAAATAAAAAGAGTGATTTAGAACTCCTCGCAATAAAACAATTCAAACAGAAGCCGGTCTGCAGCGCTCTGTAACGGGGGAGAAGCTTCGTGTTATTTGCTTAATTACAGGTTTTTGTTTGTCGAGTACTTGTGGGTGAATTGTTTGCAAATAACAGGTGAGTTTATTCATGCTCAGAGTCCTGAGCCCTGAGATTAGAGCTGGGCTGGGAGATAGGAGCTGGAGGGTGCTCGGGGCTGTGGGTGACCTCTGGAAATTCCCTGTTCTCTGGTCCTGGAGGGCTCCAGGGACCTGGGATCGTGGGCTGGTTCCTCGGAGGAGCTGCAGGGCTGTGATGCTGCTGTGCTGGAGCTGCCTGCCTTACACAATATGCTCTCAATCACGCGCAGTCTATCCTTTTATAAATTGCAGATAAGGATTAACTGCTTTATGGAGTCGCTGTAAAAAATGCAGTCCATTAATGGGAGTGAACCGAGGTTGCCTGGGCTTTGGAATCCTGGATTCAGCCTGCCAGGCCAGGCCAGGTGTTTCCTGACCTCCTCCTGCATGTCTGCAGGAGATAACACCTCTCCTTAGGACTCCTTCCCCTGTTTATGATGCAGATAAGGGAATTTCGGGGTGTTGGAAGGAGAGGTGGCTGCCAGGTGCTGTGCTGATGCCATGCTGAGAGTAGGTGGGTTCAAATGTAGAGAGGTCAGATGTTCAGAGCTGGGATGGACGCGGGATCTGTGTGAGCACAGCTGGTCTCAGCCGGTTTTGGGCCATCCTGATGTCCAGCCCTGCAGCACGGGGATCTCCTGAAAGTGTCCAGCCTGACGGAAATGGCAGCTGCCCTGAGGGCATGGAACAGGGAAGTGACACCGGGCAGGGGGATGCAGCCCGAGCCAGCAAAAACAAAGTGCAGGAGGCAAACACATCCCTGCACCCTCCCACCCATCCAAGGGCCGCAGAGAGCAAAGCCCAGACGGGAAAGTGCTCCCAAAAACCCCAATATCTGCAGCCTCCACACCAGCGAAGGGGCACACCTAAAACCGTGACCGTGCTGTGCCTGGCCTCTGAAATGGAGATGGAGGCTGAAGGAATCATTCCATCAGGAACACAGGAAAGGGCAGCAGCCGCTCCTCGCTACCCCCCAGCCCGAGTGACCCCAAGCCGTGCCCGGCCCGGGGCAGAGGGGCAGGAGGCGACTGCCCGCCGACCTTGCGCTGCTCGAGCTGCGACCAGAGGGGCCGAGGTGACTCAGGTGTGACTCAGGTGTGACTCAGGGCACAGCCACGCAGCGCCCATGCTCCCGGAGCCGCGCTTCGCCCCAGCCTGCGCTCGCAGCCGGCGCTGGGGGTGATGCGGAGCCGGCACGGAGCCACGGCGATGCCGAGCCACGATCTGGAGTGTGGGAAAAGCGCAATCGCTGCGAACAATCAGAGGCGAAGCCGGCAGCAGCACGCAGCGAGCCAGCGAGGAATTTGGAGATGCATTCCAGCGGGGATGACAGAGGAGGGGCTGGGAGCTGGGCCGGGAGTGCAAAAAGAAACATGCTCCGGTTTGTTTGGGTTTTTCTCCCCCTCTGCAGCGCTGTCCCGCCCCGCCTGGCTTTCGAGTAAAGCCCTGGGTGCTGCGGGTGGCACGGCCGGAGCTGGGACACGGCCAGCCCGGGATGGGCAGCGCTGCCCTGCTGGCACCGGGGACAAGGACAGCTCTGCTGTCCCCTCTCACACGTCAGCCGTGTGACCGGCATCGGGGACACGGGGACGCGGCTCCCTGACCCTTCTGCCGCCTGGCCAGCACTGATGGCCACGGGCAATGAATGGCCACTGTGCCAGGAGCCACCCCCGCGGCTCAGCACCCACCCACTGGCAAGGCTGCTGACTGGGCAAGCTGCTTCCCGTTCCGTGACTCAGTTTCCCCTTCAGCGCAATGAAAAAACATCTCTGCACCTCGGAGACCGGCAAGGCTTTCCCTCGGAGGGGACCAGCTTTGGGCACGGGGTCATCTCCGGGTGTGCCTGGCACCCAGGCGTGGTGGCACTCAGGAGCCGTGGTGGCCAGCAGGGCATGTCCCCGAGGGGCTGCAGCACAGCTCCGTCATTGCCTCCCCTCCCAGCAGCTCCTCCCGGCTCTTCCTGACCCACTCGCTATCTTTGCATTGCACAATAAAGCAAAGGCAAAATGGAGAGAGGGGAATGGATGCTGGCAAGGCCACCAGCACACGGTGACCTGCGGCACAGCCCTGTGGCACCGCTGTGTGGCACAGGACAGGGCACAGGGCAGGAGGTGCTGGAAGCTGCTCAGGCTCTGAGATAGGACCTGGGCTTGCCAGGATGGATTTCCCTTGCCCACTGCCCCGCAGGGTCACATTCAGAGCCCTGGCGGTCACCAACAGCCCCACTCACGCCCCTGGTGTCCCCTCACCCTGCCAGGAAGGGAAGAGGTGAGGCAGCGGGGACAGGGATTTGGATTCCAACAGATCCACGGCCATTTCCACGCGCTTGGTGCCCATCTCCATCCCACCCCACCAGCATCATCCTCCTCCCTTGCCCGGGCACAGGGTGGGCAGAGGTTGCTCCCGAGGCACAAGGAGGGAGAACTGGCAGAATTCTGCATGCCCTGGGCTGTGCTTCACCCCTCGCTCCAGGCAGAGCAGCCATCCGGGAGCTCAAAACATTCAATTGTTCACTGATGCTTTTCTTTGAAGCCCTCATTCATCCTCCAAGGTCTGTATTGATTGGGGACTCCAGGAAAGCATCTGCCCTTCTCTGCCTTCATCAATGACTTTCCCACATTAATCCACCTCTTCCCTTGATAACCACACTAATTACTCTCAGCTAAGTTGACTCTGGCAGGTCGCTGGAGGCTGGGAAGAGGAACCTGCTGCAGCCTGGCTGTGCCTTAAAGCTGCAGGTCTGTCCAGTGACGAGCTCCAGCGCTGGGTTAACTGGGCATACTGGGAACGTGAACACCATGGCATGGCTCTGACCGAGGGGGTGATGTGTGCTGCTGGGAGAGGTGTTTGCTTTCCATTTTTGAGGCTTTCGTGCCTCCCAGGGAATCGTTTTGCATGGATGATGATCCCAGACTGTGCCCCGGTGGGATGCACATCCACCCGCCCTGCATCTGCCCAGGCCTGGGGGTTCAGGGGCTTTCTCTCTCGTGCTGCAGGGTGTTTTAGACCATCACGGGAGGTTCACACCCTCCAGCCCGGGGTGGTCTAGGCAGGAGAGGAGATCTTTTCCATCTCTCCATCTGGGTTTCCTTGAGGGGGAATGAGAGGGACGCAGCTCTTTGACCTCAGCCATGGTCAGGCTGAGCTGTGGATTGGGAGCAGCTCTGCAGGAAGGAGCTGGATAGAGAGAATCCCATGTCCAGTGAAAAAGTTTTCCTAATATCCAATCTAAACCTCCTCTGGTGCAACTTGAGGTCCTGACCAGCAGGAATGGTCTCGTAGGGTGAGGATTCAATTAGCAGAGAAAGAAAGCTTCATGCATGGTGATGGTGGCTTCCGCTGGTGCCTGTGGGGACACGGGGGGCAAGGGGACACGGGGGGCTGTGCTGGGCCCTCCTGGGGGGACAGGACACGCCAGGCTGGCCCCTGCTGGGCCCTTGTGGCCATTCCTGAGGTGGAGCCGCCATCTAGTGACACACGGATGGGTGGTGGTGACCCTGGCCCTGTCCTTGTACCTGTCCCCCCCAGCTCCTCAGGGTTGGGGGGACAAAGCCTGAGCCCGGAGCAGGAGCNGAGCCAGGAGCAGGAGTAGGATTGGGGTCCTCTCTCCTCAGCCCAAAGTGCAGAACAGTGTTGGGTTTTTAATTTATTTAATAACAGAATCGTTAATGTTGGAAAGGCCCTCGAGGATCGCCGTTATCACAGCACCACCCTGCTCACCACTAAACCATGTCCCCAACACCTTTTGGACACTTCCAGGGATGGTGATTCCACCACCACCCCAGGCAGCCTGTTCCCCCCTGGACACCACCCTGAGTGCAACAGGACCACCCAGAGGAAGATCCCAACCCTCTGGATGTCCAGCACGGGTGGCTCTGCCCTGTCCACTGCCACAGTGACAACCAAACCTCTCCTGTCCCCCACCATGGCAGCCTGAAGCCTCCCCACCCCAAGCTGCTCCTCCAGCACATTCAGACCCATCATTATATCTCTAAACCCCCCATCCCGTCCTCTTTCTGCCTCAAAATCTGAACAAAGGCAGTGGCCGTCCCGTCTCTTGTCCCCCTTCCATTTTCCTCCCGCTGGCTGCCGAGAAAAGGGATTCAGCCGTGCCCACTGCATGTGAAAAGCTCCCGCCTGCCTTGTGTTTTATGAAGGAAAATCTCCTTGGGAGAGCAGCCAAACGTTCCCAGCCTCCTGCTGGGTGTTTCAGACGGGAGAGCTGGAGGATGCGAGGGCACGGCTGTGGGGGGAGCGTAGGGGGACAGCGCCGGGCTCTGAAAAATCACTGCAAAATTGCAGAGGGAGACCAGCCAGGAGGTGCTGCGGGGCTTGGGTGGCCAGAGATGGCTCTGTGCTGCCTCGAGGGATGGAGCTTTGCGCTCAGCTGGGGATGCTCAGCTCCCTGCACATCCCTCGGGAAAGGATGTGGGAAGACGGGCTGTGTGTGCCGAGGCTGGGCGCTGGCTGGGTGCTGGGTGCCATCCCTCTCCCCTCTGGAATTCCTCCATTATCCCCATCCTTTTCATCTCCTTTTCCTTTCTCTTCCCTCCCGCTCCTCTTCCCACACTCCCCCTCTCAGCACCTCTCCTGGACCACACATCCCCACGCGCTGCAGACCTTTCAGACCCAGCGACTCTTTCAAAAGCATCCAAGAGGCCCCCGGGGCTCCAGCCCACCAAATCAAACTCAAATTTGCAGCTTATATGCAAACACGATGTGTGTGGACGCCGAGGCTCTGCTGGCACACACTGCTGGTAAACAGAAACACATGGCCGAGCCTGGAGGAGCGGAGAGATGGGGTTTGGGGAGGGATTTTAACCATTCTGAACTCGCCCCAGAAGGGTGAGTCACGTCCCACTGCAGCTGCAAGGGCACTGCCAGGCTCAGTTCCCACGCCTGTGTCCCTGGTGAGGTTGTTCTTGAGGGCTCAGAGACAGAAATGATGGGGAAATGGAGGTTTCTGCTCTGGAGCTGAACCGAAAACCACAAGGACAGAGTCAGACAGGCTCAGACCCAAAAGGAGAATCTCTGCCGTGTTTCCTTTTCTGGTTCATTGTGCAAATGCTGTGTTCCACACGAAATTAAAACCTTCCTTTCTTTCTTGGGGGCCATTCAATACCCTTTAAAGGCTTTTTCTCTTTCTTTTGAGGCTGGGAGCAATTTCTCAGGGAAAACGCTGCTCACCAAAAGCACGTTTCGTGTCTGACAATGATGAGACAAAACATTTAGCAGCTCCAGAATTAAACTTGCTATTGGCAAGCCTTGGTGCAAAGTATTTCAATGTTTTTATTGCATCCATCCTGCCTCCTCTTTCCCTGTGAAGCTGCTGCCACAATCTGACCCACGCCAGCAGAAAGCTTCACACATTTCCCAACTTTGAAGCTCTTATTTGTGAAACCAAAGAAACCTCTGCTCTCGAACGGCTCAGCTCCCTCTAGCGTGGCTCTCCCACTCCACCTTCCTGTCGCCTGGAGATGCTGCTGCTCTTTCTTTGCGTATTTTCTCATCTAAAATTTCTGCGAAATGTGTTCTTGAGGCTTAAAAAAAGTCCAAAAAAGTGTCCCTGGCCCCCCAGCCCTGTCCCTGCTGCACCCCAGGTGTTGTGGTGTGTCACCCCGAGGTGGCAGAAGGACATTCCCTGGAGAGCCGTCTCTGCCTGTGCTATCCAGCAACGGGACACACGGATTTTTTAGCACAAGAGCGCTCCCCCTTTCCAGAATTTCCACCTCTCTGGAGCGGACAGGGTGGAGGAGGCACCAGCTCTCCCTTCCTCCCTGCTGCCTCTCCCTTTGCAGAGCCATGCCATGCGAGGTGAAGCTCCCAGCCTGAACATTCCCTCGCTTTGGGGTTTTCCAGCTGGGAAATAGTGGTGACCCCTTGGGGAAAAGCATCGGGAGCTGAGCTGGGAAGTCTCCATCGGGAAGATCTTGGATGTCAACCTCCTTTCCACGGGCAGGAGCAGCCACAGTGGGGTGTGCTTCCCCTTCCTGAGCCAGCAGTGAGGACAAGCAGCTCTGCTCCTCCCGAGGAACCACTCGCGTGTCAATCCCCTTCCCGACCCTTGGCTTTGCTTCCTCTTCCTCCTCCTCCTCCTCCTCCTCCTCACCTCATGGTCTTGATTTAGTCCCTGATGCTTCAAACCCTTTTGCACAACTCCCAAGGAATCCTCGCAACCCCGAAAATTTCTCTTGGGCCAGGGAAGGCTCCGTCCAGTATTAATAACAAATAACGAGGGCAGTTCCTGGAGAACAAAATAATTATCCCTGCCAGGCTGGAGGCTTCGGTAGAGCTCTGCCTCCACATGAACCAACTCAATTGAGCTGGAGCTAAATAATGACAATGATCCAGGGAAAACCTCCCAGACGCCAGAGGAGGGCAGAAGGAGGCAGAGGGATTGTGGCCTCACAGCATCACTCGGAGTCCCCTCTGATCAGCTGTGTGTCCCAGCTTTGTGTCTGAGCTCCTGCTGTGACAGCGGGTGGCTCTGGGCTGTCACCTCGTGCCTTGGACGGTGGCTCTCGGGGTACCCAGACTCTGCCAGCCCCTCCTTTCCAGGGATGCCTCTGGGAAAGTGTTTTCCCACACCTCTGCTCACAGCAGGGACAGAAGAAAGGGAGATAAGGACGTGCATGGGACATCTCCCTCTCTCCTCCACATCAAAGCCCTGAGTTTATCACCAGCTCCTGGCTGGGTGTGGGGCTCCTTTCAGACAGGCTGTGAGGGGAAGGGCTCAGGGTCTGTCTCGCTCTGTGGCTTGGCCAAAATCTGGGATTTAACCGCTGAGCAGCCTTGGCAAAATTTCTCTGCCCCCCATGCCTCCCTGAGCCTGGCCTGGGGTCCTGCTGCCCCGAGGGGATGGATGAAGGGAGAGGAGGGAATTGCAGGTCCAGGTGAGGTTGTGGCTGTAAGAGAAGCTTTTTCCTCCCCATCGTGGGAAGAGCTGGAGGCCTCCAGCAGCGGGAGATGGATGGGTTGGGGTGGAGAGGAGGCAGCAGGGGGGAGCTCAGCCCATTTAGGAGGAGGATAAAGCGCAGCAGGAGGTTAAAAGTCAACATCTTTCCCTTTCCCAGCTCCTCCAGGTCAGAGGGAGCTTCCCAAGGTTATCAGCTGGGGTCAGGCACTGGGGGGGAGGCAGTGGGAGTCTGGGGGCTGGGATGCCAGGGCAGGGGGCTCAGATCCACTCAGGGACAGCCACCCCATGACCTGTGCACGGTGGCACTGTGGGGACAGCAGCATCCTTCATGTTGTTCCCTGATGTGGAAAGGGCACGCAAAAATTCGTGGATACAGAAACGCTGAGGGAGGACCAAACCTGCCAGCTGGAGGGTGCAGGACAGCAGAAATCACTGCGGGGTCCCTGCTCAGTCTGGGCTCTGAGCACTGCCAGGGGGACCTGTCCTGCTGTCCCCAACGCTGCACCAATGCCACCGAGGCACAAGTTGTGCCCTGAGCTCTGCATCATGCCCGAGCTCTGGGGAAACTGCAGAGCCCTCTGGGCTCGCTGGGTGTGAGATGAAACCCAGGCTCTGCTGCAGTTGCTGTTTTGATGTCGTTAATGTGACAAGTTGGATTAATTAAGTGCATTTGGAGGCTCTCCTTCCTTTCCAAGGGCTTGGACTTCAAAGGAAGGCAAACCAGCAGAGCATCTCCCGCCCTGAAATGCCTCTGTGGGCCATGGCAAGGCAGTCCTGCTCTGCTGAGCCCAGCCCTGGGACACATCCTACCTTCCCATGGCCAGGGATGGACAGCCACAGCGCAGCCACGAGCTCTCCCACACCTCACAGCCCAGGCAAGATGCTCCAGGATTTTTGGGAGCATCAAAACTCTTCCCACCTGAACAGCTACTAAATCCAGCCCACAGCAGCCATGGGAACAGGACTGGAGCTTGTCTGCTGCCCATGTGGGTTCTCCCAGCTCTGCCCCAACACCCCAGGGAGCAGCTCTGTCTGGCACTGTCTCCCCTGGCTGTGACCTGTGAGTCTGGAATCTTCAGGAGAATGAACTGGCTTTTTTTAAAAAGTCCCAAAGAGGCTGAGAAGAAGTTTCACACTCCTGCTGGGTTTGCCCTCACAAGGTTTTTTGGAGTGTTTGGGAGCAAAGTGAGGCTGCTACAGAGCTCTGCTTGCATCTGTTTCCTTTGCCTGTGTGTCTGGCAGAGTCTTTTGCCCCAGTTTGCTGATTTTGTGACCATGGCCTTCAAATCCCCTCTGGAGAGGACAGCAGCTGTGAGAGGAGCATTCACCTGCACTGGCAGAGAGGAAAAGGGTTTTAAAGCTGGGGGAAGTGCTATTTTTTAATATCAAATTAGCACCTGGGGGCATTGCCCATGGCCATGGAGACAGCCCTGCCCCAAAGGAGCCTCCAGCCTCACCTGGCAACAGCAGAGACAGTGGTGACAGTGGGGACAAGTGTCCTTGCTGCCCCTCAGGCACATCAGGGCTGATGTGTTCCCACCTTGCCGCTGTCCCTAATTCCCCAGGATGCACAAGGAGTGGGGAGATGCAGCAGCAGTGAGCTGAGCAGTGTTGGCAGGTCACTCCTGGCTGCACCCAGGCAGGGCTGGGTGTCCCTGGAGCTTCACATCCCTTCACCAGTCCCTTCCCACTGCCAGCATCTCGGGGGAGTTTTGACATTAAAGGTGCAGCGAAGAGCAGAAGCTGGAACAGGCAGTGCACAGCTCTCCCCTCCCTTCCCCAGGGAGTTCACTCCTTATCTAGCCCCACGCCCGTTTCCTTCTGGGATAAACCAGGAACGGGTGGATTTGCTTTCCTTCTCTTTGCAAGCGACGAGGCCAACCCAGAGCACCCCACAGATGGGGAAGAGCTTCCCAAATCTGTCCGTGCTGGATTGAGAACTCTGGGCTGCCACGCGGGGAAGGCTCTGGAAAATTCACTTACCAGGGCCTCTCCATCGGAAGAAAAGTGGAGGCACCGGGGGTCCAATTACAATGTATTTAACATTTCTGAGCTCAGCGGGGCCTCGCTGTCTCACAAGTGGGTCACGCAATCAGCCCGGAGCTGCAATGTCAAACTGGCTCCAGGATTAAGTGTGTTGTAACCGGAGCCCCGAGCTGGGAGGGGGAGACTTTTATCTGGCTGTGATTGCCCAGTGGGGCAGGGCTGGGATGAGCTGCCTGACCTGTGCAAAGGGCTCAGCCATGTGTGGTCGCAGGATGGCTCAGGGGGCTGACAGAGCAGTTGTGTGGCACCGTGTCCTCTCGTCTGTTTTCTGGGAGATGAGCCTTTTCGATGATTTTGAGGTTTTGATGATGTCCCTGCCGGGTGCTGCTGGGTGGTCTGGTGCAGCACCGCTGGGTGAGAAGATCTGCACTCGCAAAGCCACCCTTCAGCCTCAAAATAAATGGTTATCACAGCTCCTTTTTGCAAGAAAGATCACAAACGTTGGATCTGACTGATACTGGAACCCACTGCCCTTGTCTTTCCCCCTCCCCAAATCCCTGCTGACATTTCTTGTCCCCATTGCAATAATGTCTGTGAGTGGAGTTTCCTGTGGTGAAGCTGCTGGCTTGTTTGTGCAAGGATTTCTGACTCATGTCACTCAAATAATAGAAAAATGAAACAAAGCCGGAGCTGAAGCGTCCTGTCACCCCGAGAAAAGGAGAGCGAAACACCCATCATTCAGGGTTGACCAACATTTACTTTGCACTTTGAAAAGTGCGCTTCCTACAGAGATGAGAGGTGGTGAAAGGCATCAACCTGCCCCGGCTGGGCCATTTCCTTAAATGTGAAATCCAGGTTGGTCTGCACAGCCTGGGGCAGCAGTTTCTGCTCGCACAGAAATCCCACCTTCCTCTGCTTGGCATTTTGGGAAAGCCAGGCTGTGCCATGGGGAAATATGTGCTAGAAAGGGATTTTGAGGAGTTCTTTCCAGGTGTGCAGGGAAAGCAAAAAACCCTTGAGCCTCGATCAACCTGGCTCCATCTGCAAGAGATCAACCTGCAGTTTGGGGGAAGTGCAAGTGAGAAAACAACTGTATTTTCTTCCTTAGACAGGGAGGAAAAAAGGGTCGGAATCAAAGACTCAGCTTCGCTTTCCCGTGGCTTTGTTCTGCGGCTCTGCTTTCCCTGTCGGCTACCAGATCCTGTCCCCCGAGGCTGCTGGCAGCTGTGCTGGCTCTGGAGGCACCGTGTGAGCATTGTGTGAGCGCAGATGGACACACGGACACACGGACAGACACGCGGAGCGGGCTCAGGGCTCCCGGGGCAGCCCCAAGCCCAGCCTCGGGCTGCGGCAGAGGGATTTCGCATCCTTTCTAGCGCAGCCCCGGGGGTCAAGGACTGCGGGGAAGCTGAGCTGCTGCAGTAGGAAAACAGGAAGCGCTGGTGGCAGGAATTCGTGTCATTTAGCATTTCGCGTCCCAGGGAGCTGTGGGGCCAGGGCTTGTTGCATCACCCTGCTGGAGGCTCGAGCAGGGTGTCCCTGTCCCTCCTGCTCCAGCCAGGGTGGCTCTGCAAGGGTGTGCCACCAGCCCTGACACACATCCATCCTCCTCCACGGGGTCAGGGCGCTGTGGATGCCACCAGGAATGGGTCAGGATGCTGCCGTGATGGGGATCCTGCATCCAGCAGGACAGCCCGTGTTACCTGGGCTCAAACACCTGCAAAAATCTGCTCCAAACCGTCTGCCAAAACCGCCGAGTGGCTTTTGTACTAACCATGCTTGTGTTCCCCGGGAAACAATGCATTGTTTGGGGCTGAAAGAGCGTCCTGGAGAGCCTGGGAGCCCTTGGGAAGCTCCCAAATACAGAGAAGGAAGGGGCAATGGATGGTGGCAGGAAGGTGTCTGTCCATCTCCAGGCTGTGTTGGGTCGTGGGGACTGCAGGGTCACCGTGCAGCTCCTTGTGCCACATCCAGGTGAGCTGGAAAGGTCCATGCAGAAACTTGGGGGGCTCCAGGTTGTCACCTGCACCCCTCCATGAGCATCCAGGGCCACAGGGACACCCACACCCCGCTCCCGGCTCCCGTTTCCTGCGCAGGGCAGCCGCAGCGGGCGGGTCGGTGATTTATTAATGAAGCGGAGGGATGGTGCGGCCGGGGCGTGCCAGGCGGAAATGTCTGCACCGAGAGATTGGATAACCCTCTGGCCTGCTTCCCTCCCAGCCTTCAAACGGCCGCGGCTCCCAGCAGCACCATATCCTTTTCCTCCCCCTGCCAGCTCCCTCCCTCCCTCCCTGGGGCAGCCTGGATGCCACTGAGGGCACAGCAGCACTGCAGTTTGGTGTCTGAGAATTTTTTGTTACAGGATCTTTTTTTTGTTGTTTGGTTGCCACGAGGTCCGTAATTGATTTATTGTAATCGATGGGGATAATAGGTGCTGCATTCCAGTTGCTGTAGGAAGAAAGCTGTGTTTAACTCAGAGGAACTGCGAAAGTAAACAGCCAGGGAAGGGCTGGCTCAGGGAGGGATCGCTGGTGGGCTGAAACCTTTCCTTTCAGCAAATATTTATGGCTGATCCATAAACAGCCGTGCAGGAGGTTGTACTGCAGGAGCCATGGGCAATCCATGCCCTGCCGACACCAGGAGGATTTGGGCTGGGAACACCAGGACTCTCTGCAAGGTGCAGTCAGAATCGTGGAATGGTTTGGGTGGGAAGGACCTTAAAGCCCATCCAGTGCCACACCTGCCATGGGCGGGGACACCTTCCACTATCCCAGGGTGCTCCAAACCCTGTCCAGCCTGGCCTTGGACACTTCCAGGGATCCAGGGATAGCCACAGCTTCTCTGGGCAAACCGTGCCAGAGCTTCCCACCCTCCCAGGGAAGGATTTTTTCCTAATATTTAATCTAAATCTCTCCTGTTTCAGTTCAACTCCATTCCCCCTTGCCCTATCCCTGCCTGCCCGTGATTCCAGGCATGGAAAGCTGGTGTCCAGCTGGCCTGCAGCGTGGCCAGGTGTAGCCCTGGGCCACCAAGTGTGGCCGGAATGTGTGTTGTTCCTCACGCACTCCCTGCATCCCAGGCTGCTCCTGCCCACCCCTGTCAGCACAAACTGCTTCCAGGAAATGGGTTGGGAGAGGAAACAAGCGCTAATGAAGATTCCCTTGGTGAAAAATGTGTTTCTACAACCGTTGGGTTATTTTGTCCTTGAGAGGTGGGGGAGGAGACAATGAAACAGCCTCGCTGCATTCCAGCCTTGGCTCTGGGGACACTGCTGCTGTGCCACCCCAGGGCCCTCTCTGGGGGTGCCACATCACCCCCTCGCTGCTGCCGTGTCCCCCCTTGCCCCACACTGCTGTGGGAGTGCAAACATCTCCCATTCTGTGCAACTGTGAGCACTGAACAGAGCCAGAGGGGCTACGGGGTGATGGCATCCGGAGAGCCAAACCCCCTTCTGAGAAGGAATTCGGGGGAAAACAGCCTAATTTGAGGGGTGGGAGTGCTCCCTGCTGTAGATCAGAAGGGCTCTTGTGGGGTTTGTGCCAGGCAGAGCAGTGCTTAGGGGTTAGCCTGGGCTGGGTCAGTGAGTGCCACATAGGGACAGGCAAGGAGCAGGGACAGTCACAGCCATGAAACATCCTGTGGACACCCCGCAGGCATGGCTGGAGCATCTAGTGAGGCTGGAGGGGAGCTGTGCTGTCCCAGGAGCCTGGGGGATGTGTAGAACTCTGCTCTGCAGTCTCGGGGGCTGCCCTGAGCTCCTGAGCTGGTCGTTTTCCATGAGCTCCCGACAACCTTTCATCTCAGCAGTGACTCAGGCCAGGAACCTGGGGGGACGTGGCCGTTCAGTTCCACCATCTCGGCATGCCTCATCCTCTGCAGGCTCCTGGCATCTCCCACCCCGGGGCTGCCAGCTTCCCCACGCCCCGGGATGCTGCAGCGCCCACATCCCAGCGGATCCTGCAGCGCACCGTGGGCAGCGCGGCCACCCGGCGTGCCGTGGGCGGCCAGCAGCGGTGACATTCCTGTGGAGATGGGACGTTTGCGCTCAGGAAGGCCTGAAAAAAGCCAGGGACAAAGGGGGGAAGTGATGGTGGCCGTGTCTGGAGTTATCTTGCTGCCGCACTTGCGGGGGCCGCTGAGTGACAGCGCTGTGCTGTGCGGCTGCTCGGGGCAGGAAACACTCATCTCCTCCTCTCCGCCGGTCCCTTCCTGCCCTGCCCCGCCTGCTGCGGCTCCGGGAAAGGGGATGGAGCCCAGGGCCCTTCCCGGGGGTGCCCAGGGTCGGTGGGCACTGCTGGGGACCCCCTGTGCCAGCTCATCCGACAGCTCTGCAGCCAAACCCAGAAGCTGGGTGGGTTTCTCCCGTGCGGGCATCAGTGTGTCTTACCCAAACCAGCTGGATGGGAGACTGGGCAAACAGCTCCAGACAGGCTGGAGAGCCCCAAAACAGCCACTTCCCACCATTTCCTCACTCTGTTAGTCCGTTTGGATCAGAGAATTTCTGTGACTCGGCTCCTCGGCAGTGGGGGAAGCTGCGGGATGACAGCGTGGGTGGGAAAGGGCAGGGAATTGCACGTGGTCCCCCCAGCTGGTGGCCATGGGAGCCTGGGACAGGGGACAGAGCAGCTGGCACTGCAGGAAGCCAGGAGAAGATGCAGCCCCACTCCTGCAGCCAAACCAGCCCAGGGAGGAGATCCCCCAGCCCAGCCTAGCTCAGGGTGCAGAGCCGCTGTGTGCTCTGCCCTCGAATGGGAAGTGAAAGAGGAGCAGTGAAAGGATGTTTGGCTTAACCCTGTCTGCCTTGGAGTATCCTGTGATGAAACGTTGCTTTACAGCTTCTTCCAGAGCCTGCTCTGCTCGGGATGCCAGCAATGCACCTGGGACTGCAGCAGGAACAAAGGGATCTGTTTGCTCTCCCTGCAGCAGTGGAAGAGTCGCACTAATATTTTCGGTTGGAAGGACTAGTTTTTTCAGAGTGGAAAAAAATAGAAGTGTTTTTCTTTTGGCTAATAATATTTAGCTCTTCTCGAGCCAAAAGCTGGACTGAGCTCTGGTTTCTCCTTCTCGGGGATGCACAGCCTGCCTGGTCTGGTGTCACAGAGCCCTCGGTGGGATGGGAATGAGGATTTCTCCTCCCGTGTGCTCAGAGCTGTGCACAAACCCCAGGTCCTGCCGTGGAGACCCAGAGGAAGGAGTTTATCCAGCACAGCAAGCACGAGAGGAATCTGGTTTATCAGCAGAGCTGATTGAACTCTCCCAGGCTGTCCTGGTGTTCGAGGTGCATTTCAGCCTCTTTCAAACACAGATGTTTTGTAGCTCGCTTGTCAGCCAGGTTTGTGTTGCCCAGTGTGGTTTGAGCCCCTTGGATTTTGGGGGTTTTCGTTTGGGGTCTGCAGCCAGGCCCTGTTCTCAGGTAGTGAAAACACCATTGCTGGAGAATCCGCCTTTCTTTTCAGTTTATTTTTAAATTATTTGCAGCCACAGAGGTTTCCACAGTGAGTCACGGATTCCAAAATGTGGGAGGTGTGTTTTCAGTGACATTTAGATGTCAGAGAGGTGCCACAATTCAGACCTGAACTGGAGAGGTTTCCTGGGCCATGAACATCCCTAATCCTGCTGTATCCAGAGATGGGCTCTGATTTCCTTCGCTGCTCTCACATCCTGGATGGAATCACCTCTCCAAGCTGGTGGCAGCTTGCTGGGATGGAAATGCCACAGCAAACCTTCCCCAGCCTCTGCTCTGAGCAGTTCTGCTCTAATAACAGACTTTTCTAGGGCCAAGTTCCTAAAGTCCAGCAAAAACAGGGCTTTGTCATGGAAATGCTGAGATGACATTAATGGCAGTGTCCTGGACGCAACTCTAATTAAAGAGAGGAAGGAGAACTGAAGCAGGATGTCCTGTTTGGCTGCCCAGGATGGAAAGCTTGTCACAAATAAAGTGCATTCTCGTGCATTGTCTCTGTCCCTCCGCACGAGGCTTTCCCAGATTCTGCAAACGCTCGTTTTCTTATCTCTCCTGGATTCTTGTTTCTTTTCTCTTGAAAGAGCTCCTCGCAAGAATGTTTTTTTCTCGCTGCTGTATTCCCCACCGAGCTCTCCAGCTCACCCACCAAAGAAATGTCATCTCAAAGGCAAAGTGAATGTGCTTCTTGTCCCTTGAACAAAATCACTTGGGCACGATTGGCTCTGTGCAAAGAAACTTCCCTATTGGGGTTGCAGAACAAGCTCTGGCAAGTGAGCAGGGACAGGCAAATCAAAGGTGGGAGCAAGATGGCAAATGTTTCCTTTGGAAAACAGGCTTTCCACGGAATTAGCTGGGGGTATGTGACAACCAATCTCTGAGCTGCTTCCTACGATAGAAAAATAAATCAGAATCAAAACAGAGGAAAAAAAAGAAAAAAAAAAGGAATTCGGGAGGAACAGATGAGTGATTTTGCTCAGTGTGTGCCACAGGAATCCTGATCCAACCAATTTTTGTGCTCATCTAGAACCTGCTGGGTGCTGCTGGCTTTTTATCTGGGACTAATCTCAGCAAAGCTCAGCTGTAAGGCTGACACTCGAGCTCAAAGCACCATCCCAGCAGCGCTGTCCTGCAAATCCGGGATTAAAAACCCGGTGTGTTTATGGAAAACGAGGCGATCTGACCTGAACTGTCCATGCGTGCAGCAGGAGGAACTGGGCGCGTGATGAGGTGCTGCTCCAATGGCTCCATTCTCTGCTGCCAAGGGCTGATCCAGATGTTATGCCAAGGGCTGATCCAGATGTTACCACTCCTGCTGGGATGTTTGCCGTGGTGCCTGTGCTGCCCTGCCTGTCCTCTCGGAGCACAGACCCTCTCTGGGCTCCTGCCAGGGCAGCAGCAGCTCCAGGGCTGCTCTGCAGCCTGGATTTCTATGAATAAAGCAGCTGAAGGCTCCCCACTGGGCTGGCAGTGCCTCCAGCAGCATCCCTGAGCCCTGGATCCTCCAGGAGCAGATGGAAAATGCTCTTTTGCTGCTCAGTTGTGTCGTTCCCAGTGTTTCCTGCTCTTTGTTGGGCACTCAGGTGTCATTTGGGCACCTGGATTCGGGCAGAAATCCTGATGTCTGCTCAGCCCTGGCTGGGGCTGATCCTGATGATCCCAAAATCTGCCCTGCCTCGGGAACAGCCTGCCTGGCCCCACCACTGCCATGCTTGTCCCCAAATCTGCCCCCAGACCCCAAACCCAGTGCTGTGACTGTGCTAAGCCCAACCTGCTGCCAGCCCCGCAGCTCCAGCTGGGCTCTCCTGGACTTTGTGCCTTTCCATTGTTGCAGTGCAGCTCCTGCATTCCTCGGGAGCTGTGCACACATGTCCTGCCAGGCTGGCACGGCCAGGGAGCGTGTCCCCTCCCCGGGAGGGTGTCCCCACCCCGGGGAACTGCTGCTGTCACATCGCAGGGACTGGGGGAAAGTTTAGGCTCCTCGTTGCTGCAGGTTAATGAATTACCTTTGTGCACCAAGGTAGGAGGGGCAGGCTGTGAGTGCTCCGTGCTGGGAGCTCAAGAGGAGCAGGGATAAGAACAGAAATCCATGGGGCTGGCAAATTCCCACGTTTGTGGGGTGATCCCCCTTTCCCCATACACCTCTGCCACTGCTGTTCTGCTCACACCCCAGGCTGGATTGGGATGGATGGGGTCCCAGCTGGGCTTCCTCAGGCTAACACACCAAAAAGTAGGATCTGAAACCTCACCAGAGCTCCAGCTGGGTCAGGAAGTTTTGGTAGTAAAAGGGTGAAACCGTGTGTGGAGCTGGAAACAGAGTGAGGGAGCAGAGCTGCTGCACAGGGCTGGAGGTGACACCACTTCCTCACACACTGAGTCATCCCAGATGCACCTTTTCCTAGTGCCAGGCCCTGCAGACGTCTGACCTTAGCAGAGGTGATGCTCAACTCGCTTGGGACCAATCATGTTTGTCCCTCTGGGTCTTTCTCAACTCCAATTTTGTCCCTCCGAGTGCTGGTGGGGACATCCCTCCAGCTGCACTCACTGAGGAGGGACATCTTTGGAGAAGAAAAGTGGAAACCTGCCAAAATATATTTGGAGAAGCACAGCTTTAGCACTGAGAGGTGATTTCCTCCCAGCTCAGCTGGGAGGTGTCCGTGATGTGCTGTCAGGAGGGACACCAGCTCGGCTGGGCAGGCAGCGAGGCTGCCGAGATAAAACCAGGAGAGAGGCAAAAATAGAGCTCAGAATGATCAATTTAACCATTAGGCCACATCCAGCCTTCCTGCAGCGATCACAGAGCAGCTCCTCCCGGGAGAAATTTGGCCCATTTTGTCTAATTAGTTTCTCTCCTGCCGACACTGACATTTGCTGCTGACATTGCCCAGCCGCGGCTCCACGCTCCGAGCAAATATTTTCCTTGGATGGGAGGAAAACTGCTCCGAGGAGCTTGTGTGGGAACTCAAAGTGGAGCTGGATCCCCTGTGCTCCCTCGGGGCTGTTTATTACCTGCAGGCCTGGTTTATCTTATTTAAATTCACCATATTTGAAATGGTTTATTTTAGCAGGAAAATGATGCTCTGGCTGCAGGATGGGAGCTGCTGGGCTCTGGTTTGGTGGCAGAAACACCTCGGGTTTGTGCCTGAGGTTTGGCTGATGTGGGAAAAGGAGGGAAGGGTGGTGAGTCCCACTTTTCCAGGATCTCTGGCAGGATCTGGGTACCACGGGGAGGTCCTGTGGCACTTGCCTTCATCCTGAAGTGTTAATGCCCTTGGAGAAAGGATGCTCAGGTGTCCCAACAAGGTTCAACCTCTGTGTTCTCCAGCTCTGGAGCATCTTTGGAAGCTTGTCTTGGAAATCTGGCTTGCACTGGGGGGAGAAAGAAACACTGAGAAAAAAGCTCTGCGGATATTTAAGGCCCACTGAATGGAGAGCAGTGCTGAGGACTGAAATGGTTTGGGGGAGACCACCCAGATGAGACCACACAGATGATGTTTTGACACTTAGTCAAGCCCCTGAGAGCTCGGTGCACATCCTCTTCCCAGAGAAGCTTGGAGAAGGCTTGTGGTTTACCATAAAGGCACCAAAATGGGGCCAGAATGAGGTGTAACAGGTTGAGTTGATACCCAGCCTGCTTTTACATGCAGCTGTAAATAAGATTTTGGGGGAGCAATGCAAGGGGATTCAATAAATCCAATAAATCCAATAAATCCCATCCACCGAGTCTCATTCCCCCCACCAGCCTGGGCAGCGCTGGGGAGGGACAAAGGGAAAAATGGCAAATATTTTTCAGCAACACCCAGGGACTATCCCTGGTAGGCAGGAACTGGTGACAGGTTTGAGTGCCGCCCTTCACCTGGGATAAGTGAGGGGAGCAGCCAGAGCTGTGTCCTCAGTCGCTGAAGGACGGAGTGAAAAGCCCAGGAGCTCTTTGTCAGGAAAAAGCCTTTATGACTATATTTGTGCAGGCAGCTCTACGGGCTCAGACCTTTATTCTTTCAGGCTTTTAAACTAAAGGTCATTTTTCTCTTCCCTTCCAGAGGGGGGGGAAGAAAAAAAAGAGAGAAAAAAAAAAAAAAGAATTCCTCTTGACGCAGATCCCCTTCCCCTCTGGATGGGAGTTCAATTGTTCTTGCAAGCAAACTCCAAATCTGCCCCTCGCATTCACTTCCTTTTTCCTGCCCGAAAGGAAACAGAGATTTCTGACTGTGTGAACTGGTCCTTTATTTAAGGATACAAGAAAATAGCCAAATGCTAATTCAGTGTGGATCTATGCACTTTAGCATGCGGCCCGGCAGAACAAAAGAAAGAGAAACATGTCCCCGCCCTTCCCAGCTGAATTGTAAACTGCCCACTGGTTTGAGTATAATGGGTATTTATGAAAGTTATCCTAAAACATTTACTCAAGTCCAATGCAAACCCGGACCCCTCAGCCAGGAAGTTTTTAGCTACCAAAAATAATCACCAGGCCCTGGCTAATATTTTTAACGACTATGCGTTCTTGGGAATTTCCTCTTCCCTCCATGGAGATAAGTGATTAAACAAAATAAAGGCAGTGGCCATTTTGATAGACTGCGACGTGTCAGAGAGGAGAAATATCAACAGTTCTTTTTTTGTATCTTTTTCCTCAGTCCTGACTTCTGCATTCACTGTCTGACTTTTAGGCTGAATTCCACTTCTCTATTATGTTGCTGAAATCCAGCGAAGTCAGCAGAAAAGCCATGAAAGTTTCCTGGGTAGGACTTTTAAGCCAAGGTATTAAATCCACTAATGGGAGACACTTATCTCTTACACGCCTTATTAATTTTATAAAAAGGACATGGAGCTCTATTCAGCCGGGGGTTATTTGGCTTAATCATTTCTGTAGGACACCATTAGTGGAATGTCCTGTCCATTTTTCAGGTCTTCTCCACAGAGACCTCCTCTGGACTTTGTCCCACGCAGATCAGAACAAACCCTCGGAGTGCATTTTTCCGAGTTTTTCAAGGTAGAAAACTTTTAATCAGTTGCAGGTGTTTTGTTCCGCAGCTGGGAAGCTTTAAAATGTTGATTATTGGTGTCTACAGTGATCAGTTAAGAGTTGCTGGGGAAGAGATTGTTGGCTGCAGGCAGGGAAGAGGAGGAGGAGGGGTCAGCCTTCGGGACTCTGCTGAGGATGGAAAAGCCCAGAAGTCACAACATGGAGTGATAGGATAAGGAGGAATAATTTTAAACTGAGAGAGGGGAGATTTTGATTAGATGCTGGAGAGAAATTATTCTTTGTGAGGGTGGGGAGGCCCTGGCACAGGGTGCCCAGAGAAGCTGTGGCTGCTCCTGGATCCCTGGAAGTGTCCAAGGCCAGGCTGGACAGGGCTTGGAGCAGCCTGGGATAGTGGAAGGTGTCCCTGCCATGGCAGGGGGTGGAACTGGATGATCTTCAAGGTCCTTTCCAGCCCAAACCAGTCTGGGATTCCATGAAATAAATGGCAGGTCTGTGGGAGTCCTTACTGGATTGATAATTTGGCGTTACTTTTGGCAGAGAATTCAAAATGCGTAATTTGGATCTTTGCTGAAAGCAAGGCTCTGCATTTAGGATTTGGACTCTGTTGTCGAGGAACAGTAAAAATAAAAGAATGATTGCAAATGCATCCATCTGCAGAGGTGTTCCTGGTGCAAGAAAGGGGTGGCTGGATTACCAGAATGTAATTTTTGCAGAGGAAAATGTTTTCCCCTCTCTCCGTGGTGGTGGGAGCTGGCTCCAAGGCAGACACCAGGCATCACATCTCCTCATACCTCAGGGAATTTTGGGGAATGGGCAGATTTCCCAGCCCAGCAATAAGCCCAGGTCCCCTTCTGGACTGTGATAGTTTTTCTCCTTGGGGATTTGTGACAAAAGAGGCCCTGCAGTGGCACCAGCAGAGGAAACGTGCTCTGTCCCTCCTGGACAGCAAACACCGAAGTGCAGAGCAGAGCCGATCCATCCTGTGTGTCTTTCCATTGCACACGGCTTTCTCTGAGATAGGGCCTTGCTCAAATATTTTCAGAGTGCCTGATCCCTCTCTGCAGCCGGGGGAGTATCTGTGAGAGATACAGGCTGCTTCCCCAGGACAGCAGGGAAACCTTATCTCCCACCACGGGGCAGATAGCAGAGCTCTTTACCACACTGCCTTAGCCAGGGGAGCTCTGGGCTTTCCCCCCCTCTGTCCCCAAGCAGTCACAGCAGCAGGGCACGGCCATGCCCCCCACCTTGGGTACCCCAGGGTCCCCTCAGACCCCCCAGCTGCAGCTCCCCAGCCTTTGCTGCCTGTGCTCAAGACGCCAAACACACAATATGAAATCTCTGCTCCCTGTCTCCCTCGCTTTCTCCGCTTCTCTTCTCAGGCTTTCCTTGAACTCTCTGTCAGCAGTGAGAGGGGAGGCTGAGCTCTTCGTCAGGCTCACATGGAGCACCCCAAGGGCTCTGTGTGACTCTGCCCACCTGCACAGGAGATGCCCACTTTGTGTACTACCAGAGCTGTCCCAAAACACTGCTGGAGCATCCCCAGCTGTAAGATGGGATTAGGAGCAACTCCTTGTGCAATGTGTGTCAAATATCTAATTAATGATTTGGTAGCAATTAGCTTCTGGTGTTAATGAGCAGCTACTCGTACCAAAGAGAGGGAGAGGAGGCGTCATGGATGTCAGGAGACCTTGGAAAATGTCTTTATTGCTGAGGTGGAGACTTCCATGAGGAACGAGAGACCTGCACAAAGAGAGTGGCTGCTCTGCTCTGCTGGGTCCTGCTGCCACCTGCCACCTTGGGCTACACAAAATGTCACCTTGGGCTGTGCTGGGGAGCTGGCAGGGCGCTGCAGCCTCAGTGGAGGTGTCAGCAGGAGGCTTTGGGGACAATGGGAGGTGCAGGCAGAGGTGTGGGCACGGCTGGCATGGCTGTGTGTGGCACCAACACCCTCTGCCTCCCTCCCTCGTCTCACACACCATGACTGAACCTTGGCCGACTCCCAGGCTTTCCCCCAACACCAGCTTCCCTGGGAGGACAGAATGAAGCGTCACGATTTCAGATTTAAGCCCATCCATTCGTATGGCCCCTGCTGACCGCTTCCCGCTGCAGCAGCCACTGCTCAGCACTCCCAACCCTGCGTAAACAGGAAACGTTTTCCACACATCCCATCTCACTCCCGCAGCTCTCCTGTGCTCCTGCTCTGTGCCTGGCTCTGCCTGTGCCCAGAGGTGTGGGTGGATGATGTCCCCATCGTGCTCTGTGACCTGCGTTCATCAGGGGACACATGGCACAGGGCCAGGCAGGGATGGCTGCCAGGTGATAAAACTTGGGTGTAAATTTTGGGGATGGTTCTGGAGCTGTTGTGCATCGCAGGGCTGAGGCAGTGGGTGTGCTGGTGGTGGGGAGAGCTCGCAGCTCTGGATCTGAGATCCCTCATCGTGACCCCTGTGCTTTTCCATGGGGATCTGCTGCTTAAAAAACATCACCGAGAGGAAAACCAGAGGGAGATTGACCCTCCCTGCACTGAATGTGAGCATCCAGGAACACATCTTTGCCTCAAGGAGGTTCCCCAAGACAGCTGAGCTCCCACAGAGCCCCTCAGCTGGGAATGCCTGCACTCTGGGAATTCTCACACACTGGGAATTCTCACACACGGGGTACACAACCACCTGATGCTGGGGAGGATGATGGGCGGCAGAAAGCAGCCTTTAAAACCCCTCTGCCAAGCCAAACAAGAGGGGGCTTTCTTTAGCCGTGCATTCGTGTAAATAAACACAGGAATATTTTGCAGCTCCCGGGGGATTTGTTCTGCTGAATCAGGGTGGGAGTAATTCCTCACTCCTCACGAGTCTGCGCAGGAGCTGCCGGCTCCAGGAGCGCTCTGGCGTGTGTGGCAGGAGCTGGGGACACAGCTCTGCTCCAGGGGAGCCCCAGGTGGCACGTGGCCCTAAATCCATGCCAGACACTTGCCAGGGACGGGAGCAGAACCCACAGAATGCCGTGGAGGTCTGGAGAGTTGGGAAATGATTGCCATGGCCACAGCCTTCGTGCTCCAAAATGCCTTGTTTCTTAGTCTGAGTCAAAGCTCCAAAATCCCATTGGAAACTGGATTGTTCCTCCTTTGGTTGCCCAGAGACAAGGTCACACACACACACAGAGATTAATGTGAAATCACAGTCAGTTTTGCACCAGAATGGGCTTGGAAATCAAGGCATCAGGGTGGCTGTTCCTACACTTCTCTGCTGCCTGGCCCTGAGGAGAGCAGGGCTGTCAGGTGATGCCCTGCAGGTTTAGCAGCCCAAACCATGCACCTCTCTCTGTCCCAGCACAGGCAGTGTGACAGGGTGACAATAACCTGGCTGAGCAGCGCTGTGACCCCAAATCCAGGGGGTCACAAATACCCCAGAAGGTGCTCCACTGGTGGTCAACATCAACATGGTCCCTCTTGAGGAGGTGACCACCAGCCCTGCCATGCTTGGCGCAGCTCCCTGGTGCTCTGGGGGTCTCCAGGGTGAGGGGAACAAGGGGGAACGAGACGTGGCTGTGGTGGGAGCTGCCAAAATGTGCCCCAGCGAGGCGGGAGGGCGGCAGGTCCCACCCATCCCAGGCCTGGTGTGAGGCTCAGAGGGAGCCTGGGCAGGCAGCCCTGTCCCTCCCCGTGTCCCCAGGGACTGGTGGCTGCCTCCTCTCCGTGTCAGCCCGGTGGGCTCGGTGTGGGGGTCCCGCCCCGTGCCCCTCTCCCCCTCGGGGCGGCCGTGTTTGTTCTCCTCGCGGCGCCCGTTATCAGCTCACAACACACACAGGAAGTCCTGTCTGGGATTGTCCATCCCCGGCCTGATTTATACAGGAAGAAAAGCATAAAAAGCCGCCCTTCCACCTCGGCAGCCACCTCCTGCCTGTGCGCGGCCGGCGGCTGGCCATGCTGGGGACACCGCCGGGGTGTCCTGGGCCACCGGACCTGGGGTGGCCGGGCAGGGATGGCCACCGAGAGCCACCAGGGAGCACGGCAGGGGACAGCGGGGCAGCCAAGGTACCACAGAGCCACAGCGGGGATGGATGGGATGGGATGGGATAATGGGATGGGGAGCTGGCACTGCGGGCAGTGTGAGTGCGTCCTCGAGAGCTGTGGGTGGGTTTTGCCCCCACTCGTGATGGTGGGAGCTTTGGGGATGGTTGAACACCCAGCACGGAGTGAACAGGGGTGTAAAGCATCCCTTGGAGCACACAGGGGTGTCGGGCAGCTCCATCAGCTCCCGGCGAGGCTGAATCTGCTGTCAGCCACGTGCTGAGGAGCATCTCCAGCCCAGCCTCCAGCACTGTTATTTTTAAGTCACCCCACTGGCACTCAGGCTGTTTTCACGGGGAGGACAACCCCGTGGGTCAGTTTTACCTCCCCGTGCATGTAGAGGCTGCAAACACTTGCACACATTCCTGTGAGATAGCTGGAAATTCTTAGCTAATCTCTTTTCTTTCTGTAACTCACTCCCTTTTCCCTCTGCCTGCTCTCTGGACACCTCTGATCCATCACAATCCTGTCCATCCTCCCTCCTGCACTCCCTGCCCTCTGCTCTCCTTGCTGCTCTGCTGAATTCAGCCCCAGACCCGGGTGGGATGTGGGGCAGGACAGGGATGTGACAGGGACTGTGCTGGCTCTCCCCCCAAGGCTTATCCTGACTAACAGCCGAGCCTGGATCACTCTGGTTGTGCACACCAGGAGCTCAGCAAAGCCTCCCAGATTTATAACCACAGACTTGCGTGATTTTCATGCTTTTTTCAGCTACCTGTGGGTCCTGCTGTCCTAATCCATGACATTACCCAGTGCAGGAGGCTTTCAGTGAGGCACCCAGGGTATTTTGGGATAAAGGAATAGCTGGGATACCCAGGCACTGTCTGTCTGTGCAGGAATATGGAGCAGAACCACGCCAGTGAATGGCTCTTGGTAGAAATAACCCAGCATATTTTTTTTCTCAGGGTCTAGCATTCGTGGAATCAATTCACTGGGCAGAGAATCAAACATAGAAAGAAACAGCAAGGCTTTGTCAGTGATTAAATTGGTTTCAAACTGGATTGGGAAGGTCTGGCAGTGCTTGGGAGGCTGTGGAAGGCTGTTGTGGCTGGAGCATCCTCAAAAATCCACCTCACCTCTGGGCAGCAGTGGAAAACAGCTCTGCCCCGGCAGGTTCTCACTGTTCTTCCCTGTGATCTGCCCATGGAGCTTCTCCCCCCTCTCTGCCGTTCCACCACCAGCTCTCCCAAGTTTCCCTGGAGGTAAGGAAGAGAAATTGAATCTGGTCTGGAGACTCGTTTGAGCCTTTTCCCAGGCTCTGCCGCTGCAGATGGGGCTGGCCCGAGGGAGGCAGATTTACAAACTGCAACAAATTGGGGTAAACGAGCTTTCCCCTCAGTCCCAGCAGCAGCAGGAGGGCTGGGAGGAACACCAGGGAACAGGTCCCAGATCAGAGAGGGAAACAAAAGCGTCTCTGCACAGACAAGGGGGTGGTCAGAGCTGCTTTTTCCTCTCCCCCTGGATCTCCATCCTGCCCACAGCCCGGGAGGTGATGGCAGAGAGGAGCTGGGCTTAGTGCAGCTTCCTGGAGCTGGAGGTTTTCTGCTGGAAGAGAAGGATAATCAGAGAGACTTTTTTTTGTGTGAAAGGCTCTCTGCTGAGCTGCTCCCTGGGATGGCCATGGCGAAAGGGCTGAGCCATCCTGCAGCTCCCAGCTACCCCAACACACTTCCCACGGGATTCACTGGGAAATTGGGGTGGGGGACCGCTGCCGTGTTTTGCCAGGGAAATTTCACAGAAAGCAGCAAAATTCAGTTTATTCCTGGGCGGGTTGAATAATTCCCCAGTTTTTACGTTGCAGCCATTGCTGCCTCCTGTAAATATAAATAAAAATTCAAGTGTGCTTAGAAGGGAAAATAAACCTGGCTATGGGATGGTGCCTTGTTCCTGCTTTTGTTTTCACACAGCTCCAGCTCAGCTGCTTGTTGTCCCCGTGGGCACCTTAAGTTATAACACACTGGTCCTGAGACAATTAGTGCTTATGAAGTCCTTACTCAGGCCCAAAAAAAAATCACTTTGTGGCGCTCAGGTCTCGGTTTTAATACGCAGAGTCCTGAGCCGCTGGTGACGACAGGGCGAGAGTTATGGGTCGTTTTCTTGGTTTGACCTGGTTTTATCCCACTGCCATCAGTGGACTCCTCTAGATTTCCACTGAGATAACTGGAGTGCAGCTGACGCAGCTGAGAACAATGTGGGACAGAACAGAATAGCGGGAGGTCATTTTCCTCACAGAGCTCCGCAGAACAGCGGCTGCTCCAAAGATTAAACTGAAGTGTAAAGTTTACAAACAGCCCCATGAAAAGCCTGAGCAGAAGAATTTGTCCTAGAACAGCAAAAGCCAGTCCTCCTTTCTTTTTTTTTTTTTCTTTTTTCTTTTTCTTTGAGAAGCACCAAAAATTCCTCTTGCTTTAGCAAGTGCTTCCAGTTCTGTGCCAGAGCCCCGTGGAGGCCAGTGGGAGCCCATTGTGCGCCGCAGGTATGGGGTCAGCCACGGCTTGGGGGAGCTGAAAAGTTTTGCATCTGTATGTGTGTCACTCTGCTGCTTGTGTCCCCATCCATCTGTCACTTCCCCAGCCCCAGTTTGGGGAGCACTCGTGTGCCTGGCCACGTCCCATTTTCTGGGATGGGCTGGAAGTGCTCCTCTGGTCAGAGCAGATTCCTGATGGGGGATTTTAGTGCTGATCTATTCATTCTCCTCTGCTAATCCTTCCTTTTTCATGTCCTCCACCCCAGCCCCAGATACCTCACACCCTCCAAGCTCTCCTACCAACCAGGGAATTTCTTCCAGCCCTCATCTCCAGCCCTCAATCCACCAGGGATGCTCTCAGGGGGATGTCAGATGCCTGGGAGGTGCAGTGAGCTTGGCAGCTCTGTGGGGAAGGCTCTAGGAAACAGGGAGGTGGGTGAAAATCTCACCTGCACAGCCAGCCTGGAGCTCAGCCCGAGTCCTGTTTGAGGCCAGCACTCGCTGTCCCTCCCGCTCACACTGGGGGCAAAACGGAGATTTTGACGTTGCTAAATCTAAGAGGGAGGCTGGGCAGAAACATTGCTTTCTTGGCCCGGAGACAAGCATTAATATTAGATGTCGTGGGAGTACACTTGTGGTGTGCAAGGGAGAAAGCTGTGGGGGAAAAAATGTAAAACGTCGGGCAAGGGAGGACTTCGGATTCAGGCAGGAGCCAAAATCCCCTGCTGCCTTTGTCAGGAGCTCATCACACTGACAGCAGCAGTGCCAACGGATCTCATCTTGCCCCACTCTGAACTGGCATAACTCCTCTGCTTCCAAGGGAACTTTGCCAGGCCTTGTCCTGGGGGATTTCCCTCCCGGCATAATGAATATTAGCACATAAGACACAGAACCCTCCCCGAGAGCGGAGGATTAAATGCTCTTTTAATGGGCTGTGCACAGTTCTTTAGCAGCTGACACGGGCACTTGCTTGAGCAGAGGTTTGACCCAGTAAATGGAACTGGAAAGGAAACATTTTGCAATTAAAATACTGGTGGAATTTTAAAATGCTCAGTGTGCTTAGGGAGTAGCTGCCTGTGGCTGAGAAGTGGAGTCCCTGGAAGGAGTGTGCTCGGTCCTGTGCTGGGTGTCCTGTGAGGAGCTGAAGATGAGTCCATCCTCTTCCTCGCCATCAAATTTACTCTTGGGATCCCAGGGATCCACGCAATGGTTTCCTGGGCAGTTAGGGATGTTTGTCCTTAAGTGAGGGTGTGTGCCTATGGATGGTTGGGAGCAGCTCACAAATCAGGGAGGCAAACTTGGATACACCTGGGAGAGTGTAGCAGGTGCTCCCTGTTCTCCTAGATTCTTGGAAAATCCCAGCCTTGAGCACTGGGAAAACTGCTGGAGGGGACAGATCCTGTCCAGCAAAGCCCTGGTGCTGTGTTGGGTGGAATTAGGGCTCCTGCTCTGCTCAGCCCCTGCTTGTCCCCCGGATTGCTCAGCCCTAAAAGGGGCAAAGGCACTGTGGGGCTGCCTGGATTCCCACCAGGATCACAGCAAGGATCAGGACCATAGGATGCTCCTAAAACACCCACGGTGGGATGGGGATGGACCTCCCCATGCCCTGCCAGCGGTGTGACAGTGTCTGTGCCTCTGTGGGACAGCAGCGGTGTGAGCTCAGTGCCAGCACCACGGGGGCTCTGTGACCACAGTCCTGCTGTCCTCCTCCACCCCACTCTGCAGGGATCTTTGGGAGTGTCCAGGGAGCACCAGGTCTGTCATGGGCAAGGGCTGGGTCACTGCTCTCTGTCTGACAAAGCGAGTTTAACACTGGGTTTTTTTGTCCTCACAGAAACGAACCAAGATGCTCCTTAAGGAAAGGATCCCTGCCCAGGACACCTGATGGGGCAGCGTGGATTAGGTGAGTGTCTCAGCTGCAAAATTATGTCCTGTGCTTTCAGTATGGCCGCACAAAGAAGCTTTGGCTTCCACACGCATTTTGCAATTATTAGACAATAATTCAGGCTCTGTTCGCCTCCCCCATACACCAGAAAAAAACCCAGTAACACTCTCTGCATAACAAGATAACTACCATCCCTCCAAGGCTCTCGGGAGAAGCTGCCTGTGCTTATGAAATTAAGGGAGCTGAAATCATTCCCCGGAGGTAGGATGGATCCAGAGGGCACCAGGCCCTTGTGAGATGCTGTGTAACACGGAGCTGCACCTCCACCAGCACCAGCAAGCCTTTCCTTGCTCCGGGAGGAATCCCATCTCCCGTGACAGTGGAATTCCATCTCCACCAGCACTTCCCACAGACGATTCCCCTCCGTTCCCTTCCTCAGGGAGGATCCACCAAAGCTCCTTTTACAATGAGAGCCCCAAGCACCCATCAGCTTCCCCGGGGGATGTAGGCACGGCCAGAGACAGCTCCAATTCCATCAGCAGCCCCAGCGTATCCCTGAGGAAACGGAGGGGATGGGCCAGTGATCTCAGTTGCTCTCTTGGAGCCATTATTGTTTAACTGGTAAATATTTCCTTTAAATGCTTACATGCTTTCAAAAAATTTACAGAGCTTAATGGGAACAAATATTCCCAGGGGGCTGTATCCTGCCATTCATTTGCACATCAGATCCCTGCTATCTTTAAGAATGGTTCTGTGCATGGGCAGGCGCCTAAGTCATTTGAGAAACAATAACCCTCTGTGCTCTAATTTTCCAGACAAAAATGTAGACAAAACAAGTGGCAGTTTGGCACAAACCGAGCTGCTTTGATAAATAACTGGGCATTTAAGAGGAGAAGTCTGTAGGCAGCTGGGCTCGGGCTGCCTGAACTGTCCCGGGGCAGGTGCTGGGCAGCCGGAGCTGAGCCCTGAGTGTCACCCTGGAGACTCTCTCGGGGTCTCCACAGCTCCTGGGGGGTTCCAAGGAATTCTCTAAGCATCCTCTGGGGCTCGCTGGAAGCCTGGCGGTTCATCACCGGCTCCTGCAGGATTGCGGTGTTGTAATGAGCTCAGGGGGATTAACGGGGCACGGCGGGAGGTTCTGGACCAGGTCTCTAACCTAGGGAGAGGTGATGTCTCCTCCTAAAATCGTCTGTGCTTGTGGTGGGCAGTGCAGATCCGAACAGTAATTTTTAGTAAAGAGAAATAAATTAGCGCTGGGCACTGCGCTGGTGAGGGACCATTCCCCGGGGGTGTGAGCACCCCTGGGAGAGGGGCTGGAGCTGTGCCGGGGTCTCTCGCTGTTAATCCCCTGCCCACCCAGGCGGGCTGGGCCATCGGGGGGCCCAGGGGAGCAGTGTGGGGCCGGACTGGTGGGGCTGGGGGCTCATCCTGCCGTGGGGTCACCAGGTAAGGCTGCACATCCAGCCAGGGCAGGGGTCCCCGCAATCCTGTCCCCATCGGGGGCAGCGCGGCAGCGACAACATTAGGGACGCGACAGCAGCGTGTCCCTCACTCCGTGCTGGCCTTCTCGGGGGTCCTGCCCTGTCCCCGCATGACTCCTCCCCGGGCCCCGATCATGCCGGGCGGTGCTGCCCTGTCCCCTGGCGCGGGGAGCCGGGGGCAGGTGGCGGCCGGCGGGGCGGGGGCAGGCGGAGATCCCCGGGGCCCGGCGCTTCCCCCCGGCCGGGAGGCTCCGCTTTCCCCCCCGGCGGGAGCTCATTGGGCCGGGGCGGAGGGACCGGCTCGGGCCGGGGGAGGAAATGCGCGGGGGGCCGCGGCGCGGCGGCGACTCCGCGGCTCCGCCACCGGCACCGGTG
>VZRM01002336.1:615160-636012 GCA_013397955.1 Grantiella picta | reverse complement strand
CAGCCCCCGGGACACCCGTGTTCCTACAGCCCCGGGACACCCGTGTCCATACAGCCCCGGGACACCCGTGTCCATACAGCCCCGGGACACCCGTGTCCCCGCAGCCCCCGGCTGCCTGCTGCCCGCTGCACGGTGACGGTGTCCCCGCAGCCCCCGTGTCGCTGTGCCCCGCCGGACAGTGCCGCAGCCCCTCCGCGGTGTCGCCGTGTCCCGCTCCATCCCGCCCGCACCCCGCGGTTCCGCATCCCGGCCTGCGCAGCGAGCAGCCGGAGGTGTGCGGAAGGGAGAATCCATCCCCCGGCGGCTGCTCTGACCCTCTCCGGCNGCGGCTGCTCTGACCCTCTCCGGCAGGGTTCGGCTCTGAGGGCTCACGCCGGCTTGGGAGCTGCGGTGTCACCTGCAGAACCAGGCCAGGCTGTCTGGAAAAGTGCGGCCGTGGAGGTCCCGGGAGGGTCAATCGCATCCTCGCCGGGGATTCTCTCATCGCTTTGCAGCCAGAGCTCGATTCCTCCTGCTGCCGTCAGCCCGAGTTTTGGTCTCGGTTCTGAGGGCAGAGCTGGACAAAGTGCTGCTCACCTGCACCGTGGGTTGGGTTTCCCCTCCCTTGCTCTGGCAGGTGAGGCAAGAGCAGACTTGGGAGAGTTTTGGGAATTTCCTGGCTGCTGGGAGAGTGATCCCCAGACTCGCAGGAGCACGTGGCTAGCCAGGGAGGCTTTGCTGAGCCCTGAGACATAATTTCACTTGCCAGACCGCGGGGCTTCACCTCTTCATTTGAGAGGCCTGAAAGGCAGTGACAACAAAAGTATTTATTTTTCCTTAAGAAAAAAAAAAAATTTCTTTAAGTGCTGTGCTTTGAAAAAGCATAGAATAGATGGTGGCAACAGGTTGGAGGATCTTCAGCAGCTTTAAAGAGGTTGATTTTCTTAAACTCATAAAAATAGCCCAGTCTAGACTACCATATTTTCTACTTTTACAGCTTTTTCTGGTATGAAGCAACCATAATTTTATGACCCAGAAGGATCCTCTGACTGCTCGAGGTAGGGCAGTGCTGCTCCAGCTCAAAGTGAAAAAACAAACTGCCTGTATTTTAGGCTCGTGCCCTGCTTTTCTTGCCGTCCCCACGGCGAAATCTCCCATGGCAGCCACGGGAATCCTGTGGGAGGATGGAGTTGGTTGGCAGAGTTTGACTTCCAGACCTCTGGAGCAGCGCTGAGAGCCCGAGGATGTGGGGTTGTGGGGAAGCTTTGTGTTCCAGTTTAGCCCTGGGAAAAGCTGGCTGGTGGAGCAAAGGGGAGTTGGTGTGTGTCTGTACACCAGTGTCCTTGGAATGTCTCCAGGAGGACTGGGGAGAGGGAAAGCTTCTTCATTATTTTTAAAAAGCTTCCCTGCAGGACGAGCAAGTTTTGCTTTCCTGATGGCGGAGATACCATGAATTAATCATTAGGAAATTAAACGAATTGCTATGTTCGAAGGAGAATGGGGGACTACAGGCTTTAAAGCACCAAAATCCTTCTCACATCCTCAAGGCTGGGCTTGCCTGGAAATATGCTGGGATGTCTGATATTTGATATTTGACATTCGATATTAAGGGGCAGGAAGGCACCAGGCTGGTTTCTCTCCAGATGTGAATCTCCATCTCTCCCTGCCTCAGATTCTTCACCTGCACCAAGGAAAGGACAATCCTGAGTGCCTTGGAGAAGGGCTTGGAGACCTGCAGGGTCTGCAGATTTGCCATGGCTGTTTGTAACAGCTCGTCTCGGAGTTGGGATTTATCCCAATGGAGTTTGGGGATCAACCTGCAGCTTTCCAGTCCAATCCCACCCCACGGCACTTGGGGATTTTAGAAAGTTGATTTGCAGCTCACCATATTTGCAGTCTCGGTGGGAGGTTTCTTGTTGTGTTGCCTCCCCTTTCTGAACGTTTAATCAGAATGACTGATTCTTTCTTTAATTGGTGCATGTTTAAGGTGGGTCTCTTTATTTCTTCCTCCTTCAGCTGCTGCCATCCGGAGGCCAAGTGGTTTGTTTGAATTAGATATTGTTTGAATTAGATATTGTTTGAATTCGATATTGTTACTGACCCTCTTCAGCCTTGTTTTGAATTTGTTCTCCGCTAAAAAATCAAAACCTCTCCGCAGATGGNCAGCCCCCGGGACACCCGTGTTCCTACAGCCCCGGGACACCCGTGTCCATACAGCCCCGGGACACCCGTGTCCATACAGCCCCGGGACACCCGTGTCCCCGCAGCCCCCGGCTGCCTGCTGCCCGCTGCACGGTGACGGTGTCCCCGCAGCCCCCGTGTCGCTGTGCCCCGCCGGACAGTGCCGCAGCCCCTCCGCGGTGTCGCCGTGTCCCGCTCCATCCCGCCCGCACCCCGCGGTTCCGCATCCCGGCCTGCGCAGCGAGCAGCCGGAGGTGTGCGGAAGGGAGAATCCATCCCCCGGCGGCTGCTCTGACCCTCTCCGGCAGGGTTCGGCTCTGAGGGCTCACGCCGGCTTGGGAGCTGCGGTGTCACCTGCAGAACCAGGCCAGGCTGTCTGGAAAAGTGCGGCCGTGGAGGTCCCGGGAGGGTCAATCGCATCCTCGCCGGGGATTCTCTCATCGCTTTGCAGCCAGAGCTCGATTCCTCCTGCTGCCGTCAGCCCGAGTTTTGGTCTCGGTTCTGAGGGCAGAGCTGGACAAAGTGCTGCTCACCTGCACCGTGGGTTGGGTTTCCCCTCCCTTGCTCTGGCAGGTGAGGCAAGAGCAGACTTGGGAGAGTTTTGGGAATTTCCTGGCTGCTGGGAGAGTGATCCCCAGACTCGCAGGAGCACGTGGCTAGCCAGGGAGGCTTTGCTGAGCCCTGAGACATAATTTCACTTGCCAGACCGCGGGGCTTCACCTCTTCATTTGAGAGGCCTGAAAGGCAGTGACAACAAAAGTATTTATTTTTCCTTAAGAAAAAAAAAAATTTCTTTAAGTGCTGTGCTTTGAAAAAGCATAGAATAGATGGTGGCAACAGGTTGGAGGATCTTCAGCAGCTTTAAAGAGGTTGATTTTCTTAAACTCATAAAAATAGCCCAGTCTAGACTACCATATTTTCTACTTTTACAGCTTTTTCTGGTATGAAGCAACCATAATTTTATGACCCAGAAGGATCCTCTGACTGCTCGAGGTAGGGCAGTGCTGCTCCAGCTCAAAGTGAAAAAACAAACTGCCTGTATTTTAGGCTCGTGCCCTGCTTTTCTTGCCGTCCCCACGGCGAAATCTCCCATGGCAGCCACGGGAATCCTGTGGGAGGATGGAGTTGGTTGGCAGAGTTTGACTTCCAGACCTCTGGAGCAGCGCTGAGAGCCCGAGGATGTGGGGTTGTGGGGAAGCTTTGTGTCCCAGTTTAGCCCTGGGAAAAGCTGGCTGGTGGAGCAAAGGGGAGTTGGTGTGTCTGTACACCAGTGTCCTTGGAATGTCTCCAGGAGGACTGGGGAGAGGGAAAGCTTCTTCATTATTTTTAAAAAGCTTCCCTGCAGGACGAGCAAGTTTTGCTTTCCTGATGGCGGAGATACCATGAATTAATCATTAGGAAATTAAACGAATTGCTATGTTCGAAGGAGAATGGGGGACTACAGGCTTTAAAGCACCAAAATCCTTCTCACATCCTCAAGGCTGGGCTTGCCTGGAAATATGCTGGGATGTCTGATATTTGATATTTGACATTCGATATTAAGGGGCAGGAAGGCACCAGGCTGGTTTCTCTCCAGATGTGAATCTCCATCTCTCCCTGCCTCAGATTCTTCACCTGCACCAAGGAAAGGACAATCCTGAGTGCCTTGGAGAAGGGCTTGGAGACCTGCAGGGTCTGCAGATTTGCCATGGCTGTTTGTAACAGCTCGTCTCGGAGTTGGGATTTATCCCAATGGAGTTTGGGGATCAACCTGCAGCTTTCCAGTCCAATCCCACCCCACGGCACTTGGGGATTTTAGAAAGTTGATTTGCAGCTCACCATATTTGCAGTCTCGGTGGGAGGTTTCTTGTTGTGTTGCCTCCCCTTTCTGAACGTTTAATCAGAATGACTGATTCTTTCTTTAATTGGTGCATGTTTAAGGTGGGTCTCTTTATTTCTTCCTCCTTCAGCTGCTGCCATCCGGAGGCCAAGTGGTTTGTTTGAATTAGATATTGTTTGAATTAGATATTGTTTGAATTCGATATTGTTACTGACCCTCTTCAGCCTTGTTTTGAATTTGTTCTCCGCTAAAAAATCAAAACCTCTCCGCAGATGGTACATATGGCCCTCACAGCACTTTTCTCTGTCACGAATTTGTATTTTAAAGAGGAGAAGATCAGATTTCAGTGTGTTATGTGCTGGGAAAACACAGCTTTACAATGCTGTATGCATTAAGAAATGACGAGGCATTGTTTTTCCCTCACTGCCTGGAACTGGCAGCGAGTTTCAGGCAACACACATCCCCTCCCTGCCCCTCAACACACAACTGTGCAGCCCCTGGTGCCCTCAGAGCATCTCCAGGCCTCCCCCGGGGTAAATCTGTAATTATTCCTGAATTATTATTGTGCTGCAGTAATGAGACGAGCTGGGTTTGTGCCTGGAGCAGCTCCCACCTCGCGGGGGGTTTGTCCCCACGGCTCTGTCAGATGTCACCAGCTGGGGAGGGACACCACATGTTGACAGTGCTGCTCTCCTGCTTGCAGGGATCCCCACGGAAGGACGAGTCATGCAGTAGGAGCCAGCAGATCCCACGGAAGAGCAGGACATGTGGAACCTCGGCTGCCTCCTCTGGGGATTCCTCCTCACCCTCAGCACCACCAGCACGGAGGGCTTTGCCCGGGCAGGGTAAGGTCCTGATTTATCTGCACCTCTCAGGTGTGTCCTGCATCCCTCACATCCTCTCTGGGATGCCAAACTCCTCCCTGGGTGGCTCTCTGGGCTGGCAAGGAGGTGGCAAAGGCTCTCCCAGGGCAGCCAGCGCTCAGCAGCCTTGTGCTGGTTGTTTGCTTTGTCACTGAAGTTAAACATCTCTCAGAGGAAGTGTCCCAGCTCTGTTTAGCTCCCTGCAGGGACACAAAGACACTCTGGGCTTTTTGTCCAGGACACTCAAAAGCTCATCAGGCCCTGAGCTGTTGAGGAGTTATTATTGTTTCTTCCAAGCACATCCTTCATAAAAATATGTGTGAAATCTTGCTGTCACACAAATCAAGCCTTGTGAACAAGCTGTCTTAGGAGGATGAAGTTTCCATCAGGGGAGGATGCAGCTCCCAGCTCTGATGGACATCCAGGGAAAACTCTGGGCTGTGCTCTGTGCTCCCCAGCATGCTGCTCTGGCCCATGGCATGGCAGCTCCAGCAATTCCCCTTCCCTTTCTGGGATTTGGGTCTGGGAGAAAGCCCTGGATCCCAGCACAGCCCGGGCAGGCACAGCTCAGCTCCCGCTGGGTCTGAGGAAACCCAGAGCTTGGTGTCCCAGTTTCTTCCCCAGCCGAGAGGAGCTGGAGCTCAAAACCCTCCCCCAGATGCAGCTCACATTTTCTACAAAGTTTGTTTTTACACTGAAATGCTCCTCCAGCATCAAACCTTTCACATTCTGTTCAGGACTGAAACCACAGCCGAATTCCTTGCTCGCACGCACAGGCTCCAGCTAAAACTTTATTCTAAAGTTTACAAAGCAAACAATTGCCATTTAGAAATGACATCTTCTATAACATTAATCATGAGACTGAGAGGAGTTTTCTGGAGTTAATGGAAGCCATCTGATGTCCATACTAATTCCAAGGCTTTTTATTTTAGTTTCTAATTGAGCTGGGAGGCTGAGACAAGTAGATGGGTTCCTCAGTGGGACTGACCTGCTTGGGCTGGAAATTGTTGGAAAAAAAGGATGTTTAACCAAGACCACTTTGGCTGTTAACCTTGGGAAAGTTTTTGCCTGGATAACAGTTATCTCAGGAAGGCTGGGGAGTGCCTTTTATCCAACCTTTGTTTTTTTTGCGGTGAGCCTGACGCTTCCTGTGAAATCATTAATTTCTCGGTGACCACAGGGGCATCCGTTTCAGGAATGCAAAAGTCTCAGAAAGGAAAAATCCGCCCAGAAAATGAGTGGTTTTAGGGGAAAGGAGACAACAAATGGCATGAGTAATCCATCCCTAAATCTGGGTCCTGACTGCTCCCCCGGGATGGCAGAGGAAGTGCTCCGGAGTTGTGTCACTGACCTGAAACAGCTTGAAGTGGCTCCCCAGGTCACTGGGGCAAGCAGGCAGTGCTGACCACTAGCCGTGCTCAGAGAGGGGTGGCCGGGCAGTGTCCTGGCCGTGTCCTGGCAGTGTCCTGGCCGTGTCCTGGCCGGGGATGTGACCTGTGTGTGCTCAGCCGCAGGGTGTGTGCCGCGGGGCCGCGGGGTCAGCAGAGCTCCCACACCGAGTCGCACGTGCAGCCGGTGTACCAACCCTACCTCACCACCTGCCAGGGCCACCGCCTCTGCAGCACCTACAGGTGAGCCCACGGGGAGCAGGGATCCTGCCGCACCCACAGGGATGGGGATCCTGGCCCCTGGCAGCCCCCCGAGCTGCTGTGGGAGCAGGATGGGTTTGGGGCACTCAGCTCAGCCCCATCCTTGCCTTGCAGGACCATCTACAGGGTTGCCTACAGGCAGAGGTACAGGCAGCTGCCTGAGCCCACAGCCTCGTGCTGCCCCGGCTGGAGCAGAGCAAACGGCTATGGACTGGGCTGTAACAGAGGTGAGGAGCTGCTGGGTCACCCCTGTGCCACTGCCTGTCCCCAGACCCCCTGTGTCCCTGCAGGAGCCCCAGCACCACACCTCTCCTTTACCAGCACTCTGCCTGTCAGGTGGATTCTCCCTCTAGGAAAGCATTTCAATTTTCGGCATCACAGCCAAATGCGGTTCAATACCTGATTAATTCCCAGCTTTTCTCTGCTGCCTCTTGGGCCTTTTTCCTTCGGGATCACTTATTACCTTTATAGTTACCAGAGGACAATTCACACGAGTGAGTCCTTTCCATCTAAATCGGCAGGAATGGATGGGAAATGCTTTCAGGGGGCAACAAATGCAAACCACAGCAGCAGCCAGTCTGACCCCAGAGGAGCTCAGAGCGTGGCACAGGGGCTGCTGCTGCCTGTTGCCCTCCTCCTTCCCATCTGTGCTGCCTGCAGGCTGCAAACCTGGAAAATCCCCATCCTGTGCCCTGTTCATCCTGAGGAACCCCGTGGTGTGGTGCTGGTGTGTTCTGGGGTGTGCACTCTGTGTCTGCACACATTCTGGGTGCCAGCGAGGGAGCTGGGGACCCACCGAGCTGCTGGGTGACTCTGTGCTGGTGTTTCCTCTCACAGCTCTCTGCTGGGAGCCGTGCCAGAACGGTGGGAGCTGCACCTTCCCCGGGAGATGCTCCTGTCCCCCCGGCTGGACGGGACCAGCCTGCCAGACAGGTACTGCCCATGTCACCCCTGTCCCTGCTCCCTGTGCCATACCTGCCCTGCTGCTGCTGGGGGAGCTCCTTCTGGGAGCATCTGAGCCGCCATGGGGCTCTGGATGTCCTCTGCCCCACACCAACCCCTCGGTGGGGACAGGGACCAGCAGTGTGGCTCCTGCCAGCCCTTGGGACAGTCTGGTGCTGTCCCTCTGCACACTCATGCACACCTACTCCAGGCACTGATCCGGGAAAGGATGGGAAGGGTGGCTCTTGTGGAAATTCTGACCTCCCTTTGGCTGCTTCAGTGCTCCCAGCCCTCCTGTGCAGCCCTGGCATCCCCATTTTTTCTCCCTGCTGCTCCGAGCTGGGGCAGTGTGAGCAGAGCTGTGAGCAGAGCTGTGAGCACACCAGCAAAAGCCTCTCTGCCGCACAGAGCCCTTGTGGGGCCAGCCTGAGATCATATATTTGTGATGATCCCTCTCAGGCTTTGGAAACTCTTGCTGTAAACTAAAAAACCCGTTTGCTTCAGAGATTAAAAATCCGTAAACCAAAAATATCCGGGGGTGGAGGGGAAGCCTGGTGATCTCCAGGCTCCTCTCCAGCACAGGAACAGCCCAGTGCTCCTCACAGCGCAGGGAAATCGGGCAGTGTGGTGCACACCAGCGCTGCAAACCCCTGCCATGGTGTTTCCTGGCTTTTCCAGCTTTCCAGCCTCCCGTAAGGCAGAGGAGGAGTGTGGCATTGACCCATGCTGGGCCAGGCAGGGCTGAGCCCATCGCTGACAGCTCCAGCTCTGGCGCAGGGTGAAAGGATTTTCCCACTGCCTAAAACAGATTCTCCCGGGCGTGGGAAGCGTTTCAGCTCATTCTGCTTTGTGGGAACAGCTTTAACAACTCCCCCGTGTGAGGAGAGGTTACCGGGTTTTGTACACACTTGAAAGGCTGAGAGCTCCTCGCCACAGCTGGCTGGAGCCAAAACCCCGACCGTAAATCCGGGATGAGAGCCGAGCGCTGCCTGTGCCTGCCTGGTCAGAGCTGGGACATTTCTGACCACAGCTTTTCTCCCGGCTCTGTTGGGGGGGGAGCAGGAGGAGGGGAGGAGGCCAAACCCCCTCCAGCTCAGCCCGGGTTTATCCAGGAGTGTCCCAATGGTGCTGAGACACCCAGAGCTGTGCCTGGCACAATACCAGCTCGCTTGAGGGGCACTCACTGGGGTTCCATTGCAGCCCCCCTGTGCCCCTCACCCTGTCCCCCTCCTCACTGAGCCATTCCTGTGTTCCAGACGTGGATGAATGTGCCAGCCAGAGCCACGGGTGCAGCCAGCTCTGCATCAACACAGCTGGGAGCTTCCACTGTGCCTGCCACGATGGCTTCAGCCTGGCTGCCGATGAGAAGGGCTGCCAGCCCCTGGTGCCAGCGCCTGGGACAGACACCTTCAGCCAAACAGGTAACCACTGAGCCCCAGCTGCTGCTCTGGGCCTTCAGTGACAGCTGGGCTAACACCATCACAGGCTGGAGCAGCAGGAGACAGCAGAGGGGACAGCAGCCAGAACCCCTCAGCTTTTTTCTCGGTGATCCAGCAGTCCTCCTCCCACCTGAACAACTTCACCTGCACCCAAATCCATCTGTGAGGGTGACAGGGCTGTGCCTGGAGGTGTCTGGGATGTGTCTGTTCTCTCCGTCATCATCGTCATTCCTGCAGGGCGGGTCTGGAGCCACGAGGAGCGGCTGGTGACGGCTCATTATTACTTTTGGTACGCGCTGTGACACTTCAAACTCGTACCGTGAGTAATAATGCGCTGTGGCCAGCACGGGCATCACGCGGCAAACATCTGGGACAGCAGATCTGCACCTGCCCCGCCTGCCTTTATCCCAGGGCCCTCAGTGGGGACAATCCCACCACGGGATGGGGCAGACCTGGGTGGTTTTTGGCAGCACAGACACGAAAGGCCAGGCTCCACCGGATTTCTTGTCCTTTAATCATCACCCCAGTGCCTGAAACTCTCCCCGCTTTGTTGCAGGTGCTGCAGCAGCAGGAGCAGCCTGTGCTTCTAGCAGCTGGACTAGATGCCAGCAGGAATGGGGGGATGATCCCCTGGGAGGGGAGTGGAAAGCAGCAGAGCTTGGCCTGAGCCCTGCAGCGATGTCTCTCCCCAGCAGCTTCCACCTCACCTCGGCAATTTACTCACTGACATTCCCTTGGTCACCTTTTTCAGGTGCCTCCAGCGAAATGAAGGAAGAAGTGGAGGACCTGAGGAGCAGAGTGGAAGCGCTGGAGCAGGTGAGTTGCAGCAAATCGCCCCTGCCCTGTTCCTGCTCGAGGCTGTGCTGAGCCAGCTCCCACCCGGGGCTGTTTGCAGCCAGGGTTTCCCTCCTCCCTGACTCTATTTTTAACATCCCAGCAGCAATCCCAGCTGTGCTCCCTGCCCACGCTGTGGCTTTTCCAGCCCTTTGAACACAACCAAAGCCCCTTGAGCCATGCCTGGTGGGTGCTGCATCCCCCCGGGTGGTCCTGCTGGCTGGGGGGACACACTCAGAGCTCCCCTTCTCCCTGCAGAAGCTCCAGCTGGTGCTGGCTCCCTTCCACAACCTCATGCCACCGGAGGATGTCGGTGCAGACCCCATCAGCCGCCTGTCCCACTCCCTCCAGCAGCTGGACAGGATTGACTCCCTGAGCGAGCAGATCTCTTTCCTGGAGGAGCGGCTGGAGACCTGTGAGTGCCTGGAAAAAACAGGGGTGGAAGATCTCCCTCCATCCATGGGGAGCAGATGTGGGCCAGCGAGATCAGTAACACATGTGCCACTGCTAATCTGGGTCTGCCTCCAGCTCGGCAGCCTGTCATTAATAAAGGATGAACACAAACCAGCCCATTAGCTTCATTTCAAAGCTGTTTCTATGGCTGCAGCAGCTGACTGGCCTCGCAGCAGCCAAAAGTTGTAGGATTGGCACATGGAAAGGTGGCTGTGGGGCAGAGCAGAGGGAGTCACGGGGAGCAGTGGGTCACGGGTGACAGGTCACCTCATAGCTGCTGTCCCTTCCTGGTGACTTGGTCCTTAGGAGAGAACCCCCCAGCTCTTAGGAAATTAACAGTCCAAAAAGTCAATCAGGGAAGTTTAGGGAGCGTGCAGAAGTCGGCAGATTTACGAGCCTGGGAAGTTGTAGGCGTTTCTTTTGGAAGTCTACAGGGCAGTAAGGGCACCAGAGAGGGTCTCTGAAGTAGCAAACTGAGGAAGGGACCCCAGTGAGAGCAGTCAAGTGTGAAATGGCTGGAGGTGGGGGGTCCTGCCTGGTGTCCCCACCACGGAGAGGGACAGCATCCCCTCAGCTCCCTCTGGTGCTCTGGAGCACAACAGTTTGACTCCAAGCAGAGCACAGCCATATAAACATTTCATTTTGATAGGCAGCTCTTTGCAGCTCATTTTCCCATTAAATAACTCCAGAAACCGGGCATGGCTGGGGTGTGCCAGAGCAGCTTGCTGAGTCTTGGAAAGATTCAGGAGAAACTGGTTCAGTGCAGAGCCAGTCCCAGTTCAGTGCTTGCAGTAATGGCTTAGATAGAAAAGAATTCAAAGAACTTGTTTGAAGACAAAGTAGCTGCAAATAGACACTTAAAAACTGTCTCAGAAAGGAGCAATTACCAGAACCACTGAGTGTTCCAGCAGGCTGAGTTTTCTAGTAGTGCCCTGCACATATCATTAGTGACAGCACAGAGGAATGTGAGCAGTATCACAAGGTAACGTGGATTCATTCCAAGGGATGACTCCAAAGTCCTGAAATTAATTTCTGCCAAGTCTGTTCCAGCAAGCAAAACCTGTTTTTGTCGCTTTTCATGGTCTTGCAAGTCCCTGTAGGACACAAAACCATCCTGTCATACTCCAGCAAGCCCTGGGGCTCGCAGGGCACCCCATGGAGTTACTCAGCCATCCGTGGTCTGTGCCTGGTGGAGCTGAATGCTACCCTACAACTGCACTCCCCAATTAGCTGCTCAGTGGGGATGTGTGCAATGACCAAAAAAACCCATTTTCTCTTCTTTAAACCATCAGCAAAAGCACCAGGTCAGAGCTCTTTAAGCCATAGCCATTTCGGCCCCTTTAAGTCTGAATTAGCCCTGATGCAGCACAGAATGTCACTGTTACCGTCCCTGGATTTGGGACACTGTGCACAGGGCCCAGGCAAGGACTGTGACCTGGCAAGGAGGTGAGAGTGACACTCCCGAGTAGGGGGGGACAGAGCCAGCCCGGGGCTGTTAGGCAGAGGGAAAGCAGCAAGTGTGGGTGACATTCCCAGAGGTAAAGGTCACTCCCATTCTGCCTGGGAAACAGACAGAGCAAAGCCTGGCTAATGACTGAATTTATTTTGCTGAATTTTTTTTGTTTTTCCATCTTCCCAGGTTCCTGCAAGAACGAGCTCTAGCAGAGTGCCTGGGGACCTGGAGCAAGCCGAGTGCATGCACAGCTCTTATCTCCCTCTCCAGCCCCAGGCTGGGCTGAAGCCACATCCTCTACAGGGAGGCACAGGGCAGCAGGAGAAGGCTCCATCCTTCTCTCTTCCAGCTCACCTCACCAGAGGTCACACAGTTCCTTCCCAGCTGGACTCGGAGCCCTGTCCCTGCTGGAGAGGCAGCAAATAAATGCCTTACCTCGTGCCATGAGTGCCTGGCTGCGCCAGACTGGCTGGGTGTGAGCTGAGTGCTGCTTAGCTTTGCCTGGCTTTTCCTCAGCATCATCCTGGGATATCATCTCCCAGGGAGCAGCGAGCACAGGGCTCAGCCCCCTCCAGGAATGCTGGAATTGCTCCTCACCAGCAACACTGGGGTTACAAGCCCAGCCCTTCTGCCTGGGGACAAAGACCCCAACTGCCCCTCCATCACCAAACCCACCCCCTGCAAGAGCTGAGGGCTCAGCACCCCCCATCCTCCTCCCTCAGCCCCCACACAAGACCAGGAGGCTGCTTTATTTAAATAACCAAAGGTGTAATATTATTTTTTTTTTTGTAAAGCACATAACATTCTCAGCCCAATTAAAAGTGAACAGCAGACAACTGCACACAGAGGCACCACTCCCTCCTCCCAGGAGGAGTCAGACATGGTTCCCCTCCCCAGGAGCCTCCCAGGGCCCTCCTGGGTTGACCCTCCATGACAGCCCTATATCTGCCACTCTCACAAAGTGCTGGTTTGGTTCCCATCCTCCCACCCCATCCCTCCCCTGAGTCTGTACTGTAAGGCCCCTCCAAAAAAGCCCCCTGCCAGCAGCAGCTCGGCCCAAGGGCTCCTTCCATGGACCTCCCTGCCTTTCCCAGTGGAGGCTTTAGCCCCGAAACACTGGATAAACACAACTCCACCGATGCGGGCTGGGAGAGCTGGGTGTGCTGGTTACCTGAGTAGCCCCAGGTGGTTCATGCCAGGTCCCCTGTGCCAGAACAGGAGAGCTAAAGCTAAAGGAGCCATGGACCTGACCCAGCCTCTGAGGACATCAACATCCCACAGCTCCCAATGAGGGATCCAGGAGCTCTCTTGGTCCATCACCCCAAAGCACAGGGGAACACCCCTTTTACCTGACTGGGAAAGGGGTTTATGTCCCCCCAAAGGGGGAGCTGAAGCCTTCCAAAGCCTTCCCAGCCCCTTTCCAGCTGCAGCTCACCCGCCGTGTGGCTCTGCAGGGCTTTTACAGGCCTTGGAGAGCAGCAGCTCCGCCCTGCAGAGCAGCAGAGACGCGGGACAGGCACCATCTTTCGGCCAGTGCTGACCATGACAAGCGACAAAACGAGCACGACAGAGCCCTTTGCCTCCCTAAGGGGCATTGCAGGCACCGGGAGGTGACCAGGCAGAGCCACCAGCACGGCAGGGAGCTGGCAGCAATTTCCCAACATGATGCTGTTGTGACACAAGGGCATCTCAAGGGGACAGGCCCGTGAGTCCCACTGGTGGGTGGCAGTGCTCTGGGCTGTCCAGGGAGGACACCACACTCCTAGTGCTGCTGGAAAAGCCCAAATAACTGGATTTTCACCCGGTTCTCAGCCCTGTTTGAGCATCAAGGTTGTGCTGATACAAACTGCTGCCCGGTGGTTTCCACCTGGGACATCACAGGGCCAGGCCAGCACGAGCTGAGCCTGCAGGAGCACAGGTGCAGGGACAGTCACACGAGGCAGAGCCCAGGCTCCAGGCAGGCTTTTGCTGTCACCCCGTGCCAGCTGCGAGAGCTGGGGGAACTCACTTCTCTGGTCATTGAGCCCTTTGGTAGCACAAGTTTGACGCCTGAGAAATTTGGAAAAAGGAGACATTTCAAAGTGAGAAAGTGAAGCCATAAGAGAAGTCCACTCTAAGGGGAACCTCAGTGCTGGCTTGACACCCCGTGTGTGCCAGTCCGTGGTGTTCCCAGAGTTAGAAATCACTGCAGAGGAGAAGAAGTTCCTTCAGTATTTGGCAAGAACAGACGGGTCCCTTGAGCCACCAGCACACGGTGACACCACTGGAGAAGCCTCTAGGATGAGTCCTTTGCCTCGCTGGGACGGCCTGACAGCCTGAAGAGGGTCTCCCTCATGGTGTTGAAGCATCTGTCAGTGAGGTCGGTGACATCATCTAATGTCAGCCCTTTGGTCTCTATCGGAGGCAGAACCTCAACCTTGATTTTGCCTGGGGACAAGAGAGGAGCCTGTGAGAAACCCACATGCCACAGGAGCTCTGCTCTCTGCCCCGCTCCCCACCCTGCACAGCCACAGCACAGCCCTCAATCCCTCCCAGGGCTTCAGGCATCCACCCCTGGAGTACAGGTGGAGCTAGATTCCAGCTCCAACAGCTGTGCCACCCAGAATAATCCCCCTGTGCCCCCAAACTGCCATCCCAGCCAGAGCCTGCCCAGAGCAGGAGGTGGTAACCAATTCTTAATGAAAATATCCCTCAATGTATTTAATCACAGCCTTTCCTGAGCTAACCCAGCCCAGGCTCTGGTGCCAAGTGCTTTGAACTGACTCCAAACATCTCCCAGCAGGACTACTCCTGTTCACCCCAGCTCTGCTTCCCTCCCACACCCTCGTGAGCCAGATCTCCACACAGAACAACAGCCACCCTGCCTCCAAGTGACTCTTTGTTACCTGATGTAAATAGCTTCGTCTTTGGGTTGTAGAAGGTGGTGAAGGAGGAATACACCACAGGGATCACTGGGACCTTGGGGAAGGGAAGAAAAAGAGGAGTTACTGGCACTTCAGCAGCTCAGCAACAGGCAGCAAATCCCACACAGCACTGCTGGCCTGGCCTGGCTCTCAGACACACAGGGCACACACAGCCCCACCAACAACACCCACTTCCAAAGGCTGGAACAACCAGGAGTCAAATGGAACCAAAACCATCCCCCAGAAACTCAAGGAACCAGGGCCAAGTTCCACTTCAGCCTCAGCTCAGCACTGGCTTTTCAGGCTCCTCATCCCAAGTAAGGCTTCAAACTCCAATTATTTTCTGCCCTGCAAACAACCACTGCAGGATGTCTGCTCTGACAGGCCCTGCCGGCTGTACAGGCACGTGTCTGGGGCAGGGTGGCTGCTCTGCTTTCAGTTTCTAAGGAAAGGAGTTGTTATCCATTGCTCTTTCAGGCAGAGACAGGGCCAGGAGGGCAGGCACAGAGTCGTTGTTCCAGTGCTGATAACACAGCCAGGATCCACACTCGGTGATTCAGAGGGGTGTAGCAGAGGCAGTGCCAGTTCCATGTCATCCTTTCCTTCCAGCAGCTGCCAGGCTGCATCACGCAGGCAGGAATGGGGATGGTACAGCACAGGCTACACCCTGGGCTCGGCCAAATGAACCCAGCTGGCACCTCTTCCCTTCCCAAGAATCCCTGCTGTAACACCTCTGCTGGGGAAACCAGTTTCCCCTGAGGCCTGGAGTCATCTCAGTCCCTGGCACACTGCCCCAGCACCCTGCCCAGGCAGGCACCCTGCTCCTGGGGCAGCTCTGGCTGGTTGAAGCTGTTTGCCTGCTCCTCCACTAACTGCTCACGGATGCTGTCATTTTGGAGAGAAAAGACCTATCAAGAACTGCCATATGGCTGCCAGGGAGGCAGCAGCTCTATTCACACAGAGCAAGCCCAGATGTTGCTCTAAAGCACAAGCATTAACAATCCTGAATCACCACTACACTATTGCAACCTGGGGGATTGAGAAATGAATCAACAGCTTTGGGTTTCCCCGGGAAAGCACCCGCTGGGCTCCCTGCCAGGAGTGAGCTCTGGGCTGCAGCCATGCCCCCAGGAACCCCTGGGCACAGGCACTGCCCTGCCACGCTGCCAGGAAAGCCAGCAGAGAGGGATCAAGTGTGCCTGTCCCTCACACTATTCCCTCCAGATGGGACACGAGGACTGGGGCAGGCAGGAGAGAGGACAGGGCAGCTCTCCACTGTCTGCAGCCACTCGTCCTCAGTGCCACCCCTTCCCACAGCAGATGGAAAAGGCTCTTGGCTGCTGCTGGGCAACACTTCTGACACCTAACGGTGGTTCACCTGAGTAGGTGTTACCTGAGAGCAAACAAACCACACGCTGCCTGACCAGCGTGCAGTGCCACTGCAAATCATTCAGGCTTCCTGTGCAGGGGCACAGCACCATTACCTGAGCCTGGACAGCAAGGTGAAACGCTCCTTTCTTGAACGGCAGAAAATCCCCAGTGCAGTTCCTCGTGCCCTCTGGGTACACCCACACCTTCACCTGCACAGGAAGAGACAAGGCTCTGCTCCAGAAATCCACTCACAGCGCTGGGAGACACCAGCCAGCTCTGCAAAGAGCTGCAGGTGGCTGGAACTCCAGGTTAGCCACAATCCCCCGTGCCACCCCACAGTGACACTCACGTTTTCAGCCACCATGGTCTTGGCCACCTCGGACATCACCATCTTGGCGCTGCTGGTGCTCTTCCTGTTGATGAAGATGACGCCGCCGAGGTAGATGATGAGCCCCACGCTGCCTGTGTACAGCAGCTCCTTCTTGCCCACCTGGACACAGTTGTCGGGCAGGACCTCCATCAGCCCTAATGGGATGGCAGAGGGCAAGACCCAGCAGTCACCCCCCCTGCCTGCACTCAGGTGGGACAAGGACAGGGGTACTAGGGACAGGCCCGTGCCTTGTTTCTCTCCTGGCTTCTGCTGCCATCAGGAGGCTTGGTACACAGCAGAGTTAGTGGGGCAGGGTGGCTGCAGGTGACAGCAGGACCCCCCAGAGACAGCTCACTCCCCAGCCCCAGGGAGCCCAGCAGGGCCACCAACGCGTGCTGGGCCAGCCAGCAAGGCAGGGATGTCAAAGGGAGCCGAGAAGCACCTCAAGGACAGCAACATCTGGGCTGCTGCACAGATGTGGGATTGCTCAGAGTGACAGAGACCCTTCCCTGTCCCACAACTAGCACTAATGGAGGAGCTGGACCAGCTAGCTCAGCAGCACACACTGGCTAGGGCTGCTTGTCCAGGAGGTACAAGCAGGACTTCTCCAATGGTGAGCAGGAGAAATCTTCCCTTCCCTCCCAGCAGCTCCTCACCCATCATGTCGAGGATGCTCTGATGGTTGGACACGATGACAGCAGGACCCTCCACCTCGAAGTTCTCCAGTCCCTTCACCTCAAACCTCAGGCCAAAGAAATACTTGAAGGTCCTGACAAAAGTTTTGATGATTCTGCAGAAGAGAAAAGCAGTCAGCACACCCAACACGCAAGGAAGACTCTGCCAGTTCTGCTTCTTGCAGTGCTGGAAGACACTGCTGAGCTACATGAACAAACCTGGGGTGCCTTTACCCCATGGGGGCCCAGGGAAGGAGGGGAATGAAGGTGAGAAACATTTCCCTGCACAAGGCAAGGATGCAAGCAGCAAACAGGATGCTCCCCACGCAGCTTGGCAGAGACCAGGTGCCCCCTGGCAAACCGATCCTCAAGCTTTTGCCTGTCTGTTCCCTTCCCCAGTGGATCTACAGGTCTGACAGAGTTCCCAGCTTTTTCCAGCTGGGAGATTCCAGCAGCTCCACTCAGCCATGCCAGCACATGGAGCAGGTTTCCATGCCCTTGTCAGCCCATGGGAGCAGAGCCCATCTACGCCACCCCTGACCTGGGGACTTGGGGACCCTCCAACTGGGCCAAAGGACACGGGCAGAAACTGGCAGAACACAGGGGCTATTTTGGGCAGGGGAGCAGCCATTGAGCAGGACAGGTGGCAGAGGAACTTGCACGTGAACAACTCCCAAGAGCAGCCACCAACTTGGCTCTGCTCTCCCCTAGAGCTGATTCCAGAGCTGAGCTGCCCTCCAGCAGGCACCTGGATGTCTTGCCTCAGGTCCACCTTCTCCCTGGCAGACAGGGGATGGAGCTTTCCTTCCTGCAGCAGGAGACTGAGGGACAGTGTCAGTTTTGTCCCTATCATGGGGTCCAGCTTGGGAGCTGTGCAGCACCATCCACTTGAGAAGCATCCTTGTCACTCAGGTGGGAGGTGAGCACCTGGATAGCATCTGATCCTGGCTTGGCTCCCAGCATCTGCTTTCCAAAAGTCTCCACATCCCTGCCATCAGCTCCTGAACCACAGGACTTTCCCCAGCTTGCTCCTACCTACAGCAGGGTCACACCTCAGTGGGGTGTCCCCCCATGCAGACCACCCGGGCTGGCTGTGACACTGGAGTTCAGGCCAGGCCAATGACCTGAGGTGACACTGCTATCAGTCCTCATTTCGACTTGCTGCAAAGAGCCACACCCAGGGAAAGGACACGGGGAGGTGCATGGAATGCAGAGCCCCCGAGCTCCACAGCCTGCTCCAAGGTCACAGGGGTGCAGCCCAGGTGAAGAGACAGGGTTACAGGTGAGAAGAGGCAGGGTGACACAAACCAGCGAGGTCATGGGGGATGCCAGGCTGCCAGGGCGACCTAAATCACACTTCTCCTCCCTTCTGACTGCCAACCAAAAAAGAGGTCACCGCTCTGGAAGTCACAGTGCTCAGTGGCTGCCGGGAGAGGCTGGTTACACATTACTCAAGAGCAACCATCCGGCTTCCTCCTGCCAGCCCGGGGCCAGCCTTTCCTTGCACAAGATGTGGCGTGAGCCGCTGAAAGAGGCGAAGGGGCAGAGCTCAGAGCAGGCAAAGAAGAACAGGATGACCTGCAGCCCTGCCGGGCTGACCACGTCACCCACAGGGTTAAGAGCATCCTCCAAGTCCCCTCTGACCCCACAAGCAGCTTCTCTGCCGGAATCAACAATCCAGCCATGGTGCAGCCACAGCTGTAAAACCAGGGCACTCATTGCCAGACCCAAGGAGCACAAAAATGACAGGGAATGTGACTTTTGAGTGCATCCCTAACAGTCTGAGTGTGAAAGGCAGCAGCCCCCAGATTCATGTGCTCCGCTCCACAGCCAGTCACAGAGGCTTGTTTAGGGTACTCTAATTTTCAAGGACTACTGAAGTCTGCTTACCAGATGGGAAGCTCTTGCAAGATGTTTTACCACAGATAAAACAGTTCTATCTCTATCAGACATCCTGGGTAACCTCTTCCAAGTCAGCAGCTTGACACTGGAGCCAGGAGCACAGCCAGAACGGGGTGTTCTGCACCAGGCAACAACACCATTAGCACTGTCTGTCCACCAGCACATGCTCTGCTCCAGCCCTCTTTCCCGAGCTGGAATAAGCAGACTGGCATGTTGGAAAAATGAGGAACTCACTGGATCATCCCAGACCTCCCAGAGGCTGGGATACATCACCAGGATCTTCAGCCAGTGCCACTACATGGAAACAACAGGCTTAAGTTACAGGAAAAGGGTGGTTCTGGCCAAAATTCAGCCCTGGGTTTCAACACACGGAGTTATCCAATGCAAGTTCTTGTTCCCAAATAATTTCTTGAAGTATACAGAAAATGTAGAGGGTTTATTTTTGGGGAGAAATAAAAAGATAGTGTCTCCATCACTGACATCATAAATTCTCCCAGCTGCAGAGCTGGCTGGGCTTTGGAAAGCTGCTCCTGAGCGAACCAAGGCAACCAAAGCTGAAGACAGAGCCAGAGTGGAGATGCCAGAGCAGACTGCTGGTGCCAGTGCCAGGGGCTGTGGCACTAGCTGGAACGGGCAAGGCAAAGCCCTCAAGGCAGCACATCAGTGCCCTGCGAGTCGTACCTGTGAAAGGCACACTGCACAGCAAAGTCCAGCTCCACCTGCTGAGACTCTGCCAACCTTTGATCCAAAAGGATGTGTTAAGGCCACACGGCTCTCCTTTCCCCTGCATCCATATAACCTGGCATGGGCACGGTTAGCACAGGTAAAAAGCTGCCTACGGGAGAGCAAAGGTAGGTGTTGAGCTGTCCTGTGCTGCCAGCAGAAGTGCCAGCTCTGCCCTTAGAATGCACCTTGGCACGGGGAGGAGGTGCTGGGTGAGAGCAGCGCCCTGCCATGGGTGTCCTGTCAGGGACACAGGGCGGGACAGCAGCTGCAGGACAGCCATGTCCCAGCAGCACATGGCACACAGCCTGCCAGCCTCTGCTGCTGGGGCAGGAAACACCCCAAACACAACCACCCAGTCGTCAGGGGCAGGAAACACCCCAAACACAACCACCCAGTCGTCAGGGGCAGGAAACACCCCAAACACAACCACCCAGTCGTTAGGGGCAGGAAACACCCCAAACACAACCACCCAGCTGTCAGGATCAAAAGGGACCTTCTAGAGATCATCTCCAGTGTCACCTACCGGCACAGGTGGGTTTGGANAGGGGCAGGAAACACCCCAAACACAACCACCCAGTCGTCAGGGGCAGGAAACACCCCAAACACAACCACCCAGTCGTTAGGGGCAGGAAACACCCCAAACACAACCACCCAGCTGTCAGGATCAAAAGGGACCTTCTAGAGATCATCTCCAGGGTCACCTACCGGCACAGGTGGGTTTGGAATGCCTCCAGGGAGGGAGATTCCTGGGCAGACTCTAACAGCGCACTGCCACTCTCAGCAAACACTGCTCTCCCGCAGCTTTCCCAAAAAATCCACCATCCGAGAGCCTCATCCCCAAACGTGGAGCTCTGCCGTGGGGCAGCACAGCCCGCCGAACCAGGGAACTGCGCTGCCACCGATGTGACAGAGGCCACCACCACCACCCCGAGCGGCGGCAGGGGGTGACACCGCTGTCCCCAGCGCCCTTTCCCCCTCACCTCATGTTCTTGACGGTGCGGCCGCCGTTGACCAGCAGGCAGACAGCAGCAGCCAGCGCGGAGAACACCAGGCACAGCAGGCAGTAGAAGCCGACGCGCAGCGCGAAGTTGACGGCGGGGCTGAGCTCCATGAGGACGTGCAGCAGCAGCAGCACGGCCGTGCCCCACAGCAGCCAGCCCAGCTCCATGACGGCTCCACCCGGACCAGCCGCCGCCGCCGCTGCCGCCGCCTGCTCCCCGAGCGGCCCGCGCTGAGCCCGCCTTATGTGGGCGGCCCGGCCCGCCCCGCCGCTCCCTCCGCGGGGCGGGCCGGC
>VZRM01002336.1:593376-605178 GCA_013397955.1 Grantiella picta | reverse complement strand
GGCGGGGTCTGGACCGGCACCGGGAGGGGCTGGACCGGCACCGGGAGGATCTGGACCGGCACCGGGAGAATCTGGACCGGCACCGGGAAGGTCTGGACCGGCACCGGGAGGGTCTGGACCGGCACCGGGAGGATCTGGACCGGCACCGGGAGGATCTGGACCGGCACCGGGAGAATCTGGACCGGCACCGGGAAGGTCTGGACCGGCACCGGGAGGGTCTGGACCGGCACCGGGAGCCCTGGACCGGCACCGGTGGCCCTGGACCGGCACCGGTGGCCGCAGCGGTTGCATAACCCGCGCCGCGCTCCGCCGTGCCGGAGCCTGGGAGCACCAGGGCAGCCCAGCCGGCAGCTCCCGGCGCTGGGTGAAGCCGCCGATGCAGCAGGGCATGGGGCGCTCCTTGCTTCTCTTTCTTTCTTTATTTTCGCCCCTCTTCCCGTGCCTGAGCTGCCCCAGAGCCCCAGGGATGCCGAGGAGCAGGGATGCTGGGGCAGGGGGTGTCGGGGATGCTGGAATGGGTGTTTTCTCTGCAGCCGTGGGATGAGAAACCCTGACTCTGGCAAAGGTCCTGGACCAGAGGGGTTATCCCGGAGGGGATGAGGGGACGTGGGAGGGATACCCGGTGGGCACAGGGTGCTGGCAGGAGGTGGGTGCAGAGCTGGGACTGCTGTGGAACAACCCCAGGGGAGCCAGGATTTGGTGATGCTGCATCCATTTTGCCTTTGAAGTCAACCCCAGCCCAAAGTCACTTCCAGATCCTCCAGAGTCACCCTAAAACTAAGCACAGCAACTCTCACAGGGCAACACCCTTCGGTGCAGGGAAGGCAATGGGGAGAGAAAGCTCCGTGCCTTGAGACTGAGGCCCTGGAGGAACCCTCAAAATCCAAAATCCAACCAAAGCTCAGGGGAACCTCTCACTGAAATGCATCCTCCACCCCCACGGTTTTTTCCACCATTTAGGGGCTGATGAAGCCAGTGCTCCCCATGCCATGCTCAGGCCACAGTTCTGACCCCGCTTCTTCCCCAGGAACACGATGGATTCTAAGTCAGAATAACTAAAAAGTGTCATTTTGCCTATTCTGGGGTTTTCCAAGATGAGTCTAGTGGGAAGTCCCTGGGAAGAGGCTGTTTGCTGAGGGCAGGAGGCTCCACATGCACACCCTGGGCAGTTTTGGGGGCTGCTGTGCTGTGCTGGGGGGTCTCAGGGGTCTCAGTACTGTGCCTGACTTCAGGGCTTCTCAGCTCACAGGAGCAGCCACCCACACTTTGTCTTTGCCAAGTCCCGGCTGTGCTTGGCTTCTCCTTAATTTAATTTCATGTTAATTAGCAGTGCCGTTGCTCGACAGGCAAACTGGGCACCCCGGCTCGCTTCACACTTCAGGTTTCGCAATTAACAGCAGAACTGTCACGATCTCCAGGCAGACCTGCCTGCTCTCACCCTCACCTGCCCGTTCCTGTGGCTCCCAGAGCACTGACAGCTCCTGGAGAGGGGCTGGGAGGAGGTGTTTTGGAGGTGGGAATGGGTTTGGGCTACAAGACTCAGGTAAAGATCCCTGGCAGGTTTTAAAACACTGTACCCACTCCGGTCCAGCCTTATCCCAGCAGCAGGTCGTGGTCTTATCGGGGTGAGGAGGGTTTGGAGGTGGCCAAAGGCCAAGGGTTCTGTAGAATAATCCATAGAAATGGGACGGAATGGATGGTTTAATGCAAGGATTCATTCCCTGCCCTTTGGAACTGCCGGGGATCTGCTCCACATTCCACGAGCCAGGTGAGCAGCGAGGCCAGATGGCAGCAGTGCTGCTGGGGAAGGTCAGGGGGGAAGAAACAAAGCCAACAAACCAAAATCCTGCCGAGAGCCTCGGAGCTGTTTGCACAGAGCATCACCTGTGAGCTCCCAGGTTTGTTACTCACCCACTTCCCCATGGAAGCTGCTTTTGCAAGCTTCCCATACCCTTGGGGCTTGGTAAGGGGGGGTTCAGCTGAGGAGAGGCTCCCCAAACAGGAGCAGAGCTCTTGCAGCCCCCCTGGGGTACCGCGGGTTTGCACAGGGCAGGAGAGCAGGAGGATGCAGCCACAGCTCTTGGGGATGCACAGCATCCAGCTCCTTGCAGCCCAGCCCTGTAATCCCCCTGCTTTTAGGGAATTTTAAGTGACCTACTTGCAGCAGGAGTTGCATAAGAGACTGATGAATATATATAAAAAAGGCTGAAGGTTTCCCCAGCGCTCAGGTCGGTTTGTGTGGCAGAAGCCGTCCTTGTCCAGCTGCCGTCACCCTGGGCAGAGCTCAGCCCTTCAGAAAGGGTTTCAAAAGCCTTTCCTTTGCCTTGCAGGGTCGCCTCCCGGGCATCAAGGTGAAGTACCTGCTGGTGGTGTGGCTGGGCATCTTCGTGGGCAGCTGGGTGGCCTACATGCACTACTCGTCCTACTCGGAGCTGTGCCGCGGCCACGTCTGCCGGATGATCATCGTGAGTGGCAGCACAGCCCGCTGCTCTGGGCTGGGGGTCAGCCGGGCTGGGGGAGCCCCAATCCCAGCCTCCCAAAGCCCAAAGCTGGGATGAGGAGCTCTCCTGGCAGCTGCTTCCCTGGCGCTGTCCCTGATATCGCACGGAGCTCGGAGCTGGAGGGGTGACCTTCCCCTGCCAGGGTGACGGTGAAACAATTTATTGAGATGTCAGAGGGACACAGCCAGGGCAGACGTGGGCAGATCCATGTCTGTGCGGATGGAGCTGGAATGTCAGGGCAGGGAGCAGGATCTGTGGGCAGGGACAGTGTCACAGCAGTCCCCCCGGGCTCAGCAGAGCAGGAGGAAGAAGGGGAGCAGCCAGTACCTTTCTGTGAATCCTGAACTGTCCTAAAGGAAGCACCAGAGCTCCTGATGGGAGCTTGGCTTGGTGGGTTTTGCCTGTTTGGGGTTTGCAGTGGGTTCCCCACGGCATTCCAGCGGGATCTCCCCAGGAGATGGTGTGCACCCCTGGCATGGAGCAGGTCTGAGCCCAGCCCAGGCGGGGAGGGGGAGCTCTCTGTCAGAACGAGCCTCGTTGATCAATCCCTCAGCAGAGAAGGGAGGCAGGAATTGCCATAACAACAGCGACGATCGCTTAATTTGATTTTCTGCCTGACTCCGACCGCGGGGTCTTGGGCACTAATTCCTGCTCGGAGCTTGGGCTTGCAGACGCCGTGTCTGGCCGTGTCCGCTGTCAGCAGCTCTGAGGGTTAATTCCCACCCACAGCAGGGAGAAAAAGGGAAAAAATGCAGCGAATGTCTGCAGCTCCTGCTTCCAGCCCTGAGGCTGCCGTGCCCTCGCTGAGGAGCTGCAGAGCTGCAGCCTCTCCTGCCCAGGGATGTCTCCAGCTGCTAGCTCAGCTGCAGCTCAGAGCCACCGTCTGTCCCTGTCCCTGCCACACCCTGGACTGGGGCCAGCCTGCTTCACAGCAGAGGCTGCTGCTCTGCTGAGCAGCGTGAGCCTGTGCATCCTCATCCTCACCGTGCTGCCCTCTCCTTCAGCCCTGGATGTTCTCCCAGATCCCTGGATTTGCAGCATCCAGGAACAAATCCCCTGCAGTCCCTGCCAGCCCAAGGCACTGAGCCATCCCTAAGGGCCAGTAGAAATCTGTCCCCGCTGAGCTCCTCTCTCTCCTTGCCCTCCCAGTGTGACCAGTACAAGAAAGGGATCATTTCTGGCTCCACCTGCAAGGACCTGTGCGAGGATCGTGGCCTCCTGTTCCAGCACTGCCTCTCCTCCTCCCCCAGCCAGCAGGTAGGTCTGTGCTCCCCACACACCGCAGGGGATCACAAATCACCATCAAACCGTCAAACCACCAAACCATCAAACCATCAAACCATCAAACCATCAAACCATCAAACCACCAAACCCTGGGCATCTCCCCCTCAGCCCATCCTGAACCACAAGCCAGCTCTCTCCACTTGCTCCTCTCCTCCCACCTCGCCCTGTCCCTCTCCCCGTGCTCCAGGTTTACCGAGGGCTCTGGAGGGACAGGGAGGTGATCATCAAATGTGGCATCGGGGAAGCCCTGAGGGCTGACAGCCGCCCGGACTCTGTGCCCAGGAGGGATGTGGTGCTCTTCGACAAACCCACACGGGGGACGTCGATGGACGAGTTCAAGGAAATGCTCCTCAACTTCCTGAAGGTCAGTGCAGGGCCCTGGGGGATCCTGCAGGTCTGGGGTAGCTCCTGGGAGGTCAAAACACCGGTTGTGTTTTCCTTCCTTTGGAATGAGAGCTCCTCCTGCCCATGCCCCCCAGGCACTGCTGGGTGCTGGGCAGGGCTGTGCCCTGCGCTGGATTAGTGGAGAAAAACCTCCATTCTTTCCCAGGAATGTGAGCTTTCAGTTGCACCATCCCTAGAGGCTGCTTTGCCATGGCTGTGGGCACATCTGTGCCAGGCAGAGCTGATTTGGTGGCCCTGCTAGCTACGGGGCTTCTGCAGCAGTGGTGGGGTGGCAGCTCTGGCAGGAGGGTCTGGAGCAGCCCTGAGGCTGGTAAAATTCTGCTGGAGCTGGATCTGCCCACACACGGTGTGGCTCTGAATTTTCTGGAGCGTGGTCGCTGTTTCCTCCTCTCCCCAGCTCAGTTCTTTGCTCTCCCAGTTCAGTTTGCGATGTGACACTGGAATGTGGAGGGCTGTGAGGGTCTGACAGCACTTCTTGTCCTGTTTGCAGTCCAAGCTGGGGGATCAGCCGTCTCTTCCAGCCTTGGTGAGCCGGATCATCACCATGGCAGACGTGAACCGCGATGGCAAAGTGTCCTTGGCAGAGGCCAAGTCCATCTGGGCGCTGCTGCAGCTCAACGAGTTCCTCCTCATGTTCTCCTTGCACGAGAAGGAGCACACTGCCAAGCTGCTGGGGCACTGTGGGGACCTGTATGTCACCGAGAAGATCCCCCACACCTCCCTCTACGGGGTGGATGTCCCTCCCTTCCTGCAGTCCCTGCTGCCTTCCATCGTCCACCAGCTCATCCACCAGTGGTTTGCGCCAGCCTGGCCCCGGCGCGCCAAGATCGCCATCGGCCTGCTGGAATTCGTGGAGGAAATCTTCCACGGGACCTACGGGAACTTCTACATCTGCGAGAGCAGCCTGAGGAACGTGGGCTACAACGACAAGTTCGACTTCAAAATGGTCAACCTGCGGAAGGTGGCGACGGAGATGACAATCAGAGGTTTCCTCAAGGGCCGGCACTGTGAGCAGAACGGGGACTGCACCTACGGGAGGGACTGCACGGCCACGTGTGACAAGCTGCTGAAGCAGTGCAAGAGTGACATGGTGCAGCCCAACCTGGCCAAGGTGTGCGGGCTGCTGCAGGACTATCTGCTCTACGGAGCTCCGCTGGAGCTGAAGGATGAGCTGCAGAAGCAGCTCCGAACTTGCATGACTCTGAGCGGCCTGGCCAGCCAGATGGAAGTGCACCACTCCCTCGTGCTCAACAACCTCAAGACCTTGCTCTGGAAGAAGATTTCCAACACCAAATATTCCTAACGGGGGAAGCACGGAGTTTCCAATCTGCGAGCTTGGAGTGAGGTCCAAGGGCTGAAGGCCTGTTTGTCCATCCTCTCCCCCCCAGGAAAAACACACCCTGCACAGGGAGTTCAGCAGAGCTGCAGCCCCTTCTCCTTCATGGAAAACCAAGCATCATGACTTCCACCACCCAGCAGGAGCATGGATTGGTCGGTAGGAACAGAGCTGGGACAGGAGCTGGCCCGAGCAGGCTTGGGGGAGGAAGATGACATGGAAAGGGATGAGGAAGCAAAGCCCAGCTGGATGCATCAAACTGTTCCTTGATGAACAGGAAAGCAGTGCAAAGCGATGGGAATGAATCATTTATGCTGTACTTGTCACATCTCCTTTTGAGGAACGTCTCTGATGTAAATAAACAGCTTTTACGTGAATCACACCCCGTACATCAATAGCCAAACAGCAGCCTGTTAAGTACCAGCTTGTTTGTGATCCAAAAAGGAGGAAAAGGTAGATTTCCCCATTCAAAAGTCTCTCCTTAAGTGTCTGAGTCATCTGCCATCAGATCCAGCTGTCACACAGGACGCAGATAAGCTGTCTGTTCCACCGTGGAGAATCGTGGCAATCCTTTGGTTCCACTTTTAAGTGCCTGACCCTGACGGTGATGCCATGGCTTGTGTGAGGCTCCCCTCAGTCTGGAATTGGCAGCACAAGCCATTCCCTCACCTGTCAGCTCTGGAAGTGTCCGAGGCCAAGGATGGCTTAAAGGCAAAGGGCTAAACACGGACAGTTCTGACCCTTCGTGTGCTCCGGGTGTCGGTCAGTCCCCACCACACTCAGAGCAGGGATAAGCCAAACTCTCGGTTTAATTCTCCAAAAACTAAGCTGGGCTTGCCCTGCAGAGGTTGAAGGTTAATACCAGAATAATCCAGTGCTTCTCTCATTATTAAAATGAATTTCCAGGCAAAGCTATCAGCAGGTCTCCAGACATTTTTTTTTGGCCGTGTTTGTACTCCCAGGGCTCCAGCTATGGCTGTTTCCTTTAAATGCTCAATTACAGCAATCTTACAAGTCTGGGTAGGGAGGAAGAGCTGGATAAACTCTCCCAAGGTTGCTTTGTTCCCAGCACAGCCATACTCCTGCTGCTGGGCTCTCCTGCCAACAATTCTTTAGGGAAATGAGCGAGCAGCTGATGTGCAATCCCAAAATAAAAATACACCTAACTCTGCAGCACCTGGCAAGGCAATTGGCAGCATTAGGGCTTTGAGATGAGGATTTCCTTCTGTTCTTTAGGATCCTCATCACCTCTCACTGGAGACGTTTTGGTGTCAGGAGTGCTCTGTATCCAGCAGAGCCACCAGAGCTCACTCCCTGCTGAGGAATTGTGTCTGCAGGGTGATTTATCCGTGGAAAAGCTGAGCGCTCCTAAGGTTTCTGGGTTGGGAATGGACACTGCCAAGGTCTGCAGGTGCAGGTTCACCTGCACGGCAGGCAGAGCCAGGGCTGGAATTCCCTGGAATTCAGTAATGAGGCTCCACAGCCACCCCAGCTCCTCATCCATTGTCCTGCATCCCCATGGCAACCAGCTCCCCTGACAAATTCATTTCCTCCTGCCATTAGCAAAGGAATCCAACACCCCCTGCCAAAATCCCCTCCTCAGGTCGTCAGAAAAGCCATTTTCCACCCTTCCCTCCGTTGTTAACTCCCACTAAATCCCTGCTGCTCCTTTCCCTCAAAGCAGCCTTAAAGCACCTGGCAAAGTGGAGGAAAACCCTTTCCTCCTCCTAAATCAGAACTTCTGTAAACATTTATGAAATGCCAGGAAAGACGCAGCCCCTGCACCTGACAGACCTAGCCCTGACAGCCTAATTGAAATAAAGACACTTGTGACAATTGTTCCATCACCACCTCGTTAATCCACACCCCCGCGGCCCTGGACACTCCCAGCAATTGCTGATGACTCAGAATTCAACTCATCACTAATAAAAAGCACAAAGCGAGAGCAGCTCATGGTTTACAAACCACACCGGAATACAGCAGAGAGATGAGTAAAGGCAAACCTGTTTTACACTCAGATTCCTCCAGATTCCCCATAGGAGCTGGAAAAAAAAGCCAGTACACTCCAAGACTGACAATCTGATCTCACTTTCACTTCTGCAGCAGAGCTTTGTGCCCAAGGGGATGGAGGTAAAACCTTTAAATGCTCTAAAACCATCCTTAAGTTCTCATATCCTCAAATACAAGTCTTAAATCCTAGAATGGTTAAAAAATAGCATTACTTGGGGTGCTACAAATTCACAGCATAATCATTTCAGTCTTGTAGGTGGCATCTTTATTTAGGTTTTTTTATTTAAATCCTTTTTAACTATGTAGAGAAAACACAGATGATCAAGTTCTAGGAATCTCCAAGTTGTCGGACGCAGACGCTGCCAACCAGTTTTCAATTGCCATGTTCGTCAGAGATTCTGCAATTTGAGGTATGATCTGCAAATAAAAAAAAAGGGCCCAGAAGAGTTAAAAAACAGCCACAGAAAGGGAGCAATAAGGTCATTACTAAGCAGTTAAAGGTTTTGGAAAAATATCTAGCTGGGGAAGTTTAGGAAAGGAATAATTTAAGACCAAGCTAGCTGCAGCCCGCTCTGGCTTATTCCATCACTCCCTAAAAATCCAGAGTTTGCCAACCTTGGTGCAGAGCCAAGCTATTAATAGTTCAGGGGAAAAAAAAAAATCTGGGTTTATTCCAGCCTTTAAAACCATGACATTAGCCAGGCCTGGATGATGAAGGGCTGAGCTATGTGCAGAGAGATTTTTAAAATCCACTTTCCTGCAAAACATTCACGTTCTCCAGAGCTCAGAGTCAGGTGTTCCTTCGGTAAAGCAATATCCACGGCCCAGGAGTGCTGCTTGGGGAAGGGCAGTTACAGTAAATACCAGCAGGAAAATGGTAATGGTTATGCTGCGCCTCACTCAAGGAAGTTCTAAAGAGACACTCATTAGCACTCAGTGCCCATGCAGGACCCCTGGTGTGAGGAAAGCCTGATGAAAAACCCCAAACACGATTGCAGGGTTAAAAGAAGTCAGGGTATTTAAATAAAAGAGCCACATCTTCAAGCATAACCATATCCCCACAACCTTATTAGCATTCTTTTCCAAAGCCTCTGCTGGAGGCAGTGACTTTTCCCAATTAAAGGGTTCACTTTGCAGCCAGCACCACTGAGGCACCTTTGGCCCTGTAATGGCCATTTAATGAGGTTTCCCATTTAGCACTGCCAGAGTCTGTTACTCACTGCAAAGCCTCAGGGTCACATTCTCTGCGTGGTCAGAGCTGCTCTCACTTGTTTGGTGGTGTCCCCCAAGAAGGGACAGTGACACTCAGCAGTATTTGAATGTAGGGACACCTTGTGCTCCCTCCCAGAAATTCCTTTACCACCGTGCCACCACGAAACAATTAAAACCTCACACTGTGCCCAATAAATTCCCTATTTGCTTTCTGGTGGTATATGAGAAAGTGAGATCTTGCCTTGGAAAACAGGGCCAAGCATTCACTGCTGCACTAAATTCAGTTTAGAAGGACTTTAGTAATACTTGCTTTGGTAACACATGAAGAAATAACAAAATACCCACCTTTGACATTTGAAGTACATGCCTGAGCTGTCCTGCTCTTAAGTCACTGTAAGAAGGAAAAATATCTTCAGTTTGGGTTGTTTTTTCCTCTTGGAAATCAAGACGTTGAGAGTGTTTTATCCAAATTGGGAACAGGGTGCAATTTCCTCCATGTGCTAAATCCACACCCAACCGCTTCTAACCTCATCCATATTTTGGAAACAATTTCAGTGCCTGTTTCCCCCACCTCCCCCACTGCCAGGTGCAATTCCTGAAGCCTGTACAAGTCGAGGTGTCCTTTCAGAGGCCATGAAGAATTGTTGAGGGTAAAAATAGAGTTCAGCAGTAGAGCTGACACTTGTCCTTGTAAAATGAAGGAACACCCTTCCCCTGCTGCAGTTAAAACTGGCATCACTTGAACTGCTCTTCAAAGGAATTGTGCTCCACCTTCTGCTGATTCTCTGGAGAGAAGGGAGTGTGGAAACAACACCAAGCAACTCCTCTCTGACCTCTGATGTTATTAATATGTCAGGAGAGCCAACTTCCAAGGCCTCAGGATTAATTGCAATGAGTGATACCAGAATTTGCCATTCCTCACCAGAGCATGCAGTGACAGGACAAGGGGGAATGGCTTTAAACTGGAAGAGGATCCCTGGAAATGTCCAAGGCTGGGTTGGATGGGGCTTGGGACAACCCAGGATACTGGAAGGTGTCCCTGATGAAGAGAAGGACTGAAGGACAGAGTCAGCACCCTGCCCATCCTTCCCCATTTCCCATTAACTTTAAAGCAACGAAATCAGGATAAGCAATCACTAAGTGTCAGGTTGTCGAGCAATCCTGAGAGCTCACAGGGCGCAGAGCACCAGGGAAGACATCGCCTGTTCCTCTCTGCCACCGAATGACACAAACGTGGCACTGCAGCCACGCCTGCAACACGAGCTGGGGCAGGGGCTGGGCACAACCGCCAGCACTGCAGCTCACCTCGGCTCTGGGGCTCCTCCGGCTCTGCCACGGCTCACAGCTGCCTCTGGAAAAGCAGGAAACACATGGACAGGGTTTAGACACATCCCCAAAGCCTGGTGATGTGGTTACTGTTTCACTGGCAACAGGATTTTAAAAGATATAAACTAACAGCACAGGAATATTTTTATTTTCTGATACAGATCAAGCAGAACTTCCCGTTCTGTTACATCCACATCTCACATTTAAAGCAGCTCCAAGCTAGTTTTCCCCAGTCTCCTACGAAGCAGCTGATTAATGAACGATGTCAGGCTATCAATCACTCTGAGTGCTCACGGGGTGCAGAGCAAACGAGCGTAGAACATAGCCTGGGTCTCTCTTGCCACTCATTGACACAAAGATGCCACAGCAGCCATCTCTGCAACGCCAGTGGCAGGCTGGGGAGAAAAAATAACCCACAGAGACTGAAAAAAACGTAATTAACGTGCAGATGCTAAATGTAACACTCAACTTACAGGTAAAAAGGTGGTTGAACCTTGCTTGGGCAGCCGTTTTGTGAAGGATCACCCTTCATTTCTGAAGTCACCCCGTCTTGGTCACTTCATTTTTTGTGCACTGCCAGGCTGAAAAAGCAAAATAAAGGAAAAATGCCGTTAATAATTGCCTAACAACCTTTCCTTGAGAAACCATTAATTGAAAACCAGAGAATCAAAAAAATTTTAAAAGATGAATATTTGCTTAAAAAATAATTTTAGTTACTCAAATCTTTGAAAACGTTTTCTCGAAACCTGAAAAGGCGGCAGCCTTACATTTCCTCCCTTTCCTCAATGAGAAGTATTCATTAGGACATATACAACTGTGCATATTTTATACTGCAGCTGTCTATGTCATATATACGAAAACATATATACGTATATATGTGTGTAGTGATACATATACACGATATATATATATAAATACCCATCTATGTGCATATGTACATATATATACATACACATATGTACACACACAGATAGGTATTTTATTCCCGGAGCATTCCATGGTCTGTCCGATTCACAGAGCACATGGCAGCGCCTGGAGTCCCCAGAGGCCGGGGGGATCTGCAGGCTCCTCCCGGCCGGGCCAGGCCGCACGGCTGAGGCGGAAGGGCCCAACCCGCACGGCTGAGGCGGAGGAAGGGCCCAACCCGCACGGCTGAGGCGGAAGGGCCCAACCCGCACGGCTGAGGCGGAAGGGCCCAACCCGCACGGCTGAGGCGGCGGAAGGGCCCAACCCGCACGGCTGAGGCGGCGGAAGGGCCCAACCCGCACGGCTGAGGCGGAAGGGCCCAACCCGCACCCTCACCTCGCTCCAGTCCTCCCGCCGCAGCCGCTCGGGCCCTGAGGGAGCTCTCGCCTGAGGGAAGGCGCAGCTGTGGAGCCGCCCCAACCAGCACGGGTTTCCTGAGCCCCGGGGAGCCATGGCTGGCCGCTGCCCCCGCCGGGAGAGGCCGAGGCCCGTCCCGCTCGCGGTGCTGCTGAGGAACCGTCAGAGCTCCGCGCTCCAAGCCCCGTGCCCGCCGAAAGGGCTAGCGAATCCTCGCCTCCCGCTTATATAGGGCGGGAACGGAAGTGTATGAGTGCCGAATTCTCACCCGCGAGCGCCCCCTGCCGGGCGGGAGGACCCAGAGCGGGGAGTGGGAGGGGTTCGGACCGCGGCAGGGGACACGGGATGGGACAGGGGATGGGAAATGGGATGGGACATGGGATGGGACAGGGGATGGGACACGGG
>VZRM01002336.1:578332-590217 GCA_013397955.1 Grantiella picta | reverse complement strand
GCAGAGCCCCCACGGTGCACGAGCTGCCGGTACGTGACCCACGGGGCTCCCGGGGACCGCAGTTCGGCCTCTGCACCGAGCCCCCGAGGCAGAGGGACACACGCTGCCCGCACCGCATCCGTCCCTGCCGCAGCGAGCCTCGCGGGTGCTGTCCGTGTTGGCATTTAAAACATCCCCCCCTTTTCTCGCCACCCCCAGAACTGCTACCACTCCATGCCGCACAAGTTTTCGGATCACCTGGGCAGGATTGGCATGCAGAGGAACGACAGCCTGAACACTTCCCTGGAGAAGAGCCACTGCACTGGCCCCGACACCTTCATCACCGCCTACGAGCACCTGGATTTCCACCCCAGCTACAACCCCAGCGGCCCCTCGCACTGCAGGGACCAACCGCTGTAGTGAGGACTCTACAGAGCCACCGCAGCTTTTGCTGGGCTTGGGAAAAACCTACAGCCGGCTTGATACTCAAAGAACCCACTAGGAGTACGTTTAGGAGTAATATATTAAAGATTTAGTGTGGTTTATGTCGGTTAGGTAGCTCAGGTGAAGCCTTTTGCCTGATTGATAGGCAGCATATAAATACTAGAACAACGTGTATTACATATATATCCCCAGTGCCATTAATGATCCTTTACACTCTTGACTCATGTACTACGTATCATTAAAATTAAGATTTAAACTGCTTCTCTACTGTTTAATGAATAATCAAGTTGCAAATTTTCCAGAGGTATTCATTAGCACTTTGGGTTTCTTGTAGAAAGTTCACCTTTCTTCTCTCTCAAAACTATTAAGAAATTATCCAAATAATAACAAGTAATCAAAAATAATTTTTTTAAAAGTTTTATTGGAACAACTGTAGTTACAGGCAGAGAAACTGCATCAGTTGGACAGTGACTGCACTGAAAGAACACCTGAACATCTTTGGGTAAAGATGAGTTTTTAAGACAAACTATTCTGCCCATTTTGGGATGAGAAACAGTCCCACATTACCGGTGTAACATAAAAGTAAAATGAGCATAATATTATTCTAACGGTTTACTAAAAATATAAATAATTAGTGTAACATTATGTCCAAATACCACTGCAACTGATACTCTTCACATGTCAGAAATATTCCCTATTTGTGGCATGTGGTTATCTCAAACATAGGAATACCTGGGTGAATTCCCCTTCTGCTGCAAACACACCAATACACTGGAACAGATAAATAAACTGAGCCTAATTGGGCCCGAAAAGTTAACATTTAAAATACTTAACATATGAAAATAAATAAGCAACCCTCTCTCATTTGCTGTTACTCTCGTATTAGACTCTAGACAATACCTGGAGCTTCTTAGAACTTCTCTTTCTTCTCCTGAAATGAGAAAATAACGAAGTGCAGAATCAATAGAAATGGTTATGACAATGTTACATATGTTTTTACCCATAGATTTTTCTGCAGGTGGCATAATTTACGGGTAAGGCTGCCTCTTAAAAATATAAATGGAGTGGATTCTGTCACATACTTTCCCACTCCATCTGAAAACGCCCACCTCTTCTTGCCTCAATTTCTTCCCTTTTAATTTTATTCTTGGAACCAGTTCCTTTGAAGAGTTTGGCAAGCAGTTTATCTAAATGTTCAGAGGTGAAACCAAATACACTTTTTAAAAAAGAAATACCTGTACAAATTCAAAATAGCATCCTAAAACTGACACATTTTACCAAACAGAATCTACCTGAAACAATCTCTTTCTGCTCTGGCTTTTGAAAGGAAGATTTTCATGTTTGCAGATAAAATGATGTGAGGCTGAATTATCACAGACTGAAGGTATGAAAAATTAAAAAGCTTCTCTGTTAATAAAAGAAACGGGGGCAGGGAGGGTGTGTTCCTGCCTTGTATAAAGAGCAGCTACACGGCAAAACGTGTTCCTAAAATAGCACCAAAAAATGGTAATAAAAAATTAAGGGAGCCCTTGGAGTCCCTTGAGGATACTGGAAGATTGTTCCCAAAGCACGCAAAACCAGTCACTGGGGTAAAAAAATAAGCAATAAACCTCTTTTCAGATTTATCTGAGAGCTGTGGTACTGCAGCCAGGATGCTGTAAATCACCAGAGCTGTCATAAAAAACACCAAGTGGTTTAATAACTTGATATCTAAATTAACAAGTTTTGTGCTCTGACTGGAAAAAAAAAAATCCTTGTGCATTTTTTAAAAGTAAGAAGCAGCATATACTCATTAACAAAGGTAACTTCTTTCCAAGCTTTAGAAGACCTGAGTTTATGGTTCCATGTATCTACTGCAATAAGGGATTAATTAGTGTCTCAGGAGGGTGGGAATAATGGAAAAAGGAGTTTTCCCAGAGCTGGGGCACTGCCCAGAGCTGTCTCTGGAGTGACAGGGCCAGCAGGGCTGTGCCCACTCTGTGGCTGTCATGGGCACTATAAGCAGGAAATAAAGACTGCTTTTGGAACTGCATCTCTGAAGATCCAGCCTTGAGAGATTTGTGCTGCACTCCCAACCTCGGTACGCCACGTGGGACTCTTGTAGAGAATTTATTCCCACTCAGTAACTCCTCAGCTGGCCAGCCTTCACTGATGTGCGAGAGGGATTTCTTATTGCTCCCAGCCATCAGACTTCTCTTTTCTGAACAAGGGATGAGAACTGTGCCAGCATGAGGACACTGCCACTGCAGCCATGGCACTCTCTTGGCTGGTGTCCCAATTCTAGAGATGTTCCTTGACAACATTTAGTTACACAGGGAAAGACTCCACTTCTTGACCACAAACACCAGGAAAGAAAACTGCTTTTGGGGTTCTGCTACCAGAAGCACCATTCTCACCTGCCTTTTGTATTGCCTATGTATTTGTACATTTGTATTGCCTATGGATCTGTAAATCCTCCTTCTTAATTTTTTGTTATAGAGAATTAATGACATCCTCACACTACAGTCAGGAGGGAAGAAAAAGGAACACAACAATTATTACTCACTCAAGATGATGACACAAACCATAGGAGCACTCTGTTTTCACGGTCCATGAGCAGAACCCCATTTATTAAACATTAGAAACTCAGCAATGTACACCATTTCCTATATACAAATCAAGTTTATCAATTAAAAAAAAAAAGTGCTGTTTGAAATCAGGTTTTTATTTAAAGCACAAGGTAACTGGAATTGCATCTTGACTGGAAGTGAATCAGGTCACAAGTGGCACTGAGGACACAGACACAGCAACGGGGCACAAGACACCTTTGAAGTCTTAATGTGAATTTACTCAAAACTTTCGAGGAGAAACATTCAGCTTTTTATACAAACAGTACATAGTGCTTCCAACATCTCTAGGAAAATTAAGTATACAGTTTAATCCTTTTAAAGCAAGGTACTTGGAAAACTTCTAGTTTAAAATACCAGCCTATTGACCTATTCCAAACAAAAGGCCCAAATCCTGCAACGGAATCAAGGCAGAGCAAAAGATAAACCTGTGGAGAGGGACTGCAGGCACTGAGCTAAGTAAAAAACACTTTTCCAAGATATCCTACCACAAAATGGAGATGAGCTAACACACTGACCTTTAAACAACCTGGCCAGCCAACCCAAGGACTACAAAAAGGTGGCTGGACAGTCAGAAATGCCAAGTGAGCACTATAAACATGTTTCAAATGTAACTGCACAACAGCATAAACACACCAAGGATGTTTATTTCTCTACATGCCACAGTTACTACTCTATGCTACACCGTATTTTGCCCATAATTCTGCATCACACCAGGGACACCATGGGATACTGGATCCAGTCTTGGCTGTTTTTGCTCCATTTTGCAAGTTTAAGGCCAGCCTGGAGGAAGACTCCTGAAGTGACTGAGAAACAAAGTGATGCTAAGTAGTGGTTTGGCTGAGAGAAGTTCTGCAGAAGACCAGACAAAGAGAATATCAGATCAATTCACAGGGACAAGATGTGAGAACAAACTCCTCCAAGGACTTCACTACACACAAATGAAAATGAAAGAACCAACAGCTCCAATTTACACCTTTTGAATTTGCAGTGAAACCAGTGTGGGGGCACTTTTTTTTTTTTTTTGGTGTGTGATGTGAATGTGCTACTTCAATCCCGTTTCAAGTCAGTACAAATAAAAAAGGTAGTAGTGAAAAATTGCTTTATTCTGGTTGCTGGAGATGGAGGCAGAGAAAGAGCCTGAAGAAAGAACAGTGCTGAAAATATCCGTGGCATTCATGTTGTGGCTTCCTACAGCAAACCCAGCTTTGCTTTATTGCACCAAAATTGTCATTGAAAAGTTCACAGAAATGTAACATTTTAAAAACCACTTCTGAAAAAGGAACGTTAAGGGCACTCAATTCCAGAAAGTTCATTCAGGAAACCAAAAGCCATCTCTGGGTAACTGCAGGGCATCAAAATGAGATAGTTGAGAACAACGAGGAATTGTTTGAGCCCTGCAGGCCCAACAGTACAGAAATCCAGAGGAATCCAGGGAAATCCAGGGAAATCATGTTGTCTGAACAGACACGCTCCTTCACTTGTCTTGGAGTGCAGCTTGTGCTTGGAAACATCTGTGAGCAGGAGGTTCTGGGTATTCAAGAGGACTTTGAGTAGCTGCTGAGGTCATTTTGCCTAGGAAAATGTCTGTGCAGACAGAGCCATCCACTTGATTTACCTGAATTTGCATTTGCATCTCCCAGGCTGGATCTCCACACCCCCAGCTGCGCTGGAGTTCTGCTTAGGGATTTCATCCCACAGTCCTCAGGGTGGGGAAACTGAGCTCCCAGCACAAACCCACACCACAGGATTGTCCTAAGGCAGCTCGAATGTGACCAGTGTCAGATCATCTGCATTGCTATCCAGGGCTGTGTTTTCCTAGGATCTCTTACCAGGTTCCCGAATCAATTCTGTGCGCAAACAGGTTTCCCTTTGAGAGACAATTAGAGGCCTCATAATTTAAAGTGTGATTAGCCAATATCTTATCTACAGTAGCTACAGCATCCTGGAGGAATGCAAGCCCTAAAAATCATTATAAAAAATATTTCCTTAGAGCACTTTAAATAATTTACAAAACTCTACAAAAGCTACGTATGTCTACCCATGATATCCCTGTTAAATAGAATTATTTTCACATTAGTGTGTGTATGATATACAGGTATCAGCATCTCCCACTGTCTCTCCTGTCTCAAGTTTTATCAAGGTAATTACAATGAAAGTTACTTTATAAAAAGACTGCTAGTGTAAAAAAAAAAAAACAAACCAAAAAACAAAGTACTTACATATTTGAAACCTTTTTTTCCAAGAGGGAACTTGGGCAGTCCCCTGCAGGTAGGTCAGTAAATTTTGCACAGGTTTTGGTTAAAAATTCCTGCCCTTGGTGCACTTCACTAGCAGTTTCCCTGTTCTGCAGGACAGGTATTTTTCCTTCCATTTTGGAGCTGGATATCTGAATTTCTTCCTGCCTGTCAACTTTTTCTTCCTCAATGCACATCTGCACACTTTTATCTGCACATGCTCCTCCACTATTATCCACTGCTGCTGCTGTCACATTGAATTCCTGCCTTGGGCAAGCTAAACTTGGATCTGGCCTCTTGTCCAGCTGGTTATTCCCTCCCTTACTGCACACCTGAGCATTCTGCTGAGCTGGGTCTCTGCTGACTTTATCTGCTTTTCCCACACTGCACTCAGGGCGTGGGGGATCCACATTTGACTCAGCCCAGCTGCCTTTGTGGATATCTCCTTCCTCCATCCACATCTGTGTGTTCTCAGCTCTGGAGGTTCCTCTGCAAACCTTATCAGCTTTTCCTGCTGCCACACTCCATTCCTGTGAGGGGAGGCTGGAGTGGGAGTGTGACTGATGCCCTGGAGCATCAGCCATCCCGCAAACCTCGCCTTCAAGACACACAGGAGCAGCCTCAGCTCCTGCACAGGTTTCTGCTACATGGGGATTTGCCCCTCCCACAGTGAGTTTCTGAGAACTGGGTGCTTTTATTGCTGGTGTGATTTCCCCAGTTAATTCACCTTTTGGCAAAGGGTTAAGTACATCTGTGTCCTGGGAAGCTGCCTCCATTCCCAGGGTGCTGCTCTGGGTGAGCAAACACTCTGCTTTCTGCTTTTTGCTCAAGAGCATCGATTTCTTCCTGTCCCGAGCGTATTTCAGCCCTGCAATAAATTTACTTGAGATTTTCAGTTGGAAGGTACTCTTCCTTTTAGATCTGGGCTTTGCATTCGTGACTTTCCTTACTTTACACCCTTCACTTCTGCTGGGTTTTGGGGGCTCTGTGTTACGGACATTCCTTTTACCTGTTGCATTCCCAGGTAACTCCCCAGCAGCACCACCTCTGACCCCCCCCAGTCCTTGCTTAGCTTTTGACTGACCAGTAGTAGGAACATTCTCTGCAGAGGGAGCACATTTCCCACTGCCAGGTAACATTGCACTTTTCCCTTCTGTTCTCTGAGAGTTCTTCAACTCCTCAGCTTGCTGAGGCACTGCAGTCTTTTTACTCTGACCCAGCACGAGATCCACCTCATTTTCCACCAGCTGTTGCTTTGCTTTTCCTTTATTACCAGCTTGTTTGGTCGCTCTAAACAGGTCCAGACTTGCATCACCTTTTTTCATCTCTGAATTGCTTGCAGAATCTTTAGCTTTTTCTGCCAAAAACCTCCTGATTTCTTGCTCAATGCTGTCATCACTGTCCACTGAGCTGCTGTCACTGGCATCTGACACAGCTGGGAAAGTACATTTTCTATTTTTAGCCCCCCGCTGGTTTGAAGCTGGTTTAGGTTTATTGCCTTTTTTAACCTGTAAGTTAAACTCCAGATTTTTCATGGTTTCTGGTTTGTCATTGGGAAGTTTGACGTTGTCTGGAGGGTTTCTAACTGCATTCTCCCTCACAGCTTTCCGAGGTTTTGAGAGGCAGCTTTTCAGCAGGGAGGGATTTTTACATTTCCACTCATTTTGTTGGAGGTTACTGAACTCATCCAGCAGCTGAGTTTCTGTCTCACAGAATTTGACTTTCTTCTTGCACTGAGCTTTCTGGTCCTTGGATTTCTTCTTTATCTTTCTTTTAGACCGTAGCAAGTCCTTGATAGCACTATCCAGGTCCTCATCACTGTCCAGAGAGCTGCTCTCGTCACCCGACCCCTCCCTCTCTGAGGTTCGGGTGGGGATTTTTCTAAGTTTTCTTGTGCTACTCTGAGCCTGCAGAAAAGGGTTTACAGTGTCCAAGGCCACACATCTGCTGGCATCAGAGCCAGACAATTTGGGAGCCATCAGCTGCTGCTGCCTGGTGTCTTTACTACTCTGAGCACCCCGGAGTTCTGCAGGGCTGCTCAGGGCACTCTCCTCTTGGAGCACTGGGAATTTGGAATAGCTGCCTGGTTGGAAAAGTGCTGTCTCCAGCTGTTCAGGTGGTTTTGATGTCCCTTGTTTTGCTGTTCTGCCTTCCCTTTTAAGTCTCCTTTTACGACTCAGGGACAATTTCAGTGTTTTGGGCAGAGAAGGCTCAAGAGTCCTGGTGAGGCTGTTTGGATCAGAAGGCAAAGGCATCTGGATGGAGCGTGACAGGCTGGGAGGTTTTGTTCCAAGGTTTTCTGACTGTGCTTTCAGAGCCAAGAAAGCCCTGATTTCTTGTTCTATGCTGTCATCACTGTCCACAAGGCTGCTGTCACTTTCACAACGGGAGGACGAGAGAAGCTGGGGAGAAAAGAAGGAGTCTGCAGTGAGGGATTTGTTGTCACTTCCCATTTGGGATGGCATGATTGTTTTGGAAATATCCAGGATAGCTTCTGCACACATGAGCTCTGCAGATGTGTCTGCTCTGCAAGAGGCCTGCAGTGTGAGCTCACAAGCAGCAATCTTGTTTTCTGGAAGTGCAAAATGTCTGGCTTTTTTCAGTGGTTTACACAGCTTGTTAAAGTCATTGCTGGTGCTTTCTAATCCCGTTGACTTGGAACTAATTTCCTTTCTCTTGTTGCTTATAGGGATTTTATGGATTTCTGGTGAGGCACTTTTTGTGGAGCTAATTGTCAGGCTGGCAGAAATGTCTGCCATGGCCTTTGGATCAAATTGTTCCCTCTGCAAAGGGACACGGTTTGCTGCATGACCTGCCTCTTTCCTGATTTTCTCCAGCTGGTAAAGCTGAATGGCTTCTTCAATGCCATCATCACTGCTCGAGTCAGATGTGTGCATGCTCTCCTTGGTAAGTGCTTCCCTTGGCTCCCAGTAATGAGCTCCACTTCCCTCATTCTGCTCCACAAGCCAGGGCTGGCTGGCAGTGGCCATTTCTAGATACGCTTGGTTCACCTGGCTGAAATCTCTGGGCTCCGCTTGGATTTTTGACTGCAAACACTTGGACTGGGTGTTGGATTTCTGCAGCTTGGGATGGTGTCTCAGGAGCAGTGCATTACAACCTTGCTTTATAGCACCACAGTTTGTTCGGTTTGTTGCTTCTTTGTTGCATTTCAGGACAGATCTCACATGGGACTCTTTTTTATCCGCCTCAGTAACACATCTACTAACTTCTTGCTGCTTCTTCTCATTCAAGAACTGCACTATTTCAGCTTGTATGCTCTGTTCAAAGGAGTCATCGCTGCTGATGCTCTGAGGGGAAGCAGGCTGGAGCCTTTTCCCAATTCCCAGGTGGTCAGACAGGTACTCTTCAGAGAGCATCTCGGCTTTAAATTTCACAGGGAGGAGGTTACTCGCCACTTTGTTCTGGGAGAATTCTCTCTTAAACCTTTTGTCTCTGCCCACATTCTCAGAACGCTCTGCATTCCTTGGCAAGGATTGGGCACTTTTGCTTTTTGTTTTCAAGTACTCTTGGATGGCTTCTTCTATACCTCGGTCCACAGAATCATCACTGTCAGAATCGAGCAGGAGAGTCTCAAATTCCACATTCTCTTCCACTTCGGTGTCATCAGAATCCTCAGGGCACCCACATTGGGTGTACTGAGGATGCTTCCGCAGCAAGGTGGTGCTGGATGTGACTCTGGGATTGGTGCCTTTTTGTCCCTTCTGTTTCTTCTGCACAACACAGCCACACTCATTGCTCATGCCCAGGGCAGGCTCTTGGCTTTGCAGGTTGTTTATGATCATCTGAACTTTCGCACTCACAGAGGTTCTGGTGACGTTGCTGTCAGATTCTGGGAAGCACACGGGGTACCTACAATTCCTTGCTGATCCAAAGGACTCCCATTTTGTCTGAAGAGCTACCAGAGGAGGAGCATCCATAAGGAACATTCTAGCAGACAACAGCAAAGTCCACAATGGAACAGTTTTTCAGACTGGTCTCTCCTCCATCCTAAAACAAGAAAAAAAGGAAAATATTTATTAAGCGGGTGCCTTCCAGAAATTCCATGTAATAATCTTGGTAACATAAATTGTAAATTATTAACACTCAGAACTACTGTGCCAGACAACCACAGGAGTTACTCCTCAACATCACTTGAATGGTTAAATCAGTCACTACTGCCACCGGGGATAAGGGAAAGCACTCATCATTTGTGATTTCTGGCAAAATCATAACCTGATTCAGGTAATTATCTCCACTTCTGAAATTCTTCCTGCACTTTGCAGTCCCTTTTGCATGTGCCCCTAAATAACGTATTGCCCAGATCCACAAAGACACTGTGATGATACCCAGTGCACTGGTGTGTGCAATTCCCTTTGCACTGAGGTTGTCTGAATACTTTCGCAGAAAACTTTGTGGCAAGAGAGAAAGAACTATTTTAAGGAATTCTTTCATAATAAAGTGGAATCGGTGGGAGTGGAGAACCTGGCAAAATAATCTGCTCGTTGTTTCCTTTGGCATAACTGCCCTTTTTGAAGGAACACACAGCTCAGCTTTCCAGTTTTCCGACGAAAGCAGCACTGGCTGTGTCCACATGGCGCAGGATGGGTGGATGTGGAGAAAGCCGGACTGTGACCTGGGATGGTGGGACACAAATTCTCCTCAAAGAGCAGAGTACTCACACAACATCCCAAAACAGCTTTTACCAGTTCTGACTTGGCATTAAACACACACAGCGGAGGAACCTGGGGCAGTTCAGAGAGAAGGAAAGGCAACTTATTTCTTCCTGAAACACACTCTACAGCAATAACCCTGAGACATCAATCATCCGGCCTCACTGCAGGATAAAAGCTCTTGGCAAACACAGATCTTTGGGAGTGCACAAAAGCAGGATGAAGATTAGGAGCTACTCTTTGTGTTGCAGGAGAAACCGCAGACAGAACGAAGCTTTGGCTGGTGGAAGAGTGGAAAAAGCCATCCACAAAATGCCACATGACACCCCAAAGAGCTCACCACCTGCACATGGTCCTGTGAGGGTTGAAGGCTTCACCTGCAGCAACATTTGGTAGGATCAAGAAGTAATTCCAAAAAAAACTAGAGCAGTTGGGTGGTTCTTCCAGCCCAGACTCCACACAAACACAGTGAGTCCAACTGCAGTGGCACCAAACTCTGCCAACCTACAGGGACATGATTTTCCCTCTGAAACCTCTCTGACCTTGCGCTTGTCAATTATTCTCTAGTCCTGGTTTCAAATTAATCAGTGACATTAAATATTTTAAAGAATTAATGACTCTAAACTCTTGAAAACTTCTGTTTATTTACTACTGAGAAAAAGGTAACAGACATTAAGGGAAGACAATTCTTCATCACTCTTTTGATACTGATTTTCCTCAGTGAGAATTTGTCTCAAGCCATTCCTACAGAATTAAAATTTTAATTATAATGATCAAGACCATCCCTCCTTGCTGGCTGGTACCTGGAGCAACACAACACAAGCTGTTTTAACTTCCACCTTTCAGTCAACTGAAGATAGTTCGGATTTATTTTGGCTCTACACACACCAGTAGAGCCCAGTGCACACAACAGAACCTGTATTTGGCAATGAACTAACCAAAAGCACCTCACAACCCCGACTTGTGGCTGAACACACAGTTCCCAACGCAGCCTCCAACACGTTCACTTGGGCAAATATAAATGAAAAACATTTTTCCTTGTAATAAGCAGCTAAGGATCAAAAAGACAGAAATTAGGATACCTCATTACCTTGAAGCAATGCAATTAACACACTTTAGCTCCCAGCTTCATTAAAAAGAAAACACACAAAAACCCCAACGTTTTTCCTATTAACCTATTTCCACAGTTTTCAAGGAAGGGGCAGGTGCCTTCTCTATCCCACACCTGGACTGTGGGTGTCCTGCAAGAATTACATGGGATTTGGGTGAATTTCTGTACCCCAACAGCCACCTAGGGCACCCAGGAGACTGTGAGGGGACATCTGGGTGCTGCTAAGGGGGGATGTGAGGGGACACTCAGCCAGGGGACATTCACAGCAGGTGTGAGGGGAAATGAGGGGACACACACTGGGATTTTGAGGGGAAAGGAGGGGACACACACTGGGATTGTGAGGGGAAAGAGGGGACACACACTGGGGGTGTGAGAGGAGATGAGGGGACACACACTGGGGGTNGGAAATGAGGGGACACACACTGGGGGTGTGAGGGGAAAGGAGGGGATGCCCATCCAGCGCTACCCTCTTGTAACACTGTGAGGGAAAACGAGGGGACACCCAGAGGTGCTGCATGAGGGGACATGAAGAGATGCCCTATGGTGGAGGTGTGAGAGGACATGAGGGGACTCCCACACAGGGGGTACCCACAGATGGTGTGTGAGGGGACATGAGGGGACACTCACTCAGGGGGAACCCACAGAGGATGTGTGAGAGGACATGAAGGGACACTAAGCCTGGGGGCACCCCGGAGACTGTGTGAGGGGACATGAAGGGACGCCAGCCCAGGGTGCACCCCGGAGGCTGTGTGAGGGGACATGAAGGCACACCAGCGCGGTGGTTACCCACGGAGGCTGTGTGAAGGGGACATGAAGGGACACCAGCCCGCGGGGCACC
>VZRM01002336.1:536013-569209 GCA_013397955.1 Grantiella picta | reverse complement strand
GGGGGGGAAGAAAAATATAATCCTCGTGTAGCCAAGCGTGCCGGAGCATGAGTGGCTTCACAGGTTTGGGGGCTGGGGTTGAGTTATTTTATTTTTTACTTTGGCACCAAAGTCCCTCTTCATAATTATTCACTTCTGAGCACCATTGCTGCGGGTGGGAGACAGGCACATTCCAAACAGAACGGAGCTGAAAAGCCAGCAGGACTTTGAGGTGGCAGCTCTCTGTTCTGGCAGTGCTCGTATTTCAGTGCTAATCCAATAAGGCTGGATTCAAATGTATTTTCAAGGCAAATCCAAATCTAACAGTTCTTATCATTGCTCCGGGCACTGTGTGAGTGCCTGGGCATGCCAGGCTTTGGCTGCGTTCAGGGCTGGGGATCACAAGGTATGAAATTGGTTCTGGATCTACCAGGGACCTGTGGCTGCATATCTGGGGACCTGGGGACATCCTCGGGGGGACCCAGCTTGCCCTGGGCAAAGCTCTGCTCTCACCAGGTTCCCTTTGCAATATGTCCTAAAGGACAGGACGACAACTAATTTCACTGTTAATTATGCAAAGCAGCCTTAATGGAAACTCAGGAGTGAGATTATTATCACACTCTTTTTTTCCATGCTGTGGAATAGCCCTTTTGGAAAATCCTTCTTCTTGCAGAGCCACAAATGTTTTTTCCTCTTGGGTTTCTTTCAAGTGTAGAAAATGCTGAGCGAGGTTGTTGCCATAAGCTCCCAGGACATTTTCATTGATCCAAATCAAAGAGCAAGCATCAAAAAGCACTGCGTGACGTTATGGAGGTATTTTAATTATGAAAAGTGTTGCAAGGAGCTGAAAGAAAGCAAGTGCCTCACGAGAGGAAAAATCATTTCACTTCTTTTCCCTCAGAAAACACTTTTTCTCATTATCCAAGTGCTGAAACCGTTCACTCCTCAGGGGCAAGGACCACGCTGGCCTTTTCCAGCTCACGCTGAGCACAACAGCTTCAACAAAATTGTGTTGGAGTGCCCTGAGATTTTTCTGTCCTGCACTAATTGCCATTCCAGCCCAGACTCTTGCCACCCCCTGTGCACACACAGCTATAAACTGCCTTGCTGCTGCTGCTTTGCCGCCCCAGTGATGCACAGTGTTCCTCCAAAGATCCCTGCTCCTGTTCAGATGTTTTCTTCAAGAAAAGCTCTGAAAAGCATTTGGAAACCTGGTTTTCCTTGCATCAATAGCTGGGGATGCAGATGCTCTGTTCCTCTCGCTGCTCCCTCCCTGTCTGCCTTTCAAAGTTGGGATAAAAACTCAACTACCGCTGGTTCAGACCCTTCCCCTTCCCTCTGCTGCTCCTGGGGACACTGACTGGTGACACGGGCTGGACATGCAGCCTGAAGTGGCAGTGAGCTCAGGGCTGGGATCATCTCCAGGGGATGCAGTTCTCTCTGGCACTGCCCGGTTGTGGCTCCCCTGTCTCAGAGCTGGCTCATCTCAGCATCTTTGCCCCTGGGGAGTGACACGCTCCTGCCTCACAAAACCAGATTACAGTGTTTTTCATCCGTGACGGCTCCAAGTTTTAGGGAAGGATTCTTGTAGACAGAGACAATCCTATTGATGCTTTCCCTGGGGGATGATATTAGGACTGAGGGTTAAAAAAACCCATAAGGAGCTGCTTTAAGGCCTGATCACACCCTCATCCATGAAGGGACGACAAAAAAGACCTGTTTGCCCCCCAAGGAGAAACCTGGGAGACTCAAATGTGACTTTTAGAGCCCAAGGGAGGCTGAGTGGGCCCAGGGAAGGGTGTCAGGGTTTCTCTGGCGAGGGAGGGATGCACTCAGCTCCCAGCAGATGGTACTCCCGTCTCCCTGCACTTGATGGGATGGTGGGAGAAGTTATTATGAAAGACTGCTGTGACATTCACAGCACAGATCTGCCAACTGGTGTCTCGGGGAGATGGAGGGAGCGCATTGCCGTGCTGCATAAATTGGTGCAGAGATATATCTGGTGCTGTGTCTCATGGCAGGGTGGGAAGGAGCCTTCTGCTGCCAGGGGAATGGGGTGTCTAGCCAGAGCCCTGCTCAGGGTTGTGCTGAGACCCCACAGAGGCACTTTGTGTTCCTTTTTGCCATCGGGATGTTCAGAATTTCTAAAAACTGGTATTTCTGTGGCAGTGCCTCAGACCAGTGCAGCGCTCCCCCCACAGTGTCTCCTCCCGGTGTCACCCCCTGGCACCCCCCGTTTTCAGCTGTAGTTTTCAGCTGCTCAGACCGTCACAGATGTCCTGTCCCAGGTGTGCGGCAGGTCCTGTGTTCACACACGGACTCTATCCTTCAGGCCCATCCTGGAGGATCAAGGGCTGCCTGTGCCAGGCCAGGGGTTAGAAGGGAACTGTGCTCTCGCTTTCTCTGTGTTCTGGAGTTCTCTTTTCTGCTTTCTGGACAGAAAGCGAAACAAAGCTCAGACAATCCCAGCACCAGCTCAGATTTAGGTGGGATTTATTTCCATCTCTTTCCTTTCAGGGTCAGTTCCCCTCCACAGCTCGGACAACAGAGCAGAAGCCCCACAACAATCTTCCTGTTTCATTTTTGCGACTTGTTAATTATTTCATTAGCTCCTTCTGCATCTTGACAGAGGCTTTTAATTTTCCATGGCAACTGCAGCCATGAGATCTCCCCACTCAGGAACCCACGCTGTGGGGTGCTGGGGGGCCACGCTGTGCCCAGCTTGGCTCCAAGGAGCCAAATCCCTCATCCTACAAATAAAATTGGGCACCAGCAAGTTGTGCCCACGGGGGAACTTTCCCCACTGGCACAGCAGGAGCAGGAGGATCCATCCCTGAGCTGCCTGTGCCTCAGTGGGCTCCGTGGGGCAGAGGTGGTGTCCCTGGAGGTGCTTTCCCGTGGTGTCTCGGCAGCTGGGAAGCATCAGCCTGGGAGGAGAAACTCAGCCTGTTCACACAAACAGCCAACAAAAACGAACGCCCACGAGGACGACTTTCATACCTACAAATTATCTCTGCCGTGGAGCTGCAATCAAACGAACCCTGCCTCCACCACAGCGGAGGAACAGCAGGGAAATCTGTGCAGCTCCCACCCTACCAGGTGCCTCCTGTCCCTGTCCCTGTCCCTGTCCCTGTCCCTGTCTCTGTCCCTGTCCCTGTCCCTAATTTCCGGATTCTACAGCCATAAAGTGTGATGTAAAGGGCCCTGATCCTGCCCTCACTGGCTTGAGGAAGGGGACAGAGAAGAAACAACTCTACACCTGGGGCTGGGGCTGATTTCTAACCCATTTTTCTATCCCAGCAGGAAAATCCCGATTTCTGGCCATTCACTGAGATCTCCTGAGTAGCAGCACCCACTGTCCCAGGGTACCTGAAATATCTCTGTGCTCCAAAAGCCCAAAGCAGGAGATGGGGATGAGGCTCTCAGTGGAGCAGTGAGGGACTGGGGAGCTCAGGGGATGCTGGGGCTCTGTGGGGTGGGATGTGAGCACAGCTCCCCTGGGCTGCCCAGCACTGATGAAGCAGAACACCCCAAACTTCCCTCATTTTTCATGGATCCTCTTCTCCCTTCTCAACCAACTGCACTGTTAGGAGACCTCCAGACACCCTAGATCAGCTTAGTGGGATGCCAGAGCAGAGGCAAACACTCCCAGGGCCGTTGTTGGGAAAGGAGAATTTGGATCCAAACTCATTTGCTCATTGCAGCAATAATTACCTCCCTGTTTTTCACCAGGAAGGAATAATTAGCTCCCTGTTTTTCACCAGGAGCTTCTCCTCCTCCCTGTCCTCTCGTGCCAGGACAATGTGTCATCACCAGAAGATGCAGCATCATTTCCATAACATAAAAAAAAAAAAATAAAATAGCTGCTATTCATCAGTGGGTTTCGTGCTAATAGCCTGTGCTCTTTAAAGTGGGAGCATGGCCGGGGCTGTTCCTGCTTCCATCTTGTGGGATAAAGGATCTCTGTGCAATCCCATAATAACCTCTTTCATCTGACGCTCTCAAAGTGCTTTTGGACATAAATTAATTAGGCCTCACAACACCCTGTTGAGTTCAAGCTCACCCAAGGGTTTCCATCGTGTGTTCAAATAATTCATCCCATCTTTGCGGCGCCGGTTTTCGGAGGCCCAAGGGTCTCGTCCAGCTGGGGGGTGAGCAATTATTTCTGCCACGTGTTGGCTGTTCCTGGCAGGGCTGGGCTGTCCTCAGGGTTAATGGTGGAATCACAGAGTGGTTTGGGTTGGAAGAGACCTTAAAGGTCATCCCCATGGGCAGGGACACCTTCCACTGTCCCAGGCTGCTCCAATCCCAATCCGGCCTTGGACACTGCCAGGGATCCAGGGGCAGCCACAGCTTCTCTGGGACTTCCATCCCAGGGCCTCCCCAGCCTCACAGGGAGAGATTTATTCCTGATATCCAACCTAAACCTACTCTCTCTTGGAGAGGCTGAGCAGGCTCTTGCAGGATTTGGGATGTGCAGGGATTTGCTGTGTGCCTGCGACACGAGAGGGGGGAGCAGGAGCTGCCCGTGTGGAGATCGTGATGCTGGGGATGTGGAGTGGCTCATCAGTGGCTTCAGAGTCCTAATTATATCTCTTTAATGAGCACCCACACCATTACCAGGGGTTCCTCTGGGGCTGAGAGGCGATCCAGGCTCTTTTAATTACTCCTGACTCACAATTTTCGTGGCTGTGCTAATCCTTGTAGTTCCCCTTCCTCCCTTGCCATGAAGGACTCATTACCAGGGAACACTTCCTCCTCCTCTCCACCCCTTGCACAAGTTTTTTCCTTCATTTCTCCCCCGGATCTCTCAGAAAGAGACAGGGCAGGTAGAAGTGTAGTGCCCAAGGACAGGGATGAGGTCGGGAGGGTTTATCTTTCCAGAGGAAACACAGGAAGGTGATTGGGACGGAGATCCCTTCTCCCACAGGGGCTGGAGCTGAGAGGGAGCCGAGGAGGCATCAGGAGCATCAGGGGCAGGGGATTCCCTGCAGGCACTGCTGTGCTGTCCCCTCTCCCAGCGCAGGGGACAGTCACTTCCCGCACCTCTCCAAGGCAGGAATTCCCTTGGGATGCTCCCTGCACTCCTTCCTGCTCAGCATCCCATGACAGGGAGGGTCATGCTGAAATGTCCTTTTCTCCTGCTGATTTCAGGCTAGGGTCACCCCAAATGTCCTTTTCTCCATCCCCTCCTCCGTGCAGCGACGCGCAGCCTGCAGCAGGTCTGGCTCACCAGCACGAGCATCTCAGCCCGGTTTGAATTCCATTTTCGGATTTTCCTGGCCAAAGAGGAGACACTGCCGGACACATGAAAGGCTGGAGGCGCTTCAGAAGGAAGGAGGAGAGCAGGCTGCGTGCTGGGAGAGCCAGCCCAGCCTCTTAGCCTCCTTTGAGCTCAGCCTGCCAGCTGTTTGATCTCAGCCGAGCCCTCGCTGCTCCTGTGATCGGGGTGAGACCTCTCCTGCCCGGTTCGCCTCTCGGGAAGCGTTTTCCCAGGAAAAGGCTCTAAACGCCCCTCCTGGAGGAGAGGGAAAAGCCTCCTGGGGGCATTGCTGCTGCTGCTGCGGTGAGAGCAAAGAGGAGGTGGCTGCCGGCAGGATGGGCTGGCGGGTTTGTGTGACCCCAGATGAGGTCCTTGCAGGGCACTGAGAGGGTTTGGCAGTGTCCTGGCAGGGCAGTGACAATGCCCATCCTACAGAAAAGGACCCAGCCAGCCCCAGGGGCAGAGCCGTGCTGGGGAAACTGAGGCACAGAGCTGCCCTGAGCCTCGCAAAGCTCTCCAGTTAAACTCTCTAGTGTGAGTTTAAGTTAAGCCGGAGCTTGGGCTTCCACACCTGAGCCACCCTGCGATGTTTTCCGTGGCTTTTTTCCCCCCTTGGCTGAAGCAAAAGAGTTTTCAACAGTGGGACTCGGGCCTTGAAGTGACACATAATTGAAGGTGGTAATTAAAGGCACCGCCGAGCGCTGAGTGAAAAGAAGGAAAAAATAAAGGGAAAGTGCCGGTTGCGATTTTACAATTTAATTAGGTTCGCTTTCTCTCGTGGCGGGGAGGCGGCAGGCAGACCCTGGAGGCACACGAGACTTTCTGATGTTTCTGGGATTCAGCTTTCCCGAGGAAAACTGCGCAACTCCGCCGCACGTTAAAAGGCAGAGATTAGCAAAAGGCCTTTTTAATATATTTTTCCCCATCCCCCCCCCCGAGAGCGGGGGAGCTTCTTGAGGCAGAAATTCTCAATAATTAAAAAAGCAAAAAGGAAAAAATAAAATTGCAAGTGTTGATATGGAAAGTGTATGAAAATAGATCTCTGCTGACTTCCCTGCACTGAAATATCATTGACTGGCAATATTTTCAGTCTCTCTAATAAGAGAGTTCCAGTTGGTGGCTTTGGAAGCACTGGGAGGTGGAAAAGCTGGATTTGAGGACAGGATGTGCAGGGATTGTGTGTCCCAAAAACCACCTGGGCAGTGGGTCAAGGCTGGGGGGTCAGTTCCAGCCTTCAGCAGGAATTTGGGGTGACAGCTTGGCTTTTGTGGGGCACAGCCCAGCCTGGGAAGGAAGGGCAGGACCCTTGGCAGAGCTGCACTTTGGCATGAGATTATTCTCACTTGTATAAATTATATAAATCATCCCCTTGGATGAGGGAGTGTGCACATAAATATGTAGATTTAGGCTCCAGCCCTCATGACTTATTCACCAGCAGCATCATATTGTTTCTAACTTTGGAGCAGTTCCTGGAAACTGTTCGTTCTTCAAATTAAAAAAAGATCTATGGGCGCTGCTGGTGTGCTCTGGCAGTGCTGCCTGGGCAGGGGATGGGCTGGGCAGCAGCACTCGTGTCTCACAGGCTTGGATCCATCCAGGGGGCTCTGACCCACCCCGGGAAGGGCAGGGGAACTGGCTGGATGTGGATGGGGAGTAGCAGAGCCCTGCCCTGGCTGTGTTCTCCCTTCCACAAGGCTCTCCTGCCCTGAACCTCCAGCTAGCAAGAAAACCAGTGGGAATCTTCACTTTTGCAGCAGCCTCGGTTTTCCTCCACCTGAAGCACCTTTGGGGTGGATCCTGGCTGAGCCAGGAGCTTTTTCCACACCCCCCTGCCTGCCTGAAGCTTGGGCTGCTGCAGGGTCCCAGTGATGTTTCAAACTAAAGAGTGGGTTTGGATTAGGAGAAATTCTTCCCTGGGAGGGTGGGGAGGTTTCCCAGAGAAGCTGTGGATCCCAGGAAGTGTCCAAGGCCAGGCTGGACAGGGCTTGGAGCAGTCTGGGACAGTGGAAGGTGTCCCTGCCATGACAGGGGTGGAATTTGATGAATTTTAAGGTCACTTCCAACCCAAACCACTCTGTGATTCCATGATTCCCCACAGCTCCCACCCCTCTGGCCTTCACCTCAGCCTCACTGCTAACCTCAGCTCTGATTTTTCTACATTTTCCTGAGGCTGGGATGATGGGAGCAGCGTCCGGCCCACAAACCAGGCAGCATCACCAGGGATGGATGGAAGGACGGATGGATGGAAGGGAATCCTCTTGGCTGCTCCTGCTGCTCGGGACCATTGCCCAGGAAACGAGCAACCCCGAGAAGGTTTAACAACAGCAGTCGTGGCTCATCCCAAAATATCCTGCTTAATAGACTCTGTCAAGTCAGTATTGTCCTAAATGGTTCTGAGCAAGGAGCAGGGAGGTAGTAACAATGCAGACATGCCATTTTCCAAGGAATTATGCCTGGCCGAGATTTATCGGAGAGCTCAAATTGCTGTTAATAAAACACAGTTTTGCTGGCGCAAGGGAAATTGGTTTTTGCAGAGGCTGGAGGGATCCAAGCAGAATATTCCGGGTGTCATCTCCAGTGCAGCGGGAAAATGAGCTTCCTGCTTTTGGCAAGGCCAGTGAGGTTGGATCCTTCAGCCTCTTAGAAAGGGTGGGAGGAGATCCTGGATGAAGGGTTTCACCTCCTGGATGCTGCTGCCTCCCTCAATTCCTTCATGCTCCCCTTTGCCAGCTGTGTTCTATCTTTTCAATGTATTTTAAATGTCATTTCATCCCTAAATTTCATTCCATTCCTAAATTTCATTCAATTTTTGTTCCATTTCATTCCGTTCCTGAGAAGTTCTCCTGTCCCTTCCAAGCCTGCCTGGTTTCCTCCCAGATTTCTTTCCTCGTGGGCAGCAGGGCTGATCCTCACAGCTCTGGGCTGCTTTGCCCGGCAGGGAGAGAGCAGCCCTCCGTTTCAAAACACAAATAAACACAAACAAACTCCCCATGCTGCGATTCCTCCACTGCAACTGTGCTCCTTTCCTCGCCTTGCGTATTCCAGGGAGCGGGTGCTCCGGAAAATGCCGCAATTTAATTTGGGAATCATTCCGCTCGGAGAAACGGCAGAGGAGGAGAGGGGAGATCTCTGGCATCAATAAATCATGGCACGTTGGGAATTCGCAGCTTGGCACATCGCATGGCCGTGGCAGGGTGGATGTGGGCATCCCTCAGCCCCGGCCCATCTGCAGCGGGAGCCTGAGCTGTGAAATGGGGGATTTGGATAGATTTCGTTTGTTTGTTTGAGAGGCAAACATTTGCTGATGTGTTCCTGGCAAATCTGGGATGTTAATTTCCGGGGACCAAAGCACTTCAATCCTCTCCTCACCTCGCCAGGTCCTGCTCTCCCACCTGCTGATCGAGTACTTGGAGGACAACTCACACCCAGAGGAGGTGGATGGAGCTGTGGGAAGCTGGTTTTTGCAAACCCAGCTCCTTGGGAAGCCCCATCCCAGGAGGTTCCAGGCTCTGTTTACAGCCCCAAACCTCCAGTGGTTCCTCTGCTGCCCTCAGGTCCACCGGTGATCCTGGGAAGCCCAAGGCACTGAGCCTTCCTGGGCTTTTCTCCTTCCCTCAAAGGATGGGCTTTCCCTGGAGAGGGACAGGGTGGGGACAGGGGACCCCCAGGACCTGCTGCCACCTCTCCTCCCGAGGGTGTTGGAGCAGCAATCAGCCCGTGCCTGGGGGATTGCTGGAAAATTTTCAAGCGGAGAAAAAGCCACATTTTCCCTCTCCTGTGGTGGAGATGAAACCGGAGATGGAGTCGCTCCGGAGAGCTGAGCCGCCCTCCCCGCTGCCGCCGGAATAACGACTGCGAGAGATAATTAGTTGAGCTTCTCCGGTCCTGGCAATTAATTGAACCCCTCCAACCCTGATAATTAACTCGAGCCCCTCCGACCTCGATAATTAACTGAGTTCCTCCAACCCCAATAATCAGCCCTCCAACCCTGATCAATACCTGAGCCCCTCCAGCCCTGCTCAGGGCAGTGCTGCTCCATCCTCATCCAAGGGAAAGGATCCCGAGGAGCCACTGGCCTGTTCCCATGGCTCTGCCCACCCCCTGCACCACCCAGGGCTGAGCTCAAAATCCAAAAATCTTCCCCACAATCATCCCAGCCCAGGAGCAGCAGCTTCTCCCCTGCGCTGGAGGAGACTTAGCGAAATCCTAAGAGGATTGCGGGAAATTTTTCTCCCTGATTATTCATGTCTAACAAGAACTGGCAGCTTTTTTATTTTCTGCTCTCCCAGGCTTTTCCAGAGGCTTTTCCCCCTCACCCTGCAAGGGTTTTCAGCAGGTTGCTGAAGTTTTATTGCTTTGATCCCATAATGTGCCGTTATGCAACGAGACAAGCTCTTCCCGTCACTTCCCTGGTTCCAGCCAGGCCTTTTGCTGTAATAGGCACAGCACTGCCTTGAAATATTAACGAGTTTTACCTTAATTACCTTTCAAGCTTCTCAGGGCTCTCTTCATTTCCCTTCTCACTCTCTTTTTAATATCAGCCACGGGCAGAGCCAGATGCTGGATGAGGATGGGGTTTATCCCACTCCTCTCCTGGTCCATGCTCTGGATGCTGCCAGGCTGAAGGAGAGTCCTTGGGGGTGTGGACAGCTCCATAGGGGCATTTCCTATCTCGTGGTTCAACATTTCCCCTTGGAATTTTGGTTTCTGAAAGGAAGAGAGCATCTTAAATTTTGCCTCTGCTTCAGATAAATGAATTTTTTTGCCATGGGATGTCCCAACCAGGATCAGCCTCTCCACCCTCCCTGGCAGAGCAGATTTTCCCCACAGTGCTGTTCCCATATTTGTGGCACTGGGAGCTTCCTGCAGCCCCTCCCCAGCTGTCCCCACGCTGCTGGTGACACTTACATTCCTGCAAACATTTATTAGATAAGTGCATTGGGGCAGCAGCAGAGCGATGGCATCTCTGAGGCACTGCTGCAGCTAATTGCCTGATTCATCCCAATTCCTCATCAAGAGCAGCCCTGGCCCTGCTGGGGACACTGCTGTGGCTCAGGGGACAGAGCAGGAAGGACAGGGGGGTGGGGATGGATTTTATTCCACCTCAGCCCTGCAAGCCCAGCTCTTTTTAAAGCCACGAGCCAGGCAGGGGAGTCTGGATGGTTCCTTATTTATTAACGTCCTTTTTGGTTTAGTAACACACATCCAGCGCGCTTCCTGCCATGGAATTCTGCACAGGAAAGTAGGGCAAGGGAGACACTAATAGCTCCCAACGAGGAGGCTGATTCATGGCTCTTTGCGGCAAAAGCCCTGTTTAGCTCCCCAAAGCCTAATTTTACATTTGCTGTCATGTTCCATCAGACCCACAGTGGGTGCTGGGGATGGTGGGGATGGTGGGATGCAGGGACCAGTGGGAGGTGGGACCTGGTGAGATGTGGGATCAGTGGGATGTGGGACCTGGTGAGATGTGGGACCAGTGGGATGTGGGACCAGTGGGATGTGGGACCAGTGGGATGTGGGACCTGGAGGGATGTGGAAGATGTAGGATGTGGGACATGTGGGATGCCCCTCTCCTGGCCTGTCCCCACAGCTGATGTATTCTGCCAGGTTTTTTACCGTGTTTTATCAGAGTTTTCCCACCCCTCAGCCTGGCTCAGGGCTGGCAGCATCCCCAGGCACCGGGTGGGCTCAGTGCTGGGGACAGCAGCAGCTCAGGTGTGTCGGTGTCCCCCTGGCTGGTGACTTTGCTGGCAATGCCAACACAAGCCTTGGCTGATTCCCCAGGGGTTTTCACCCCCAAAGCTGCTCCTGCAGCTCCTGCAGCTCAGCAGGCAAAGCCAACTTCTCCTCCAGCGGTAAGCTGGGCTGGGATGGTGTTATTAACACCGCAGAGAGCTGTGAACCCGAACCAGCCACTTTTTAAACGCTTTATTTCTTTATTTCCCCCACGAGCTGGTCATCTCCTGTGCTCAGAGCTGCAGTTGCTCTGATGAGCTGTGTCACACGGCTGAGCTGGTGGGGGGAAAGGGGGGAAGGAAGATCCCACAGGGAATTCGATGCTGCCAACTCTCAGCCCCATCTCCCAAACCCCCCACACCCTCCAACTCCCCAGACCTTTCCCTTTGCACCTTTCCTGGATGTTTTTCTCAGTGGTAAAGTGACGGTGGAATTCCTTGTATCCCATCAGGGCGATGTGCTCCCACCTCCTTACAAAAGAACGGATAAATCCTGCTCTGAGGAGCCACTTCCCCAACTATCCGCTTTTTCTGCCACCGCTTTTCCTTGACACTTAAATTTTGGAGGATTTTGGGGTTGTGAAAGTGGCCTCGGTGGCCCTTTGCAGGTGGAGCATCACCTGCAAGGAATCTCTAGTGGTCCCCAGCTCTGCTCTTCCAAAAAATGGGTAGCAACAGCCACTGTTGGATTTTTCCTGCATCTCTCCTGGCTTGGAGCATCTTTTCCATGAGCAAATTTTGCTGTGGATGGATGGGCAGCCTCTGAGAGCACGCTGGATTGTGTGGTTCATTAATTACTCCTGTTATAGGGCTATTACAGCCAAGGAATTGCATTATTAAAAAGAAATCTTTGCAGATGCTTCAAATGCGCCGACCTATTCAATAGCTGACGCTGGGTCATAATTAAAAGTAAAAAGTAGGGGCCAGAAGGGGACAAAAAATGGCAGATTTCCTGAATATGGTTAATAGAAACATTATTAACATTCGGAAATTGCATGGGAGAAATCACTGGCTCCTGGCCCAGTTTAAATATGCATCAGGCTCCTGACGTGTGCCTATGGTGATTAATAGCATTAACAGAAAAAAAAATATTAAATTAAATCCATTGAGCTGCCTTTAATGGCTGTGTCTGGCTGCTTTGTTCCCTTCATTCCAGCAGGCAGGGTCAATCCCAGGATATTCCTGCCTCCGGGATGAGCGTGGCACCCAAAAAGTTTTCCAGCCAAACTGAGGAGAACCCAGAGGGAAATTGCTGCAGCCCTCGGTGGAGAGGATGAGGATGAGGATGGGGGAAATTGGGATCTCCCAGATCCCTTTTGCACCCCAAAACAACCTTTGGGGGATGCTTTCACTTCATTTTTCTCAGCTCAAACTCTCAGTCTTGTCGCAGCTTTGCTTTGATTTTGGGTTTTTTTTCCGCATTTTTGCATTTGTTGGTGGTGGATGTCGCTGTGAATCAATCTGGCGTCAGGCCCATTCGCCACCTAATATTTCTCAATAATTTATTATCAGCAGTTTAATCCTCCTGGGAGCTCCCTCCACATTAAAGCCTCTTGCTCAGTCAGGTCATGTCGCAGACTGGAAGCACTTCCAGCCCTTTGATTTGTTTGTGTTTTATGTTTTTGTTGGGAAAGCAATAAAAGACATGAATTTTTTCCCCCCTCTCGGAATTAATTTATCACCTCGGTTGTTTCCTTTATTCTCTCCAATTGAACCATCATTTTCTGGTGGCTCTCATCTCCCTGGCTGGAGATAACAGCAACTCCATGAACTTCCTGGTCTGCTTGAAATCCCTCATTTCATCCAACCCCCAAATTTGGTTTAAAAAGTTTCAAAAATGCCAAAAAAGCTGCAGCAAGCGAGGATTTGGGGTGGGCTTGGAAATGAGATTTATTTTTTGAGTATTTCAGCTCTCAAAATTAGCAAGTCCTCAGCTTTTAGCCTAAGAAGGGAGACATCTCAGCCCCTCTGCTCCCTCTGGAGCAGCAGCAGCAGCAGGGCCAGGCTCTGTGCTGGTTTTCAGGGCAAAAATCAACTCATCCCACCACCCACTGGTGTCTCCATCCCATTTCTCCTCCCCAAGTTCAGTTGGATGCAGGGCAGCTCATCCCTGGAAATGCCTCACCGCTGCCAAGTGTTTCTGCAAGGCTGATTAAAACCACTCATGGAGAATAATATTAATTTAATGGAAAATAATATTAATTAACACTTCTACCCTCTCCTTAGGATAATCTCAGGCTGGACGTGCTTCTCTGCCTTGCTCCTCGGAGCAATTTTTGGCTGCATCTTTTGGCAGGGAAATGTCGCTGCTGGTGGCACCAGAGTGGCTCAGTGTCCCAAGTGCCAGCCAGGCTGGGGGAATCGGACTGCAGCCACTGGAAACTTTGGGAATTCCGAGCTTTTCTTTAGGAATTCCGAGCTTTTCTTTAGGAATTCCGAGCTTTGGCCAACCCCCAAATCCCAGGTGTGGTTTTCCAGGCAAAAAGCAAATCCCTGCGAGGGAGAAAAGACAAAACCTCGTCCTTTGCTCTGCTCTGAAAAGGACCTTTACAGCTCCAGGGAGGAATTTCTTTACCCGGAGACTGAACAAAAGGGTCGTTAACAGGCAAATTCTGGTGAATTCCAGGCAGGAATTTCAGGTGAGCTCGTGGCTGAACCGCATTTTTCCATTCCGTGGAGGAAACAGGCATTTTTCCATCCAGGGCTGGTGGCGACATGAACACAGGGACACGGTGCCACCCCTGGTGTGTCACATGCTCAGGATAGAGGAGGGAGAGAGACTCAAAAACATCCAGAAAACTCGGGAAAAACTTTGGAGCGGCAGAGCAGCGCTGCACCCACATCTTTGCACCCCCGGCGAGGAGCGGAGGGAAGCAGCAGCTCTAAGCTGGAAATAAGGACGGAGCTGGAGATTTCCATATGAAATATTGAGCTCCTGAGCTCGCTGGAGTGGAAAGCAGAGCCGATGTGGCTCCTGAATAAATCATCGGAGCCAACACGTGCTCAGCCGCAGTGACGTGTGCGAGGGGAGAGCGTGGGGCTGGGGGGGAGAGGAGAAATAAAGTGGGATAGAACAAAATATACCCCTGGTGTGTCACATGCTCACTTCGTTAGGGAAGTAATTAGCTTGTTTGAACCTCCTGTAGCACGGCAGCGGAAATCTGCTCGCTTTATTGTGTCTCGTCAGCCCATCCTCCGTGCCCTCCTCCTGCTCTGCCAAACCTTGGAAAACACAGATCTCCGTTAAAATTTCATGGCCTCCGCGTATCCGCTGGCCTGTCAGGAGAAATGCTGGAGCCTGGGGAATGCGGTGCCTCCCCTGAACCGGGGGAATGCTGGAAGAGACGACACGGCTCAGAGAACCCCGCTCCTTCAAAGCTCGATTCGAGAAATGCTCTAAAAACCTCACCGGGGCCCTTCAGAACTTGTAAAAAGCTGATTAAAAAAGATGGGGAGAGACTTTTCGCGCAGGCAGGTGGTGCCAGGACAAGTGGGGAAGCAGATCTGTGTGCTGGAGGCTGATGTGGAGCTTGAGGAGTCCAAGGGATGCTAATCCCAGTGAAAGGATTGTTAGGAATCAAATGTTTCCCAGGGTGTTAATTCTTGTCTAATTAAGAGCTCCGGAGATCCGCAGAGGGCTGGTTTCAGCTGGTTCTCAGCCCTCCCTGGAAATGATGTTTTCCAACATCTCTAGCATCGTCCTCAGGAAATGTCTCTGGAGTTAAATCCTCCAGACAGCCGTAGGTTTTTAAAAAATGCATCGCGAGTGCATCAGCAGCACCATCGGAGGAGCAGGAAAGTAGGACAGGCACAGGCGGTGCCAGCACTCCCTTCCTGCTGGCCACGGGCACCTGGGGCTGTTGGGACACCCTGGATGCCCCGAGCCATCCCCTGCCCTCCTCAAACCCAGCGCCACACAGCGATTCTTCCTCCCAAACCATTCTGCCATTATCGGGATCTTGTAATTTGCTTTTGACAACAAGTGTCAGGGGTCTGCGTGTTAAATGAGTAAAAAAGGTCTGCAGGAGGGAGCTGTGCTCAATGCTGGGTGCCCCCAGCATTCCCACGACTGATCAATCAATTCGGTATCAATCCAAATCCAAACCCATATTGCCACCTGGCTCATTTTCGTCCCTGATGAATCCCTGCCGGGATGTCCCTGCTCTGCCCCAGGACACAGCCACAGCTCCTGAGGAACCACCGGACTCATCCTGGCATTCCCTGGATGAGGAGGCTGAGGATGGAGTGTTGTGACAGGAAGCGATCGCATGCAAATCAGAAGCTGCGCAAGTGTGAGTAAACATTAGGGGTTGTTTTTTCCCGTTGAACCTCTGTGATTTAAAAGCCATTAAGGGCGCAGCCAGGGCACTTTGTCAGCAGTTTCCCGGCAGCTCTCGCATCCTTCCCTTCCCTTCCCATGGCTGTGTCTCGTACAGCATCGGGAATTTCCAGAGGTCGGGGATGAGCTGAGTTGCTTATGCCAGGGACAGCCGGGTCCCCCAAATCCCCAAATCCTCGGGGCATCCTTGGGCAGATTCACCCCAAACTTTCCTGCTCGGGCTGGGATGGAGTGTGGGCAACTCCTCCTGAGCAGAGCTCAGGAAAGCAGGAAAATCCTCCAGGAAACGCCTGTGGCTGCTACCCCAAACATTGCTGATGGGAAAGGATTTTCCAGTGGGATTTTTGGGGTGAGGTACAGCAGGGAAAGAGAGAACTGCAGCTCCAGAGCAGCTCTGCTCAGGGGCAGCGAATGAACCTCATTCCCACAGGGAAACTCATCCCTGCACCTTCCAGTGGATTAGCAAAGCCTGAGTCCCCAGAGCCACTCCTCACCCATGAGGTCTCCCACAGGCATTTCCCCGTGGTTTATCCTGAAGGATAATGACAATTCCTGAAGGATAATGACAATTCCATCTCCCTGCAGCCTCCCTCGGAGCAGGGATCCAGCTCTGATCCCCACGTCCTGCCCTAAGCTGTTGGTCAAACATTTGTCTCTCGCAGCTGGGGATGTGTGTGAGTAAAGCTGCAATTCAGACCGAGGAAATCACAGAGAAAACAAACCTTGAGCCTCCATCCAGCCATTCCCGACACGTCACCCTCCTGGCAGTGCTGCCAGAGAAGCAGAAAAAAAAAAGCTCCGGCCTTGAAATTTTTCTAGCGCGAAGATAAATGAAGGAGATTCATGTCTCTGTTGGTGCTACATTGTTTTGCTCAGCTGGCTGCAGAGCAAATAAGATGCGGTGTTGCATTGATTTGTAGCCCGGGAGCTGTCCTGGCAAATGGATGGGCTGGGAAAAACTTCATTTGGGGCTGAGATTGGAGAAAGCAGCAGGGAAAGGGTGCCCAGAACCTCGGGATCCTGTCGTGCCTCCTCCCCGGGGCAGGGGGAACGAGGGGCACGAGGTCTCCCTTTTTTTTGGGATGCTTTTCCCTGTGGATCTGTGGGATCTTTGCTGTCCCTCTGCATCCACATCAGTGCTTGCTGCCCTGGTGTTTGGACATGATGCCAAGAGCAATGAAAACCAAACCCATTCCCAGCCATTTCCGTGGGTTTGGGGAATGGGAAGGGAAATGAATCCTTTTCTAGGCTGTGGAGGGAGCAGGTGGGTCCCTCACCCCACAGGCTGCCCTAGAGTGGGGAAAACGCTGCTCATTAGCATTAATAAATAAAAAACAAACAAATAAAATATAATAAAATAAAATACAAAAATAGCAAATTAATGCCCAGGAAAAATGCATGACAAGGCTGACAGCTCATTCCTTGAAGAGGTCAGAGTGTCCAAGCTGTCAAGCAAGGCTCCCCCAAAACCACCTCCTTTCCACAGCACTCAGGGCAGGGGGAGGATGAGGACGCACGAGGATGTTCATCACTCCTACAGCTGCTCCCCTTCCCTCTCCATCAGCCCTGATCCTTCGGATCCATCCATCCATCGCCTGAGAAAAATCCCCTGCCGCTCTCTGCAGACAGGAGGCAATTTCCAAGTCCCAGCGATTCCCAAGAAAAGTGATGCTGGCTGTGCCCTAATGGAAAGACAGCCAGTTTTATAGCAGAATGCAAATGAAAAGGTATAAATAAACAATCGCTCACAAATAAGTGCTTGCCTTTAATGAATATTTCATATACAAAAGGAGTCATTGACATTTTGCTGGATTGCTTCAATTAGCTCTTGAGCCTCGTGTTCATGCAAATAATAAGCTTGCTTTTCATAATGCTTTGTTAATCTGCTTCATAGTGTGAATTTATACAGTAATATATCACCCAGACCTCCTGCCGGAGCCTTTATTGGATATAAATGACTTAGTAATTGCTATTGATCATTAAAGAAGTGTGGTGTTATTTTGGAATTACAATGTGGGGGATCTTTGCAAGACTGAAGGATCTGGCTGCTTTGCCTGGTTTATATTCAGGGCAGTGACTAATGGGTCCTTGGGAGGAAAAACCAAAGAGTGCCAAGATTGAGGCTGGGGAAAAACACTGCTGGAGTCATTGCTGCCTTCCCATCATGAACTGCTCCCGGCGATATATTCAGAATATATCTCAACATATTCCATTTCACGCATCGATCTCTATTCCAACTCCAACTTTGCTGAGATTAGCCAGGAAAATATTATGGCCGGCTGGGGAATGCAGCAGCAGGCTGGCTCTGGAGTGGAATCGTGGTGACACTGCTGTGACCACTGCGGTGGCACTGTGCGTGGTGACCCTGGCAGGGCAGGCAGGGGCAAAGCCACCAGGGCAAAGCCACCAGGAACCTTCCCAAGGCTCCCACAGCAACCCCAGGAGGCTGCAGGTATTTAATCTGGGCTGGGGTGAGTAATTAAAGCAGGTGTTTTACAGCCCCTGCTGGGTGTATTGATCCCAGCTCCGTCCCGACGTCAGGGCTGCAGGAATTCTCTGCTCTCCCAGTAGGGAATTCAGGCTGAATCTCCTCCTCTCCAGCACTTGCTGGTTGTCTTCCAGCTCCCGACATTAAAACCTCACTGCTCTGCAGTGGAGAAGGCTGGGGTTGCGCTTTAGATTTGTGTTTTTCATTTAGAAAACCCCATTTTTTTTTTTGCGGGTTGCTTTTTGCTTTTCTTCCAAACTGCTTTCCCTCAGATCCTATTTCCTTCACCTGGAAGAGCCATCCTTGGCTTGCACGTTCAGGTGTGTTCAGTGCGGGATCCTGCCTTGCTCAGAGCCCAGGAAATTTCTCCTTTTCAACACCCCAGGAGGACACCCCAAATGCTCCTCTTCCATGGGATTTCAGCTGGCTTTGACATCCACATCCATCTGGAAAATGGTTTGGGGCATTAACTCCTCTGAGCCCCAAGAATCGTGCTGGGACCCTCTTCATTCACATCTTGAAAGCCCTGTGAGATCCCTCTCTGGCACTGCTTTTATCAAAACCCTCTCTGCACGTTTTCCCCTTCCAATTTACTGTGTTTCCCCCCCGGAACGAGCTTTGATTTTTTCTCAGCGATTTCGAAGTCCTCAGGCTTTGCCTGGAAGGTAATTTATCCCCGTTTGTGTTTTGCTGTGGATGTACATGTGCTGCAGTGCTTTGGGAGCAAACACAAAGAGCAATTGGCTGTGCAGGGGTTGGGATTGATGGAGTGCTGCTGGAGGAGTTCTTCCCAGGAGCTGCGAGCTGCCCAGGCGGATCCTGCCAGGACAAACTGCAAATCCCAGCAGCTCCAGAGGGAGCTGTGCCGGACCCAGCCTGGGGAAAAGCTCTCTGGATGTCCCCCAGGCTGACAGGGCCACTTGGAAAGGTCACCAAAGGTCCTTTTGCAGCCCCAAAGGGCCGAGGCAGGTGGAAGTGTCCCCCCTTTGGTGTGGCCTCATGGCAAATCCCGTTGCCCAGCTGGCACCCAGCAGCCTGGTTTCCCATTCCACCAGCCCAGCTCTGCTCCTGCCTCATCCCTGGGAACTCCAGGATGTGGTGCTGACGGCGTCAGCGCTGCTCAAGTGCTCCCCGAGTCACCCCTGCACCCCAGGGCTGCTCTGATGTGAACTTCTGCCCCTCCAAAGTAATTTATTTCAGGGAATTTTGCAAATGCGAATCTCCAGTGCTTTTTTCATGCCGTTCACATCTCCCAGGCAGGGTTTAATGAAGGCTGGGAGCGAGATGGGGTGAGCAGGTCAGCGCTCTGGGATGGCAGGAGCTGCCTGGGGTGTAATGGCACCACGTCAGCTGCTGTCCCCTGGGAAGGTGACCCCCCAGCCCCTCGTGACTGCAACCATCTGCATTTCTGAAACTCGGAGCAACCTTTTCTCTTCCCAGCCGTGATTTAGCCCTGGGGTTGCTGCCGGATCCTCGCCTGCTGCCATTCCAGCCCCTGGGGTTTAACACTAATTTCCTGGCTGTGTCACCTGGTTTCTTCCTCTCCTGTTGCTGTGATCTGTGCTCTCCAGCAGCTCAGGCAGGTGTGTGACCCAAACTGACGAAGTGATGTTCCAGAGCCTCAGTTCTGTTCCTTCTCTGCCTTTTCTCTGCACCACCTGAGGTGGGAAAAGCAAGGATGGAAAGAAGGACCTCTCCACTCTCCCCAGCACCGTGAAAATAAAATTGTCACCTCCCCAAAATGATGAGAAAGTGATGGGGAGTTCCAGGGCTGATCTGCATTTAAAAGAGGGGGAATCAGCAAAAAGGAGAGGAGAGGGGAGGGGGAGATAAAAGGGAGAAGGGTCTGAGTTTGAGTATTTTTTTTCCTTACGGCAATAATCATTTGAAAGCTGATTTACTGCCAAGAGAAATGAGAAAGAGACCCCTTGGCATTGCCCCAAACTCCTCATTTACTCTTTTAGAGCAAGGAGTACTTATAAAAACGGAATAAAACATCTAATAAGGCTGTTTAGGATTCTTTGAAAGACGTCTCCAGCTAAGCACCAGGGTCAGCCTTGCTCTCCCTGCCTCTCCATGCCTGTGGTCACCCCTCTGCCCCAGGGACACCCCGAGACTCCCCAACGCTTTGTTTTGTGCTTTGCGTTAAATCTGGGAGTTGCTGCAGCAGTTATGGGGATGGAAACATCCTCCAGAAAATAATAACCCAGCCTCAAACTTCCACTTCGTTGATGATTTCACTCTTTGTGAAGGATCCCCGCAGATATCCCTGCCCTGCTCCATCCCCCTCGCTCTGAAATGGGGAGAGGGGCTGGGGAGGGAGAGCACTTAACAGGGATAAATATTTTACATTTTTAAATTAAACATGAGAACCCCGCTGGGGCTGGGAGCAGGACCATCCTGGAATATGAATTATCAAGAACCCTTCTTCCCAGATCTCATTCTTTCCACCCCAGCCATTTCAGGCAAATAAAATGGAAAAGAAATAATAATAAGCTGATGTTTTTTTGGGGCAGCTGATTGTGTTTCCCACTGGATCCCAATCCCAGATCGGAGCGGAGCTACTCCTTGGCTCTGCCCCAGCTGGGATGAGGCACAGGCATGCAGAGAGGAGCTGCTGGAAGGATTTCTATTGCTGTATTTATGGGAAGAGGTCTGGAGTGGGCACTGGAGGAGGCAGGAGCTCTGCACATCGATTGAGTGGTGCTTCCCGAGAGGAGATTAAGTGCATACAATTGGCCAGGATTGACCTCGATGGATCTCTCCTGATTTATTCCAGCTGGGGTGGCTGTTACACAATCCCTTGTCCTCAGGAACCTGCCCATGGCTCCATGTTCCTGCACACAGGGCAAGTGCAGATCGTGATGAGGCAAAAATTCAGCCCAGAAATCATTTCTACCCTTGCTGCCCACTCTGGGATAAACTGATCTCTAATCTCTGCTCAGTTCTTCACACGAGGAAGCCTCAGGGAGATCAGAACCTTAAAATTCTCTTTTTTTTCGTGTCTGGCAGTGGTGCATGGAGGGCTGCAAGGAGACAGCCAAGTCTGATGCTGGGGACACATTTCCCTGATGGATCAAACGATTTTGGTGCAAAACAGTTTTCAATCCAAACCAAGGCTGTTACAGAGCTTGGCTTCAGCATGCAGTTAAAATTCCTGCCAGAACTCCCAGCCATTTGGAAGGGGAGATTGCAGAGGCAGGGAATGAGCTGGGTGCTGCTGTGGCACAGCCAGGTCAGCCACTGACCGGAAATGCCTCTTCAAATTTACTGCTTTGTCACAAAACGAGACAGAGATGGCCGCTGGCAGGTGGGAACGAGTTTGGGGAGAATAAAAGGTCTCTGAAGGGCTGAACTTGGCTGTGGCCTCTCCCAGCAGGGCCAAGGCTGAGACCTTCCAGCCCCAGCGGAGCAAATGCCTTCAGCAAAAATCAGCCTGCTGTGTTTGATTTGGAAGAAAAGCCCCGTTTTCCCTTTTGGGTTGTGATTTCGGGCGAAGGGAGAGTTCCATCATCACCAGCCCGGCCCCAAAGGGCTGGGAGCTCTGGCAGGAATTTTAATTGGATGCCGAAGCCAAGCTTGAGGGAATAGTTTCATTTTTGGAGTATTGGCTGTTGGGTCAATACCTTTCTCATCCTGAGACAGTCAGTGCAGGCGTGCAGCTGGACTTGTGAATGGAGTGATTTTCCATGAGCCGCTGGAATTGGCTCCTAGCTGGGTGGGAATTCTTTATGGAGTGTTTTTCCTGATGGATCTGCATCCTGGAGCCATCAGCTGGACAGATCAGCCCTGACAAGCTGCCTCACTCCCCTCACTTCCATGAGAGAGGGAAGGAGGAGAAGAGGAAGGGTGAAGGCATTGGGAAAACAATCTGGAGTTCTCAAAACTTTCCTGTGTCACTGCTTGGTAAATAAAAACGTGGGGGGGATTTTTGTTGGATCAATGTAATTCCAGAAGTCTGGAAAACGCATCTGCCCCATGGCCTGCAGCAAAGTGTTGTTTGGCAGATCTGGTGACTCCAGATCCCTCCATGGACTATATTGAGGAATGAAAGAGAAAAAAACTTCTCCTCGGCTGCTCCAGGCATGCTGGAGCATTACCACAGCTCACTGCCTGCCCAGCACCCCCCAGTTAAAAAATGGCTTTCTTTTCCATGGAAATCTGTGCTTGCTGCTGCAAAATAATCCCAGGTGAAGCATCTACAGCGAGCACATTGCTATTAGCCCAGATGATTTGGCTCACTCTCTTGCTTTCTGGTTTTTTATTCATGCTGGCGGCAAGCAAACCCAACCAGCCCCATTATGTATAATTTATTCTGGATTAGATCAAAGGAACAGTTTACAGGGGTGGTTTGGGCATTATTATGGTTTTTTTTTTTTTAGCTTTTTCCATATTTTATAAATATATATTTATTCACCCTCCCCTTCCCCACACTCCCCATTGCCTTTGCTCATAAGCAAATTATAAATTATTCACCAGCCCGAACTAGACAAGTGCTCCTCAGGCCTGGAAATTAAATCAGCCCCAGCAGCGATGTGGGATGGGAGCACTGTGAGTTTGGGGAGCCTGTGGGATGCAGCTGGGACCAAAAATTCCCTTTGATAACTGTTGAGGGACTTTTTGGGAGCACGGGCTGCAGAGCTGTGAGATGTCAGTGTAATGTCACCTCTATGGGGACAGGTGACATCAGTCCTACACCAATCCTACATGAGTTTTGGTAAAATCAAGGACTCCAGACTTGGCCAGAGGGATCTATTCCCCCTGGACACAATATTTCCCTGGAAAATGGGGTGACACACACACACATCTCCCGGATTTGCTGCCAGAGGAAGGATGCTGGAATCCACCCTGTGCCCAGGCTGCCTTACTGAGCATCACCCCAGCAGGCTGGCAGCACCCCCGAGGCCTCAAAACCCCGAAATATTTGTTCCTGCAGTAGGTGCAGGGCATTCAGTGCACTGCAGATCACTTGGAGGGCCTGGCAGAAGGGTGTGCTCTGGGCACAGGGCTCAGAGCAGGCAGCACTGCTGGTGTGGGCAAAGAAAAAATTCCCTGATTTAGCAGGAAGCTGAGCAGGGAGGCATCTGCTGCCCTCAGCTCTTGTAATCTCTGCAGCTCCATCCTTCAGAATTATCCAGCCTGGCTTCCTGAGGGGTTGGGGTGATGCTGGGGGTGCTGGGGGTCAGCCAGGAGCTGCTGCTCCATCCCTGGAGCATGGAGAGGTCTCTGCAAACCCTCAGCTGCCCCTTCAGCCCAGCCCATCCCGTTATCCCATCCCATCCCATTATCCCATCCCATCCCATCCCCAAATCCCATCCCATCCCATCCCATCCCATCCTCAAATCCCATCCCATCCCGTTATCCCATCCCATCCCATTATCCCNATCCCATCCCATTATCCCATCCCATTATCCCATCCCATTATCCCATCCCATTGGTTCACCTCAGGGCCAGCAGGATTCTGGTGGCTCTGCTGGGGCTGGAGAAAAGGGATGAGCTCCTTGGCCCAGAGGTTGTAGCAGAAGCACACAGGGACAATTCCCAGCTCCATCCCAGCCCAACATAAGCTCATTTTCAGGATCAAAAATGGGTCAGGATGCGGCAGAAACATCTGCCATTGATCCGAGCGCTGCGCCAGCGCCAGCAAATAATTGTCTCTTTGAAAATCCATTATCACCTCCAGCCTCTTTCTAGCTGGAAGCTCTCGGAGCTGACAGGGGCTGCGCTTGGAGCGTGGATGGTAAACATGGCACCATATGGCCGAGGTTTTATTAAAAACGCCATTTTTATGCACGCGCATTAATAACCGCTGCATCTATTATGTGTGTGCATGATTATTGCTTATCGAACCTCCTCCCTGCGCCCACAACGGGTGCTTCGGGCTGGAAAATTTCCCTGAAGGGTGTTTTGGAGTGTCTAAAGCGGGTGAGGCCTGCAGGAGGTGATTTTGGCAGTCCCAGCCCGTGCTCGGTGGCGCTGGGGACAGAGCCATGGCGAGGCCAGCCCTGGGGACACGCTGGGAGCTGTTGAATTTCCTTCAACCTCTGCTCCTCTGGGCTTTCCCCTCTTCCAGCACAGGAATCTGCTGGTGGTTTAGGCAGATCCTCGCTCTGGAGAGGCAGGCTGGTGTTGGGGACACAGCAGAGTCCAACCGGCATCACTGCAGGGTCAGGGGGCGATGGAGAGTCCCCAATTCTGCAACACTGTTTTTAATTGCAAAAATTGGTTTTTCCTCGCTGAAATAGAGGAGCAGCCCTCGGTGGCAGAGGGAGGAAGGCTTTTCTGGGGGAGACAGGACGCATCCGTCACATTATCCTGATTATCCTGATTTTTAAATTTTCAAATATTAATTTTTAAAATTTTTTTTTAAAATTTATTTTAATTTTTAAATTTTCAAANGTTTTTCCTCGCTGAAATAGAGGAGCAGCCCTCGGTGGCAGAGGGAGGAAGGCTTTTCTGGGGGAGACAGGACGCATCCGTCACATTATCCTGATTATCCTGATTTTTAAATTTTCAAATCTTAATTTTTAAATTTTTTTTTAAAAAAATTTATTTTAATTTTTAAATTTTCAAATTATCCTGATTTTTCCAGGAGCCCATTTTACACCTGAGGCGCTGCTGGCTCACCCTGGGCTCATCCCAAACCTGTGCCCCTCTCACCCCCAGAAAATCCCATTGACCAAAACATCCTGAAAACCTCCCTGAAATATTAAAATTGCCTCATTGACAGGTGCTGTGTGAACAAACTGCCCTGAGATTCATCACCGCAGCAGGGACAGCAGTGGGGGACCCACTGAACAACTCTGCTGTTTGGAGTTTAATGGGATTGGATTTAAAGCTGGACTTTCGGACCATTTCCTCTATACCTCCTGACAGACTGGGGGATCATTCCTCCTCCTCTCTTGCTGAAGGTGGGAATTTCAGCAGTTGTTCTGCACAGGCAGAGGGCAGGAGAGCAGAACATGCACTTGAGGCTCTGTTTGCAGAGCAGCTCTCCTCTTTCTGCCTGTTTTCCACTCAAATATCCCTTTTTTATCCCTAACCTTGGCAGCCAGCGTGCCTCTCCCACCTTCCAGCCCCGGGGCAATGCTGCTGGCCACGGTGCGGGTGACTCAGAAAGCTCTTCAGAAAGGTGCTGGCCCTGCTCTAGGACAGCGAGGTGCCACAGAGCTCTCTCTCACTCATTTCCACCCCGGAGAAAAGGATGAGCAGCAGCAAACAGCTCGGGGCTGCCTGCCTGGGGCAGTGGGGAGCACACCAAAAACCCTCAGAGACAGCAGTCGGGTTTGTTTTCCTGAAAAATCTTAATTTTCCTGAAAAATCTTAATTTCCCCGGCGCTTCGCTGCAGTTCCTGCTGAGCCCCTGGACCTCCCTGGATCTCCAGGGGAGCAGGCAGCATCCCCTGGTGCTGCTGTGCTTTATGAGCATCGTTCCAGCAGCTCTCCTGGTGGCATTTGGTGCCAGGGCCGAGCAGTAATTAATGGGTCTCCTTCTCCCCCCTGAGCTCCACATTAGTGGGCCATCAATTATTGAAGCCGAGCAGAGCATTTCGGAGCTGCTGGAGAACCAAAGGGACTGCTGAGAGTCCAGAAGTGGCTGTCAGCCTCTCATTAGGTATTTATTAAATGGAATTTAGCGCCTGTGCCTGCGTGGGGATGGAATCCATGCGGCTGTCCTGGAGGGTGGGCAGGGTCAGCACTCCTGGGAGGCTGTGGGGACAATTCTGACTCCATCCCACATCCCTGAGGCTGCCCAGAGCTCCCCGTGGCTCTCAGGAAGGTTTTTGGGATGGTGAGAGCAGGCGAAGGCACCCAGAAAAAATCCAAAACTGTGTTCCTGGGTGGGACACCCCAAATCTGCCCCAGCAGCTCCATCAGCTGCTCAGCCTTTGGCTCCAAACCCTTGGGGAAAATGGTCTGTAAGGTTCATTCCGAGGCAAACCAGCTGGGATTCAGTGATTCTGGTCCCACCAGCACCACGATCCCCAGTCTCCAAACCCACAGGGATGAACCAAGCTTTGGGAAAGCTGGAATTCCTCCCACCGTGAAGCCCTGAACCAAAGCGGGTTTTGAAGCTGAGAGCAAAACTTCATCAATCCAGAACACCCCAAATTTCGAGGGGACTCCCAGGAGAGCTCCTGCCCTTGCTGCCCTCTGCTCCATGTGCACAGGGAAGAGCTGGGAGCCACCCAGGGCAGAGCCATCATCCCACCAGGGGCCCTGGGAGCTCAACTTGGAGCACAGAAATATTTTGACTGTGCTCTCCTCTCGCATCTTGCCTCCGTTCAGCTTTTTCCTCTGGTTGTGCAGCTGGTTAAATCACCCCAGCACTGCCTGTGCCTGCTGGAGCAGGGCAGGGGTTGGAAACAAAAAGAAATGGATCTTCTCTCAGCTAATGTTTTCGTGGGAGATGTTGGGGTTTCTGTTAAAAAGAACCTAAAACAGTGTTTTTCTCTCTTTCCGCAAGGACAAGCTGCTTTTCTGACTCTTCCCACTGCGGGAATCAATTGCCAAACGGGATGCTTGCAGCTGGGGCTTGGAGCAAAACTCAACAAATGCCTTTAAAACGAACAGCCAGCGGGTTGTTGGTTGGTTTTTTGTTGCGGCTGGGTTTTTTGGGCGTGTGTGGAAGGGGACAGAAGCACATCCCAGGGCTGGAGGAGCTTTGGGAGTGACTTTGCTCCTCCTGCGCCTTCATCTCACGGCTGCCCGGTGGGTTTGCTCCAAGCTGGGAGCTGTAAGCTGCTGTAATCCACTCATATTCATAACTGACTGTGCATATTCCAGCGCCATCCCAATCCCTTTTTATCCTGGGCACTGTCAGTCAGCCCTGGCTCTGTCCCCAGTGCCACCAGGCAGCCGCTGGTCCCCGGCGGGTGACACCGGCTGGGATTGCCACACCATTATCCCACTGCACTCGGTGCCACAGCTCCCAGCGCAGATGGGAACTGTCCACGTGGCTGTTTGCAGCTCCAAACCCTGCTGGGTGACCCAGCTGTGCGCTGTCCCCAGCCCAGGCTGCAGCAGAGGTCCCTTTTCCATGTGCCACAGCATCCCGGACATCCTCCGTGGCTCTGTCCCGGCCAGGCTGAACACAGCAACATTCCCGGGATTGCTGACATCCCCAGATACCCCAGCCTGGCTCTGTGCTGGGCTGGGAGCCTGGATGGCTCTTCCCAGGAAGATTCTGCTCCCAGCAGCGCTGTAATTGCAGATCATTCCTGTAATGCTCTCCCTGTAAACGCTGCTTAAGATGTCATCAGTGATTGATATATTTGCTAATTGAGACTTCCACTCGGGCTGATAGCCACGCTGCTTTATTCCTTGTATCATTTGGGGTGATTTTATGAGTGACATATTTGCAGCAGCACTTCTTTAATCTTCATTAAGCCAAGTCCCGTGGGAGATGTGGTGGCAGCACAGGGAGGGCTGCTGGGGCAGGATGGGGTGATGCTGGAACGTCCTCCTTCCCCAGGAGGGGCAACAGATGGGAAGGGGACGCTCTGTGGTGGTGTTTGCAAGAGGGGAAGGGCCAGTCTGTGCCTCAGTTTCCCTCCTGGTGAAGGAGAGAAACTCCCCATGCAGAGGGGGAGCTGATCTGACCTGCAGGACTGTGGGAAAGCAAAACCCTGGTGAAGGGCAGTGTTGAGGGGAGAAATATTTCGTCATTCTTCATCATCATGGAGCTGTGTGGTCCAACATCTCCTGAAATGAAATACTCCAGTAATGCCCAGGTGAGGCAACACCTTCTCCCTGAAGCTGCTGCCTCCATCAGGCCTCAGCACCGCTGGATAGCCCAGACCACAGCTGGAAAACACCAATTTGGCTCTGGGTTTGGAAACCCCCAGGTAACTTGGCTGCAGGAATCCCAGGGAGGTGCAGTGTGTGTCCTGCCCCAGCCCCCTGCTCCGCATGGCAAACCCACCTCGTTCTGGGGCTTTTCCCAACACCTTTGTCCCAAAACTTGTGCCAGGAGCCCCCGAGGCTCTGCCCTGAGTTAAACCAGCGATTACAGAGCCATAATCCCCAGAATGGCTCCAGCCCTGCTCTCCCCATCCCCTGCTGCCTGCCTTGGAGAGACACCAAGAGCCAAGTGCAGCATCTGTGCCCCTGCCCAGGAGAGTTCATAAACCTGCAGCAAACCAGCCCTGCCAGGCTGCTGGGGGAGCAGGACACGCCTGGCATGGTGTTTTCCTAAATGAGGACTGGGATCCAGCTTGATGAACCCCAAATTCCGGGCTGGGCAGCTGTCAGTGGGCACACCAGGGGCCAGCTGGTGACACTTGGCTGCCTTTCTGCTTGCAGAGAGGGGAATGGGTTTGCGGATAACGGGGGTGGGATGTAAACAGGGAAATCGAGCGCTGCTGCCTGAGCTGGAAAGCAAAAGCGCTTTTCTCTCGGCTCAGACCCATCTGCTGCACTCCCAGGGCTGCATCTCCTCCCGTGGGGATGGAAGATGGGGCAGGACGGGGCAGTGTCCAGGTGAGGACCCTGAGGGTCTGCAGGAGGGGGAAGCTGCTGGGGGTGAAGCTCCTCGGGGGTTCGAGCATCCTGTGAGATCCACTAGGATGAGCTGTGCTTCACTCCTGCTCCCACTCCGGGATGTTCTGCAGCAATCCAGCATCCCACTGCTCTGCCAGAGGCCACAGCCAACTCCATTCCACCTCTGGCTGCTCTTCCCTGCACAGCAGGGCCAGTAATGAGCTATAAATGAGACAAAATGAAGGCTGAACGCCCTCTGGATCACCCTGTGGAGAGCCCATTCCTGCAGCATTCCCTGCCTGCTGGAGCTCAGGGGCACTGGGGACAGCAGAGGGACAGCTCTGTCCCCACCCCACCCATCTCCCGGTGGCTTTCACAGTCCCTGCTGTGTGGGGTGTGAGGTTTCCCAAGGTGCCATGGTCATCCTGCACCTCCAGGCTGTGCTGCGGGAGGGATGAGCATCCCATGGATCTGCAGAGGGACAGAGGGGCTTTCCTGGAGGAAGAGGAGGAGGAGTGAGAAGGAGCAAGGGAATGAGGAATGAGGCAGAAAGCAGAATTTCTTTGCAGCAGCACCCGCTGGGAGGATGGCTGTGAGCAAAGGGGGACAGCAGGGCTCGTGGGGCTCACTGGGCTCGGCAAGGAGACAACATTCCCTGCCCCAGGAATGGCCCTGCTGTCCCAGACCACCCTGGAGAGCAGCCTGCAGGGCCCTGACGCACCACGCTAGGGAGGAGGTATGAAATGTGCAGCTTGCTTCGGAGCTCCATCAGCATCCAACACAACACTCAGCGATGCCAACAGTCATCCCTGCCTGATCCAACACGAGGGCAAAATGGGGAGTGGGAATTTAAGGGCTTGCAGCTCCAGGATAAAGCAGGTTGCCATGGTGATTCCAGATTTTTTCCCCCCTGGTTTTATTGGTTTTTGTTGTTTTTTTTGTTGTTTTTTCTCCTCCCTTTCCCACTCTTTGGGGTTGAACAGGAGGAGCTGGCAGGCTGCTGGGGGGATTTATTAGCTCCAAAGCAGGCCACGGTTCAGGGAAAGGGGAGAAATGCTGCAGTGGTCAGCAGCACAGTCCTGGCTCTGATCCACGCCCTGGGCTCTCCGGGAAGGTGTAAATCAGGGCTGGGCAAACGCCAGGGCAATGCCAGAGCTCGCTTGCCTCGCCTCAACCTCAGATGGGATTTGTGGAAAACGCCTCGAGGATTTTCTGCCACTGCTGATGAAGCAGGAATGGTAAAAGGAGGGGAAGAACAGGACAGGCGATTTAGAGCCACTTGTAGAGCCCTGGGCTGGTCAGAGCTCGCCAGAGCTGGGCACCACCTTGGTGTCACCCCAGAGCCCCTCCTGGGGTCATTCCTGCCCGGAGCTGGCTGGTGTCACCCTGCTGGGATGAGCCCTGGGTGACCAGGGACATAACTGACTGCAGCAAGAGATCTGAGAGTGTGAACTCCACCAAAATTTGGGAGCTGGAGCAGGCTGTCCTCATCCCAGCTCCCACCTCAGCCTCTGTCCCTGCCAGCCCTGCCCACACCACTCAGCACCAGCTCCTCGCCCACTCAATTTGCTTTTTTTCCGAGCTTGTAACAGTGCCCTTGAAATAATGAGCCTGAGCAGCTTAATGAAAGGAAACAAGAAATCCTTTACGGACAATTTGCCTGGAGGCCACGGGAAGGTTGTGGTTCCCTCTGCACTGATCCTGATCCCCCTGGCTGGAGCTGCTCCCGCTGCCCTCAACCCCATCCTGGGGGATCCCCAAGCTCAAATCTGGAGCAAGGAGAGGTCTCAGGGCAGCCTGAGCTTCCCACAGAGCCCGTTTTGGTCACACCCTGTCTGTGTGACCCTCCTGGGATATGGAAACAATCACCACATTTTCCATGGGGACACAGAATCATGGGCCCAGCAGAGTGCCCTGGAATTCTTACTCTCTTGTTCCCAGCGCTGGGAAGAGCAATCTCTGATTGTGAAAACACAGAATGAAGAAGAGGGGGAAGTTTCTGGAGGCAAACCTGGAGGATCCTCAGCTGTAGACAAACGTGGCACCTTCCATCTGCTCTGAGCCTCTTCCTGCTCGCCAGCCATGGGAATCCACTCGGTTTGGGATCCCAAATTGGGCTCTCTTTGGCAGCTTGGGCACAGCTCTGCAGATTTGCAGTGTCAGGGTCATCTTGAGCCGCTTGAAGGAAATCCAGTGACTCCTGGAGCGGCAGGAGGAAGGGCTGCTGCTGGGGGCTGTGGGGTGGGGTGTGTGACCACACAGGAAGGTCCATCCTGCCCGATCCTGGTGCTCGTTGTGCAGCTCCCCCACAGGCTGCAGCTTCCTCCCGGCAGGCACTCCTGTGTTTTCCCTGTCTGCACCTGCTGATGAGGATTTCAGCCCATCTGCTCCACAGAACTCTCCCCCAGCCCTACCTGCCCTCTCCACTCCGAGGCGTTTATAGGTCAGCTTATCTGCAGGGCTCAATTCCATCTTCCCACCACCGCTCTTTTTCCTTTTCCCAGCTCTTTTTGTTGTCACCCTTGCAGTTCAGGCTCTGTGAGCCTCCCAAAGCGAGTGAATCCTGCATGGCAAGGCACAGGGCAGGCCCGTGGGGCTGTGGCATCTGGCAGGCTGCAGGACAGTCCTGCTGTCAGCGTGGTGCAGAGCTGGCACTGCCCTGCTCAGCCAGCCCTGCCTCGGTGTGAGCATCATTAACATCCCAGCAATTAGTGGAGCTGGGCTGATTTGCATCGAGCTCGGAGTGTGAAGAGTTCCAGGCCAGATGGTGAATTGTGTGCGTGTGTGTGTGTGTTGCTGAAAATGACTGGAATATTCAGGGTTTGGACGGGGCTTGGGTGGTGTGGGGGATTTCCGGGATGACCCTGCATGGGCTTGGGAACAAACCTTATGGCACAGGGTTCTGGATCAGCCTTTGGACCACCCTGTGGGTGAGGAGGAGGAGGAGGAGAACCCCAGGACTGCTCGGGGGGCTTGGATTAATCCCCTGATCCAGTTGTGTGTTATGGCCTTGAGTAAATTCCTGCCCTTCCTTGTCCCACCCTTATCCAGTGTGGAATGGAGCCGCAGCAGGGCTGCCAGGATTTGGGGTCTGCCTCCCTGAGCCCCTGGAATGGATATTCTGGACCTGCAGGCACCTCAGGTGTGCCCTGGAAAGGCTCTGCCTCTTCCCAGTGCTTTGGCACATGCAGTGCTCAGCTCAGTGCCACAGTCACACCTCCAGGATGCTTCTCTCCAGCATGGACCTTGTCCAGAGCCTGGTCCAAGTGTGCTGGCCTGGAGCTATCCCTCTGATCTGCAGTTCTGCCCTGGAATACAAACCCCAGTGATGAAGAGATTGGCTCTGAGATCATCCAGCAAAACTCCTCCAGGTCGAAGTGAGACCATTCCCAAGGCCTGGGGAAGGAGAGGTGGGGAACAGCTGGAGCCTGGTGTGTTCCCATCCCTTGTCCTTCCCCACAACATTCCTGCTTTTAAACCACCTTCTCCTGGGATGGGAAGAGCAATGGCCCAGCCTCGTGTGGGGCAGGAAATGTTCTTTAAAATGTGCAGATCAACAGAGTTCACGCAGGTCTGGGAGCATCACGGAAATGCCTGGATGGTATGGATGGATCCTCCCCATCCATACCAGTTATTTTCCCTGGAAAAACTTTATAACTTCGACAACTCCTGGGCTGTGTTGGCTCCAGCCCTACAGAGAAGCCACAGTCCTTAGCAGAGGTCAATGCCGGCAGTCAGATTTTGGGGAGGCAGAGGATGCAGGGAGGGATGGAAATGGGAAACCCCACCGTGGGGATCAGGGAACCCCCAGGTACCCCCAGGTACCCCCAGCACACCCAAACCCACCTGGGTTATGTCCATGGATCCTCTCCTTGCCAAACTTCCCCTGTCCCATCGCCTGTCTTTGGAGAGGATCCGGGAATGCTGGTGGCAAACACAGCCATAAACAAACAGCCAGGCTGGATTATTCATTGCTGCTCTGATTGTCCCTTTGATGGAGGCAGACAAAGTCACCTCTCCTTTGTGCGCAGCCTGTGTTGTTTTTGCTTTGTTTTTTATTTGTTTCTCTCCTTATAAAACTCATGTGAATAGGCCAGATGTGGTTGCCATAGCAACCCTCTCTCTCCAAGCAGCAGATGCTGGAAAAAGGGTTTTGCAGTTTAATCCTCCTGGAAATCTCTCCATCAGGGGTGGCTGGTGGAAGATGACACCAAGAGATGCTCGGCAACAGTGCTTGGCATATTTGTGCTTCTTTTTGCATGAAGAAGCTGCCCTTTCACCCTCTGGAAATGGCACCTATCATGTTGAGAGCAGCTAATGGAGGCTAATGCCTCAGCTTATCTTTAAAGAAGCTTTCCCTGCTCCCAAGGCATTCCTTGGGGATTCAGAGGAGAGTGCAGATCCTGCAGTCCTGTGCTTGTTGCTGCCACCATCACACCTACCCCATCCCAGCACTCGAGGTGTGGCTTGGGGGGTATAAATGGGTGTCTTTCCTTGGGAAAAAACAAAACTAAAAATAAAATTTTGAGCTTGGCAAGGGCAGCTTCCCACTCTACATCCACAGATTGGTCACTTGTGACTGACATGGTCATGTCAGAGAAGGCATGAAATGATGTTTGGGACCAAAAGTTCTGCTCTGGATGCCCAGAGACACAGAGCCCTCATTCTGCTGGGAAAATGTGGTCATTCCATGCAGGATTCCTGCTGCCCCTGCTTCCTTCTCCCTCCATCCCACTCCCTGGGCTGTGCTGGCGCAGTTCCATCGCTCAAGCTCCTTAAGAGGACGGATGGGGAAGGCAGGATTTCAGTCTGGCTTGTTTAACAAAGATATATCCATTGGAAATAAAAAGCTTAGGAGCGGCAGCCGGAATTTAACTGGTGCAGAATGAGCTCTTCAGCCTCTCTCAAAA
>VZRM01002336.1:524029-535998 GCA_013397955.1 Grantiella picta | reverse complement strand
AAAAAAAAAAAAAAGCAAACCCCGTAGAACTTGACAGAAAGTAATAGCCATTGTATTTTTGCTTTTTCATGGAACAGATTTTGTGTAGGCATCGCGGGAAACTTTGCGCTGATGGATTTTAACTCCGTTTAATTAAAGCAGTTGAAACGGAGTCAACTCCCTGCTTTCCAGCCCGGAAAAGCCAAGCGGCTGCTTGAGACAAACCACTTCAGGGATGCATCTTCTGAAGGGAGGTTTTGCTTGTGTCAGGTAGTCTGAGCCTCCTTAACCCTGGATCTGACCCACAGCAGCAGATTCCTCCAGGAAAAATGTGTAATGCTTCGTGTTTTATTTCATCAGGACACGGAGTCATCCCCAAGGGGTCGGGCAGGGATTTATCCCGGAGCTAAAGCACTGGTGAGCCACAGGCTGGGGGGGATTGCTTAAAAATAAGGCAGGATGGGATTTTTGGGGTTGTGCTGTGCAGGGACAGGAGCTGGACTCGCTGATCCTTGTGGGTCTCTTCCAGCTCAGGATGTTTGATGATTCTCAGTGAATGACACAATGGGATGTCCCAGATTCATTCTGGGTTACGGAGCTGGTTTGGGGTGCAGGGAAATCCCAGGGGGAAGGACAGCAGATCCTCCTATCTGGGACAGGCCAAGCACCTCTGGCAGATTCAGGTTAAAGTGCCTTCAAAATTTATAGGGATGAAGATCCCCCAATCCCAGAAAACAGCACACCTGCTCAGGTGGAGGAGATGGCTGAGGCTGGAAATCCAAATCTGCACATTCCCCCTGCAGGCTGAGACGTGGGAATGAGGGAAGAGAAGTTGGGATTAACAACTCAGACCTGAGAAACAGCCAGAACATTTTCAATTCACGGCAAAGCTCTGTCCCTGTCCCTCCTCTGCTTTCCATCAGGACAAAGCTTCGTCTTCTGATTAAAGGAGGGAAGTGGGGATCAGCACTCCTGGGCTCTGCTCTTAACTCTGCCCCTAATTTGCTGTGTTTTTTCGGAGAGGTCACTTCTGATTAAATACCCAGATCCAGAGCAGACTCAAAATTCCCTCTGACGTCAGCAGGGACGACAGGTTTCCAACACCAGCTGGAAAACACAGCCTCTGATGCGTCCTCTGCTTCACTTTCCTGGGTGCACAGCTCTGCTGTGGAGCAATTTATTAGGATTTACGGGCAGGAGCCTGCAGGGACGGTGAGTAAAAGGGTGAGCAGCAATTCAGAGTCATGCTGAAGTGACAGGGATGCTCCCCTCACCCCACCAGCTCAGTGCCAAGGTCCAAACCTCGTCCGCAGCTGCAGGAACAGCCCTGGTGTGCCACTCTCCTGCTGTCCCCGTGGCCTCTGGGCTTGCTGAACCTGCAGGAATTTGGGATCTGTGGGATTTGGTGACCTCGGGGCCATTGAGGAGTGCAGGGAAGGCACAGTGTGTTCCCAAAAGAGTGTTTAACAGGCTGGCAGGTGGCACTTTCACCCTTGCCAGTCCCTTTTTGGTCTCCAGTTGCCACCAAAATGAGCAGGTAACTCCTTCATCAGCAGGATGAGGGGATGGAGACCTGGCAGCAGGGCAATTCCAGCTCCTCCAGCACAGCCACTCCCTGTCCATCTGCCCTTCCCCTTGGAGAAAACCCAGCTCGTTATTCCAGCTGCTCCTGCCAGACCTCAGTGGGTCGGGAACTGGTGGATAGGAACAGCTTCTGACCCTGCAGCCCCACAGCTCTCTCTGAGTGAGATCCTTGGCAGATAAATCACTCTGAGCTTTGCCCTGCTCCTTCCTTGGGCTTTTCCCAGAGCAGCAGGCTGGCAGAGGTGCAGCCAGAGCATGGGAATCGATCCCATTTCTCACTGTCAATCACCCCTTGTCCAAGGGCTGAGGGACAGCAAATCCTCCCCCAGGAGAAGGCTGGACTCCCACAGCAGCTTCTCACACATGGCACAGATTTCTTTTCAGCAAGCACAGAGTTTTGATCACCTGGTCTGGGCTCCTGCACAGCTCCTGGGGCATTGCCAGGGGTTGGGCACGGGGGCACCGTCTGTCCCTTCATTTGCAAGCAGTCATTAGGAGTTATTAATTGTAATGATGCTATTTAACCCTTTCCAGTCATCTCTGGGCATCCCACCAGCTCCACCTCAGCCAGGGCTGAACGCCCTGAACCGTGGGATGGAGGGGTGCAAAGCTCAATCCTCTTTTGCCATCCAAATGACACAGAAGTCATTTGTTTGAACAAATCCCAGGGTTTGGGTTCTCTGGGGTGTGTTTTGACCCACAGCTTGCAGCAAGGATTGAAGGATGGCACTGCAGAGCAGCTCCCAGGAGCCTTGCAAAAGGAGATGCATCTTCCAGCCTAAAGAACCACAGTAAAAACTACTTAACCCGTCAAACTGAGCTCCCTAATCCATAGTACTCCTAAAAAAAAAAAAAATTAAAAAAAAAAAGAAAAGAAAAAAAAGCAGTGTAGGGGCAGGCTGCAGCTGAGGCATGTAGCAAGCTCCTACTTAGAATAATTTATCACCCAGGCTCTCCAGGCTGGGCCGTGATGCATAATTCATATTTCTTCTCCGAGGCTGCCTCTCCAACCCAGCCCAGTCTGGCACCTCCCAGCTCTTCGGAAAAAGCAACTTGGGCATCTGGGTGTGCAGAGTCCTTGGCCCCTCGGTGTTCCCGCGGCTGTGACAGTCTGACGAGGGCTGTGCTAAGTTTATCCCCCGCCTGGTCCTCCCCGCACATCCCCCTCGCTCCAGCCTTTTTCCAGCTCTGCAGAGCCCAGGTTGGGAACCTCCCGTGCACCGCCAGCTCGGGAAGGAGCTGAGGGGTCTGGAAAATGGCAAAACAAGGAGCTGCGTCCTTGTTTGAGGCTCTGTCCCCCTGCCCTGACCATGGCCAGGTTTGGGATGGGAAGGTGGAGAAGGACTGTGAGGAGGGAGACAGGGAGAAGAGCCAGCAGCCTTTTATTGTGGGACCCAGTTGGAAACTGTCTCTAAAAGGCCCATAAATAATTGATGGTGGTGATAAGCATACTGCAGACACGGCGAGCTCCTGCTGCAGGTGGCCAGGAGGATGCTGCCAGCGAGGTATTGACGGAGCTGCACATCCACCATCGACTCGTTAAGGCATCATTCCCTCCATTCATTAACTCCTCACGGACAGAGAGAGAGGAATTTAATATCAAACGGGATGGCCAACCCTCCAAATGAGCTGAGCTTTGCCTTTCACACGCAAGGTTATGTCCTGAGCAGCAGCAGCAGAGATGGAGGGAGGTGGTCAGGCTGCTCCAAACTCCGGCTCCAAGCTGGAATCTGGAGCCTCCAGTTCCCTCCCCAGGCGCCGTGGGAAGGCAGGTAAAGCCGGGCTATGTTTCCCAAATCAATTCCCCTTCACTTCACTTTGTCTCCATAGGGTCAGGATCTCGTTCTGTTGGTGACAATAAACACATCCTGTGCTGGGAGCTTTCCAGAGCCTGGGGGAAGAGGCTGTCCCACCTCTCTGCACACTGGGTGCTGCTGGTTTCTCTCCAGTCATCACTGGGTGGGTTTTGGGTTTGCACATTGCCTTGGGATGCTCATTGCTGGGAAAGGAGAGCTCAGCTCCTTCCCAGAGAGCAAGAAGACATTGATGATTTATTTCGCTCCCTCTCTGAGGTAATTATGTACCTAGACAGTCTTAAAATGTGTATTTCTTTTCTCCAGCAGACCAGAACAGCCTCTTTGGTTCCAGTCTAGCAAATAAATATGTATTTACACACTTTATTAAGATGGGTATTACTTTCCCGCAAGACTGGCATAACTCTCCTGCGCCGGTGTTTTATGGCAAACTGTATTTGTACATTAATTTGAAAGATTTATGACAAGTTCGATGGACCACAGCAGCCTTGGCCATGGCTGCAGCTCGAGGAGCAGCGTGGGGAGACACGTGGGGAGTGAGGGTGGAGATGGAACACGTGGATTCCTCGGGATGTGCATCCCAGCTCTGCTGGAGGAGATGTCCTTGCTGTGCTTTCAGCTGCTCTCAAAGCGTTAAAAAAACTTAAAAAACCCAAAAAGTCAGCATTGAAATGTCAGGCCAGTTCCAAAGCTGAGGTGAAACTTCAGGGAGAGGCCACCAAACGTGTCACCAACGTGTCAGGTTTGGCATTTGAGCGTTCTGGATCGGCAGGATCCATCATCATCATCATCATCATCATCATCCCACTCCATCCTCCAGGCTGCCCAGCCCCTCTCCATCCCTGATTCCAGGAGGGTTTTCCTCCTGGATGTGGCACCTCCAGCTCCCTCTGTCCCTGTGGATCATCACAGATGGTGGCAAAAGCAGATCCCAGTGAGCAGAATTTCTAATTCCTGCTGTTTCCCCGCAGGCTGTTTTCGCTGTACCTGGAAAGGAGGCACAGAAAGCATCCCTAGCCCAAACAGGGTGGAGAGGAAGGAGCTGTGATGTTCCCAGGGCCCTGGGAGGAGGGAAAAGAGGGAAAAATCACATTTCCCTGCTGTTTCCCACGCAGCGACACCGTGGCTGGATTAACCCGAGCAGGCAGCAGTCTGCAATGTATTAATTCTTGTATAATTTCCTAAAGCTGCTTAACCGAGCACCTCCATGCATTTAACACACGTTAGGAGGTAATAGCAATTAATCTGGAAAAGTAGCAGCAGCTCGGGCCAGGCAGGGTGGAAGCTTTCACAGGGTGAGGGGTGCAAATTCCAAATTTTTGGAGCTGGGTCTGCCCTGAGCCCTTTTCCTCCTTCCTCTCATCCCAATTCAGACCATTCCCATCCCTCCTCTCCTCACCCCAACCATCCATGTGTGCCTCGTTTGAAGCAATGGCTGCTCCTGCTGGCTTTAAGGGAACTATCTAATCTCCTTTAAATTAAGCATATGATTGGGTTTTGGCTAGATTGGGTCCTTAGGCCTTAATCTCTTTATGCCCCACTTTCTCAATCTGCAAAATAGTAATTATCTCCTCCATGGGGCTAAATTAATTTCCCATATTTCACTGATGCTCGTTTTGGCAATGTGCAGGTTGCCGTTCTCCCGGAGATTGCGATTTGCATGCTGCTCAGCAAATTCTGGATTATATATCCATACACACGTCACATACACAAATCCAAGCCTCAGGGAAGGGAAAAAAACCACCTAAATGCCACGCTGGCCCAGACAGGATGTAAGCAATAACAGCAAGGATAACAAAAATGCAATTCAGGGATTGAAAGGATTTAGTGAACGGAGAATAGGCTGAGTTGCATTAAAAAAAGAAAAAAAAAAAAGGCAAGAAACTCAGCTGATTTAAGAAGTAATGAGAAGAATAATGAATATCAAACAGAATGGAGGAGCTTAATTAAGAATTAACTTTTTTCCGAGTACTTGGGGGAGCTGGTGGTTGTCAGTGCAGAGGGCAAGGAAAGAAACTGAGACATGGGTTTTAATCCCTCCATGGATGTCAGAGGAAAAAGGAAAAGTAAAAGAAATTTGTGGGAAAAAAGAAATCTGTCATGGCCAAGTCTCTGCTTTGCAGGACTTGGAGAGGTGTGAGTCTGGGGAGAAGTTGAGAATGTTTTTTTTGGGGGGGTGGGAAATCATGAAATGGAGAAAGGAAAAGGAAATTCCCAAAAATACCTCCAGGATTCCCCTTCTCATTTTACAACAACCCAGGGCTTTGCTCCCAGGGTAGGACCAGGAGGAGATTTTTCTTCTGCACATTCCTAGTTTGTGCCAGGCTGCAAGCAAGTAAAGATTCCGTTAGGGATGAGGCAGCGGTGCAGAAATGTTGGGCAGATTAAATCTCGTTTGGCTGTGTCTCTTGATCACGTCTCAGTCGCTGACAAGGTTTGCGAGGCACAGCTCAGGGATCTGTAATGTTCATTAAGATAAAGTCAAAACCCCCCCTTCTCCCTCTCCCTGTTTTCCAGAAGGTCTCGTTCCACAGGAAGGTAAATAAAGCCCCAAACCTTGCAGGGTGATTCTCCTGGGAAGCCACGGGGTTTGACATCGCCGTTTTCATTTTCTCCTTTCCTTTTTTTCTGCGGAGGGAAAAGGGAAAGAAGGCAACAAGTGCCGGAGCAGCCTGGCTGAGTTGATTCCAATGCACTCAGCTCCTCGGGGAATGCAGGAATGAAAGGAAAGGAGGGAGGAGAAAAAAAAGCCAGGTAATTGAAAGGAGTAATTCAATTTGGGGAGAATTATTCTCCTAATGATTTATGCCTTCATTAATGACTGATTGAACAAATGGTTGTTGTTTTTCTGGTTTTTCGCCAGGCATGGAGGTGCTGCTGGGGGTTATTGGGTGTCACAGCCACAGACACTCACTTGTCTCCATTTAAATCCTCAGTGCTCCCTCTCTTCCTGCCCTTGGGTCGATAGGATCTGGAAGGAGATGTTTCTATTGCAAAGTTCTTTGGTTTCACAAAAATGGGACCAGGAGCTGCAGGGAACGAATGGAGGTTTGGTGACAGGGCAGGGAGGGCAAAGTGATATCCCAGTGCTCTGTCCCACCCCTGCAAGTGCTCCAGGTCACCCTGGACAGGGCTTGGAACAACCTGGGATAGCGGAAAGCCCATGGCAGGGGGTGGAACAAAGTGAGGTTGAAGGTTCCCTCCAACCCTAAAAATTCTCTGATTCCTCCAACCCACATAATTCTCTGATTCTGTGATGATCCTTTGCTGTGTCTTTCCCTCATTTCTATTAAAACAAACACCAAAATGCAGGCTCGGCCAGCTTCACAGGGGTCACAGCACCAGCAAAACCCCCCATTGCAGCAGCCCTCGTGGGCAGGAGGCACCTGGGTTCGCAAATCCCTTAAAATTCACCATCCATCCTCAGCACTGCCGGTGCCTCTGGGCTCTGCAGTCCGAGTCAGGCGAGTGTCCTTCAGTTAAACAGCCTCCCAAAGTTCACACGCTGCTAATTGGTCTCTGAGCCGCTCAGAGCCCTAATTGGGGTTGTTCTGGGGTGACCAGAGTGCACCCAAAATCACTTTGGGCCACGAGAGATGAGCCTGGAGAGGGGAGGGCAGGAGCAGGACGGGGGAACAAACCGGTCCCTTCATCCTGAGAAGCTCTTTCAAAGCCTAAATCCAGCCTGCAGGGTGCTGTGGTCAGCTTTGGGAGGTGCAGAGGGGAGTGGGGGATGCAGAAGAGCATTTTTGATGGGGTTTTTGTCACCTGCAGGGATGAAGGTCAGAGCTGCTGTCACTCACAAAATAGGATTTCTGAGCCCTGGGGTGACCCTGCTGCTGGTGGATTTGAGCTCCATGCAGATGATATGCAAACATATTTAAGGTGGGGTTTTTTTTTTTTTTTTTGGTCTATTTGCAGGAGCAATATCCATTTGCGAAGATGAGCTCAATTAACAGAAGTCATTACTTTCCCGTGTGGAGCTGATGTCACACCAACACCTCCTTTGGAGGGACAATCCAGGGGAATTGCTGGGCCCAAGTGTTTATGTGTGGCTGCTGGTGTGATATAACAGCAAAGATATTTTCTTTCCCTCCTGTAAAACGGGAGAATTCCCTTTTGCTGAGCGGAGAAGGAGCTTGTGTGGGAGCAGAATAAAAATGTCTTTGGCAAACATATTTTTTTGCCACAGACACAGGCTGGGGAACATCACTGCAGTCTGCACCCTCATGGCAAACACCACCTGCTTTTTTAGGGGAAGAAATACAGAAATTTTTCCTCCTACTGAAGGAAAGTTGAAGCCATTTTGACGGTTTTTAACACAAACTTTTATTTATTTTCAGATTAAGCCCTTCTTTGTTTGAAAATGAGAGACTCTGCATTCATTTTATTGGTAACACAGGGTGAAGAATGAGCAAAGTTGGAAGGAAAATGGGGTCAGCTGGTCCAGCCTCCAACACCAATAACTAAAATTAAAGGATGAAAGAGGAGAGAGAGGAGGACTGGCTTGGGATCAGGAGCAGAGTTTCCTCCTCTGAGCCTTCCTGCACATCCCATGGGATCTCTCTGTCCTGTTCCCACAGATTTTTGGGGTGTGGGCTGTCACTGTCCCATCCTGGAAGGATGGAGTGAGACACAGTGAACATCCCGCTGTCCTTTGAGCTTTATTACCGCTTCAAAAATATTTCTATGAGTGTTTTTTGGCTTCTTTTTTTTTGTCTTCAAGTAAATACAGGGCAAGGAAAACCGTTGAGTGACTGAGTGTGCCAGCAGGAAAACACAACCCCACCATGCTGGGGGCTTTGCCCTCTCTCTGATCATCCTTTTTTTGCTGCTTTTTGGTCCTCAGGTGGGTCTGGGACCCACAGCACGTGAGGAGATGCCCTTCCCTGGGTCTGGCTTAGAGAAAAGAGCTTTTTTGGACAAATTTCCATCGCGGCAGGAGCAGCTCACCCTGCCAGAAGGATGCTGGGCAGCAGCATATTTAGCCGGAGCACCTGAGGAGAGCAGGAAGGGGAAGGGAATTGGTTCTCTGGGATTCTCTGCCAGCCGAATCGAGGCGGCAGAGCTGGAAAGGTGCTGCCTGGGCACTGCTCCTGCTGCAGGCCGGGGAGCCAGCTTGGATTGATGCAGGGAGCAGGGACAGAGCTCCCGTGGCTCCCTGCCAGCTCTTCAGCCGTGCTGGCTCCCAGAAAAGCCCTTCAGAAATGTCCTCCTGGCCCTCAGCTGAGGCAGAGCAGAGCTCCCAGGCTGGTGGCTCTGCTCGTGCTGGGGGGCAACACTCACCCTGCCCTGCTGCAAACACACCGGGCTGACCTGGAGATGGGATGGTTTTCAATTAAAACAATCCCTCCTCCCTCGGCTCCTGCTCTCAGCACAGCCTTGGAAGTGTTTCTGCACTTAACATTGTGTGTGATGATGGGCTGGCTGGCTGGGGAAGCAGCCCTCGGTGCACTCAGCATCACCTCCTGGTTTTCCAGGCAGCACTTACTAAGCAGGAAGGGAGGAGAGACAGGTATTATCCCATACATCATGCTCAGGGGTTTTTTTTGTACCTTCCATTAGGCTGGAGCAGGGATGAGCGGGATGCCGGGCACCACGAAGTGTCCCCTGAGTGGCACTGTTTGGTGGCACTGCCATCGTCCAGCTCTTGCGAGAAGAAACGCCAGCGAATCGCTGTCTTCGGGGATGAAGATTCAGGTTTTGATCCACGAGCCAAACGAAAAGATTATTTTTCCTCTCCATAAACAAATCCCCTCTTCCCCTTCCTGCCAGCCCAGACATCTGCTGCTCTGCAAAGAGCTCGTGCCACCGAGAAATCCCCCCCGCCGCCTGTCCCACTGTCCCCTCTCTGCCCTGATTTGCATCTTTTGTATTTCCTTTGGATTATGCTCGGCAGATTCTCTGCTCAGATGTGGTGATAGTGCCAGGGGGGTTTGTGCTCTGAAATGCTGTTAACCTCTTGCTGTTGTTTGTCTTTTCCCTCCCCACGTGCTGCAGATGCTGCTTTTGTTTTCGGAGTGGGAATACTGCAGGAGTTCAGTCAAACGCAGGAATGGGATGGAGGGAGAATTCAGGGCTCTGCAGTGGGAACGAGCAGCTATGTGGGGCTTTGGATTAATTTCTGGAGCTTCTCCATCAGGGATTATCGGGAATGTGGGGAGAGCTTGGGCAACCAAGCAGCCAGCCTGGAAAAGAGCAAAGCCATGGATTGCTGTGGGGTTTCCATCCTCCAGCGAGTCCTTCCTGACCATCTGAACTGCTTTGTTCTGCTGCTGGGAGTCCCCAGAGGGGCTGCTCCAGAGCCAGCAGCTTTTGGGGCTTTTTTAACCCCTGGTTTGCCCTCTGGGCACACTCTGGAAGTGCAAAAGGGACTTTACGATGCCCAGTTGTTCCCCTGTGGGGCTGCTGTCCCAGGGAGTTGTCCCTGCAGCGTGGTGCCCATTTTGGTGGCCCTGTGTCAGTGTCCCTGTCCTTGCTGGGTGTGGCACCCCTCCTGCCTGGGCTGAATTTTGGGTTCCCCAGAGTCTGATGGAGTGAAGAATGTTTCCCTCCAGATGGCTGCTCCTCCCTGGCCACACCAAGCAGAACCTTTGCTGTAAACTTCTGATTTCTGTCACGGTTCTGACCAGTGGAAAATGCAGCTTTATTTCAGTCCAAGCTTTCCAGCTCCTCCTCAGGCCCTCAAAAAAATCCACTAATTACTTATTCTCCCTTCCTGGGGTCTCTTTCCTCTTCCCAGACAAGAAAATCGAGAGACACCCTCACAACTGTGTGAGAACCCATCGAATTTTGGGGAAGCATTGGGTTGGTGCAGAGAGGGATTACCCAAAAAATGCCTCGTGCCCTCCTGCTGCCTCTCCTTCCCTACCCGGGCAGATGGAAGGCAGCAGCTTTTTAATTATTAAAATTAGTGCATCCTTGAAATCACGTAGCCTGCTTTTGGCTCTGCAAATCACTGCTTTCGTGAGAGAGGAGCAGTAATAAAATTAACCGACAGAGAGGAATAAACAAGTGGCACAGATGTAAATATTATATAATCTGCATTTCCTAAAATATCCCTGGCTTGGCATCAGGAGTGGGATTCAGCAGAGAACCAAAGCAAGGATGCTGATAGAAAACAAACAATAATAGCAGGCAAATAGTAATTAATCATTCTGGGGATGGGGATTGATGTTTGCACGCAAACCTCTTGCCAAGCACTCGAGGTGTTCGATGTCCCCCTGGACCTCCATTGGTGATGCTCAGGTGATGCTGGGAGAGCTGGGGAAACTGAGGCAGGTGGGAAGCACCAGTGCTGGGATTTTGGTGAAGGTGTTACTGAGCATCTCCGGGTTTGTATTCCAGGCTGGAGCAGATTTTAGGTGCTGAAAAGTGGCCTGAGCAATTTGAAGCCGGCAGAGGTGGAGCCCAGTGTGTGCAGCGAGCTCCTGGGGAATCCCTTTGCCACACAGCTGCTGGAAAAGATCCCATCCTGCTTTCCCTTTTGGCATCGAACCGCAGGAATCTGAAGAATCCCTGGGGAATCTCTTGTTTTATTGGACAAATGAGTGCCAGGTCAGCTGCCCTGTCTGTGGCAGGTAGTGAGTGCAGAGCACCAGCCTGCTCTGCCCGGGGCTGCTCCAGCCCTGGCACTGCTGTGCCCATTTTCCAGCGCGTTTATTGCAGTTATCCAGGGGTTGCTGCTCCCTGGGATTGCCCCCGGCCTGGGGAAAGGGCAGTGCTGGATGTTGGCATGGTGAGCATCCCAAAAAACACCTCCTGGAGCAGTTCTCTGAGCACAGCAATCCACCAGGCTGAGGAAAAGGAGCTCCCGCAGCTCCCGGGGTTCGGACAAACACAGGGGACATGGCAGTGACCCACGGAGAGCCGAGTCTGTCACTGCAGGGCCATCAGCGGGTGACACCCGCAGGTTTTGGGGTGTCCTTGTGCTTGGCAATGCGCCGCAGCGCTCGCTGGAAGGTGACAATCCCCCTTTGGTGTCCCGTGCTTGAAGTCACATTGGAGAGACACGTCCCAGCTGGTGAGTCACAGCTCCTGTCACTGTCACTGTCACTGTCACCTGCGGGGCCTGGCAGGGGAGGGATGAGTAACCCACGCCCGGTGACACATCGCAGCCGAATGTAAATATTGCCTTCTCGTTTGCTCCTCCTGAAACCCCCGGAAAAAATGAATTTCGCTCCAGTTTGGAAACACCGCCAGCCCGGTGCTCTCTGGCTCAGCCCTTCCCGAGCAGCCGCTGATGGGGAGATGCTCATCCTCACCTCCAACCGCTGGAACAGCTGGAATCACACCTGGCTGGGATGCTCTTTCCCCGCTCGGCCCGCCGGCGATGCCGCCGCGCTGCCCTCGGGCAGGAGGAGGATCGATACCCCGGAGATCAGCCCCGGCCCTCCTCCGTGACAGGGATGCACAACTCCGCGCATCAAAAGCCCTCCTTTAATCCGGGAGACAGCGGTCGATGGGAAATTAACTGTGCTTTAGGCCCGATGGCTCCGGCAGGGGTGAACTCATCCCTGCTCGGCGGAGGAATCAAAAGGCGCTGCTCCCGGCTGCCTGCAGCCCGTTTGATATTTGGCTTTTTTTTTTTTT
>VZRM01002336.1:504864-523995 GCA_013397955.1 Grantiella picta | reverse complement strand
GCCTGCAGACAGCTCCTGCTCCGTGAGAAGGGTGGGTGCAGCCACCTCCACACTGCAGTTGGTGCTCCGTGGGAGATGGGAATAGGCTGGATCGGTGGGATGGAAAGGTGATGTGGGACTGGGATGTGGCTCCAGTCCCTCCGCAGAGCTCTGTCTTCATCCCTCACATCATTTACGGGGTAAATGCTTGATGCCAGGGCTCCTGTCACCAGCTCACACAGGTGACATTCACTGCTCGGGACACCGCCCAGCAGAGGGACAGAGCTCCCAAAGCTCATCTCCTACTCCCTGAACATCTTTTGCATCCCACGGGCAACATCCCAGCGCAGAAGTGAAGCCAGGCACGTGTGGGAAAGGGTTTAAATGCAATCCCAATCTTGTGAGAACATCTCTGCTCATGAAACAGGTGAAGGACTGTGTTCCCCCAAGGCATGGCCTTCATCACACCCAGTGACGAGCTCCGAGCATCAGAGCGAGGGCAAATCAAAAGAACAAAGTACATGATTATAGACAGCAGAAAATCCTTTGCCAAATTGCTCCAATTGCCTTTGAAGCTGCTGCCAGAGATGCTATTTCCTTTTGTATTATTACTGTTTTGAAGGGGGGGGGGAGAGGAAAAAAATCTGTATTCTCCCCAAAGCAGGTTGCTGCTGCACTTTTTGTAAATGCCTGCCATCTCATCAGCACCACATTAAACCAACATTTCGAATTCAAACCGACGATGCTTGTGGATAAATGGAGCGGTAATGGCAGGAATTAGCAAGCAGGGCACAGGATTGAGGCAGCGATGATTTACGAGGCTCGGGCAGGAACAATCAAAGGCATCAGATCACTTCTTTGCTGCCCTGCGTGCACCTATTTGCATTTTATCCCTGACAGCTGGATTTTAAAGGGAACTTCTCGCCCGGCTGGCGAAGAGATGCTGCTCTTTTTCGGTTCTTAGTTGAGCAAAAATCGTTAAGAAAAGGGCGAGGAGGCTGGAATTTCTCCCCGCATCATTTGGGGTGGCGTTCCCGTGCCATTTCCCAGGAACAGCAGTGCCTGGATGGGTTTGGGATTGTTCCTCTCAAGGGGGAAAGGGCTGGAGATGCACCTGGGATCATGAGGTGGTGCAGTGGGAAGGAGATGCTGGAAGAGAGGCTCTTTCTGTATCCCACAGGGTTCCCCCTGGGGATTCCTCTGATTTTTCCTTGAGGTTCCGGTCTTCTTTCTGGGGCAGCACACAGCTGGGAAGGGGGAAAGGCAGGGAGAAGGGCAGGAATGTGCCAAACTCTTTAATCCCCTCAAAGGCTGCTGGCCCGTGGGTGTAAATCGGGTGTAAATCACCGTTGTCTGCGGGGTTTTATGGCAGGGAGCTGCTGTGTGTAAAAGCAGATCGATGGACTTTGTGGGAAGATACTAAACAGGGCTGGGTGACCCCGATGGCCTCGAGATGGTGGCAGCGATTTCGAGGACAAGGCCAATTTCCCGAAACAGGGAATGGGGAATGGGGAGATGCTGAGGGAGGTTAAGGACGGGAATTTTTGGGGTAAAAGCTGTTCCCTGCCATGGTGGAACTCACCATCTTCTCACCCCCAGAGCCCCTTGTTAATGGGGAAAAAGAAAACCCCACCTCGCCCTCGATATCTGCAATATGAGAAAGGGGAAATCCTGGTTTGGGGCCGAGGGACAGGGAAATCTGGGGGATTGCTCAGCTTTCCTCTCAGATCTGAGCAGTTTGGAGCTCCATGCCCTGGTTTTGCTGAGCCCTCGCCTGCCCTGTGCCTTCAGTTTCAGCCAATAACTGGTTTTTAGATGTGCCCCGGCTGAACTCGGCTTGTCACAAGCCTCTCTGCTCCCTCAGTTCGTCAACGAGGGGGAAAATCTATAGCGAGCACTTCAAGCTGCCTCTGCCCCAGCTGCTCGATGGTCTTTGTGAGAAAAATAAAAGAGAGGGAAATAAAATCAAATGAAAACTAGCCAAGCTTTCCTTTGCCAGGCTCCACAGGAGCTCCGTCCCACTCCTGCTGGAGGGACCCTTTGAGATAATTCTGATTTTGCTGAGTGGTGGTGGAGCTGATTTTATCTCTGCCCTTGGACTCTGCTTCCTCCCTGCTCTGCTTGAGGCTCTTCACACCCAAACTGTGTCTCTGCCTCTCTCCAGGCTCAGGGAGAATGCTCCATCCTTGTCCTGTGTATTCCACACTAATTTCCACACAAAGGGGGGAAAATTGGGGCTTTTGGGATCCCTGGCACATCCCCGTGCAGGCTGCTTGTCACCTCGTGGGATGTTCAGAAAGCTGAGGTGACCAGGAGGGTTTGTTTTCAGCTCTCCACTGCCTCAAACTTCCTTTTCAGGCAGGGCCAGAAGCCAGTATTTGTTCTGCAGGCTCCCTCATGCTCCTGCATGCATTGCAGCCAGCTTTCCCCTTCACCTGCAAACAAGAGGGATGTGACTGCTGGCCCCATTCTTTCCCTCTCCTCTTCTACCTCGTTTCAGCAGATTGAAATTTAAACAAACCAGCAGATTTTGGCAGGTTTTCTTCTGACCAGCAGTGCCATTCCCCCTTGAAAGTGGGAGGACTTTAACATTCAAAATGTGGAGAGAATTAAAAATATCCCCTTTTTCTCCCACCGCAAAGTGGGGAAATCTACTCCTTCACCTATCATGCTCCTCACTGGAATCCATCCTTATTTGCAGGGGCAAGGAAATTAATCTAATTTATGTTGAAACAGCAGCAGACACAGGGAAGGCACTGGAAAAGGCTCTCAGCTCCCTGCTGGCTCTCAAAGCCAGGAGCAGAAGCCAGAAGGGACTTTGACCACCAAGGCAGAACTGGAGGTGGGTTTTGGAGACACTTCCTTAGGAATAAAGAGGACGGAGGGGCTGGAATGGCAGCATTGTGTCTAATAAAGGGAAATTTATTCAGGAGGCTCTTGCAAAGGCAGACCATGACAATATCAATCTCAACTGGCTGCTTCCTGTTTTGAATCTTTATGTGGCAGTGGAGAAATGGCTCCTCGTCCCACTGGGGGATCAAATGGAACTGGGATGGCAGGGAGGAAATAGGGTCAGGAAAAATATGGGGGAATTGCTGGATGGAGCTGATGAGCCCCACGCTGGTCCCAGAGAATCATGGAATGGTTTGGGGTGGAAAGGGACTTAAAGATCATCTCATCCCACTGCTGACAGGGGCAGGGACACCTTCCACTGTCCCAGGGCTCTCCAGCCTGGCCTTGGACACTTCCAGCGATCCACAGCTTCTCTGGGAAATCCCTCCCAGCCCTTCCCAGCCCTCACAGGGGAGGATTTCTCCCCAAAATCCAATCTAAACATGCATTACAATGAGCAAGGACTGCAAGGATGGAGTGATGCAGGGCATTTCCCAGGCTGCCATGTCCCCAACCCACCAAGGTCTTTTTTGGGATTTATTTTTTTGTTTCCCCCCTTTTGTGGCACAAACCACAGACAGCACAGGGGAACCTGGTCACTACGTGAGGGGAGCAGCAGATAAATCTGCACTGTGACGTTTCTCTGGGTACTTTTAATGCCATTCTGCTGATGAGTTTTAAATCTCTTTTTATTGCTGTCGAAGTGCCAAACCCTCCTTTCAGGTAAGTGCAGAGCTGGCTGGGTTTGCTGCTCCTTGTTCCCAATGCTGGGAGCTCTTTGTGGCTCCCCCAGCACCACCCTCAGTCCCACACCTCAGTTTGGGTGAAATAAAACCTTTCAGGGGGAAGATGTTCAGCTCCAAGAGGCTTTTCCCGGAAAACAGGGGGAAATAAAGTGCAGGCAGCTCTGTCAGAACCGTAAATGTCCCATCAATTCTTGCTTAACTCGGCAAAACTTACTCGGATAGAAAGTTTGCAATTATTACCTGGATCAGGACAGCTTAATTAAGCAATTAGGATGTGGAGCTAAGAGCCTCTGCAGAGCTGCAGTGCTTTCATTTCAGGGCTGCTCGTGCGTGAGGAGAGTGACAGTTTGGGAAAAAGCACCTTTTTTCCCCTTTTCCTTCCCTGCAAACACCACCACCATCCATTGAATGAGAAAGGCCACCTCCACAGGCACTGGTGGGGATTTTGCCTAGATCAGGATGCAGTAAATTGCTGGATAAAGCATCATCTCCAGCTGGAAATGATGGCTCCTTGGAGAGGCTGCTGGAGGCTGGACATCTCTGAAAGTCCCTGCTGTGGAAGCACAGGAGTGAACAAAGGAGGGAGGAGTGCTGGACAACGTCCAGGATCTCTGGGATCAGAGCTGCAGCTTCCCAGGGAATCCCAACCAGGAACAGCAGCCAGAAGGGGCAGCCAGGGTCGGGATGGGGAGGCAGGAGTTGCAGGATTCTAGATAGCACCCCATCTGATGCCTTAAGGATTTTTAGTTTCTATTTTTCATGTGTCTTTAGCTTTGGTGTGTAGCTCTGGGCTTCCCAGAAAGTGCTAAAAACCTCTGTTCCCAGCATTTTAGATAAAACATTGCTCTCAGTTGGAAAATCCAAGGACACTTTGCCTTCTCAGAGCCCCAAAATATGTGAAAAACAGGGAACTGGGGGGAGCAAGCTCGGGGTGGTTGACATCATCACCTGAAAGTGTAATTGGAGAATTGAGGCTCAATATGTTAATGGACAGAACTTAGAAAATGTGAAGAACTCATGACTTGTAATCCATTTCAGGTGTAGCTTCTCAAGTAAGCTCTGTCTGCCCTGAATGTACCTAAAAGCCTTTAATAAATTAATCTGCTTTTTATTCTCCTGACTTTGTCTAGCCTTCTGTTCCAGGCTAGCCCTATTTACGCATCATCACATCCCAGCACCAGGGAATACTGGTGGGAAGGGAATGGCACCAGCAGCTTCCACACCTCCTCCTTGCTGCATGTGGACAATCCACGACCAGGAATTCCACAGCTCCTCATCCTGCTGCTCCAGGGAAAAAAAAAAACAAACCCTGAATTTCAAAGAAAAAAACCCCCAACCTGCCAGGTTTGTGAGCTCCTTAACCTCCCTCTCCGGTGACCTGGAAACAGCAGAGTCCCACGGGCTCCATCCTCCCCTGCCCACGGATGGAGCTGACAGCTCCTGATGCTCCCCAGCCTGAGGCTGAGCTGGAGTGCAACAGGGCTGGGCAAAGCTCAGAGCTGAGTGATTTCTGACTTGGCCCATAAAATCTTTATGGAGAGCGAGGCGAAACCTCTTGAGGCTTGAAATTGTACAATTCTGGTTCCGGGCTGTTGGTGGTGGAAATTAAATTCCCATCCTGCGCTCCCAGAGGTGCTTTATGCAATACCCAGAGGTGGGAGCCGGGAGTGGGGAGTGATGTTCACCAGCCAAATCCCACCAGGAACACCGGGAGGGAACACCTTGGGTCTCCATTCTCTGGTCTGTGAGAGAAAATGATGGGTTTGGAGCCAACAATAAAAATTATTAAGTGAAAAAACTCTGAGAAGCTGGATATTTCTCCACTATTTTTCATTTAACAGCATGAACCCTCCAAGATATCTATTAAAGGTGTCTGACAGGGATCCAGGGTGGATCCTGGCAAATCCTGGTGGTGTTTTTGTTGCCTGGATGGGTTTTGAGGTCGCCTTTTGGGGTTTGATCCAGCAGCAGCAGCAATGGGAATCTCACTGAGGACAATTCCAGGAATGATGGATGAGGAGAAGGATGGGAAAGGAAGTCAGTTTCCATCTCAGAGCGCTGATTTAAACTGCTCCCTTTGGGGCTGTCCCTTTAAAGAAGCCTAAAATCATAATTAAAGACTGCAGGCGCAAAACACGCCTTCTCCTTAATATCTTTGGGTAATTAAAATTTGTCAGTGGGGGAGGATTAGCACAGGTTTTACACAGGATTTCAATTTAAACTTCTTCTGATCCCTTGAAGTTCTTCCTTCTTATTTTTTTTAGCAAACTTTAATCTGACAAACTTTGATAGATCTGCAAATTAGACCCAGGCAGGTTCAGCTCACGTGAGGCACTAAGCAGGGGGAAGGGAGGAAAAAAGCTGGAGCTGGACCAGCAGAGGGATTTGAACATGTTTTAAGCAGAAAAAAAACCCTTTTTACAGAGGTTTTAAGTAGAAAAGTCAGGATTTGAGCTCCATCTCACCTCGGGAACACCACAGACCTTGTGTGCAGGGAGATTTGAAACGAAACACCCAAACACCCACCGGAGAGACAACACCTCACAAACATTTATTTACCGGCGAACATTCCGGCTGGAGATAAAACATCAACTGTAATGTGTCCTGCTGAAAATACAGCAGTGGGTTGTTTTTTTTTTTTGTTTGTTTGTTTTTTGGGTTTTTTCCCCCATTCTCTGCTCCCCCTCTTTCCACCCATCCACAAAAGTGGGTGGAAGTCAAAATTGCTGAGTTAAAATGTAATGGATGTACAGAAGGAGAGGAAGCCAACGCCTGGGATTTACAATTTACTGCAGAGCCCGTGGGTGGGGGGTGTGATTGCCCACAAGGAAATTGCCAGGGATGCAGATATTTTGCAGAGCTTCTTATTTACTTTCTCCTTTACTTTGCAAGTAAATAAGAGATTCAATAAGGGTTGGCAATTTTCTCACACACAGCCTCCGAGCAGCTCTCTATTTTTGATGATGAGTAGTAATTCCAACGCTTCGCCTCGGAAAAAAAAAAGCCCCAGCGCACACACAAACCCTCCCAATCTTCCACACTTTATATTTTCCTAATGGAAAGGGTTTATTTTGGTAAGAAATTACCCTTCATTTATGGAAAAAAACCCATTTGATTACTTAAAAAAAAAAATCCTCGCTGAGCCACAGTGATGTGTGGTTTTGCATTGCCGAAATGCCCCAGGTCTTTTTGGGGTGCCTTTGGTGGCATTCAGGTGTCATCAATGGGTTGGGAAGCTTGGGAGAGCTGGGGAACATCCATCCCATTGGCATCTGCCTTGCTGAGCCACTTTGGCTGGGAATGTCAGATGGAATTTCCTGGAGAGGTGGCCCAGGGTGACAATTTTTGAGTGAGGGGACACCTTCCACCATCCCAGGCTGCTCCAAACCCTGTCCAACCTGGCCTTGGACACTTCCAGGGATGAGTTTTCCAGAAGTTTCCTGCACACTGGCAACCCCCAGGTGCTGCTATCAGCAATATTTGGGGATCACTTCTCATTTTTCCCTGAAGAAACCATACAGAGAAGCGACTCTCCTTGAACCCAGTGGTGTTTAAAACTCGCAGAGGAGCAAGGGGAGGTTGGAGTTAGCCTGGCAGCAATGTCTCTGTGCCAAGGCTGTGTGGAAAACTCATGGAAAGCTCCAGGGAAGGTGCCTCTGAGCCCCTGAATTAGCTCCCTGCAGCTTCAAAAAGGCCCTGAATAATGTAGACAGGAAAATGAGCACAGGACAATCTGGCTGTCACCCAGCTTATCCAAATATTGCTATTTTTGGGCTTTGTTTGAGTTTCTTTGCACATCCCAAGATCCCGGCGCTTTTGATCTGGGATGCACTGAATAATTCCCTTTAAACAATAGTGAAAGAGGGTTTTTTCCACGCTGCCACCATAGCAACGACTGATGTCACCAACGTGGGGACATGACTTCATGGGGGGACCTGAGCTCAGGAGGAGCTTCTTCTCCTGAGCAAATATCAGTGGGGAATACGGAAAACTGGGGAAAACAGCAGAACATTGCTTTCCACAAATTCCTTTTCCCCCTGCTGAGGGTGAACATCCCTTTTCAATGGTTGGTAGGAGTAAGAATTTGCAGAAGGAATTTGGAGAAATGGTTTTGCAGGTCCTGATCCATTCCCAGCTCCTCCTTGAGAAGCTGGAGAGCTGCACGGGTGAAGAGATTGCTAAATAATTCCAAAGGGATGAAGGATTTTTCTCGGTTTTCCTGGCAGCACAGCAGAGCCCTGGGTGGGAATGCAGGGGTTGTAACCCAGCCTTGGGAGAAGGGAAAAGAGGGAATCTTTGCCTTGGGTCATGCAGGGTCAGCAGAAGTCAGCTGGGGGGAACAAAAGCCATCTGAGGGAATCCAAAGATCCACCAGTGAAAAATCCATCCTGCTGCAGCAGGAAAGAGCTCCCTGCCCATCTCAGGGGTTGCTCGCAGGATGGCTGAGCTGAGAGGCTCTTAGGAGGCATCCTGGACGAAAATAAAATGTACTGAGGCATTTTCAATTCAGCCTGGAGGCGATCTCTGTCTGCAGCCCTTGGTTCACTTCACCATCTGGCAGGAGGAGCTGAAATCCATTTCCATCAGAGGCTTTGCCAGGAGGAGGAATAAAGGGAAGGTGGGAGCTGGTTTTTCCTTCAGGCTCCTGCTGCCTGGGCAAGCAGGAGGCTTCTGCTTGAGCCGAAATCTTGCCATTGCCCAAATCTGCAGAGAAAAGCCAAGCCAGAGGGTTCTTTGTCTCCCCATGGGCTGGGGAATCAGCCAAGGGTCAGAAAATCCAGCCTGGCTGGTTAAAGAGTCCCTTCTTCTGGTGTGCAATCCTAAAAAATTACTCACTGGGGTTCATTCTCATAAATAATGGGAATCTGAGGGCAAAGAGCAAATCCCAGCACGCCAGTGCAGCGTGCTGCAAATCCAACACCTGGGAAATCAAATTAAATAAACTGGGAAAGGGGGAAACCAGGGTGAGATCTGGACATTCAGGGTGGCTTTTAGTCCCCCCAAAAGGCAGCTCAGACCAGCCCTGCTCTCCAAACCTGCTCCATGCCCACATTTCCACGCCACATTTTGTGGAACAGAGAGGGCTGTGTCTGCTGGGAGGCTGGTTGTGCTGCTCGTGCTGGTGCCTGCCTGCCAATAACAAATAGATCCATTTATAAAATCTCTGTCATTGTCACCAGGCAAGTTTCTGCAGGGCCACCGAGACGTGGGCCTGGGGCCAAGTGATATTGCTCCCTCCATCATCCCCACCCCCCGTGCCTGGGTTGCCTGCACCGAATTTTCAGAGCCTATTATTCACATCAGCCTGGGGTTCCGGGGAGCAGGTTTCTGATAGTTTGCAAATATTATAGTTGGAACAAAAGCCGTTCCCCCCTCTGCAGAAAAAAAATAAAGGGATGTGTGTGAGAGGCTTCAGCAGGTTGCTGCTGAGAGGATGGAGAGGGATTTTGCTGCTTTGTGGGTTTTTCATGTTGCAGTGACAGGTAGAGAGCCCAGTGGAGACTCTGGAGGTGAGTGCTGGATGTTCCAACTGGGATCATGCAGAGGAGAGAGAAGGTCAAAAAACGCCCAAAAAAAAGCCAGCTCGGGGCCAAAAAATGCCTCTAAAACACCCAACAGGCTGCCCTGCAATTAAAAATATCAAAGAGCAAGTCTGTGGTTCGCCCTGAAGCCACAGCTTCCCCAGGCTGGGACAGGGATGGCTCCTGATGGAGCAGCTCAGCCCTGGGGAGAAGGAAGGGAGAGGGACTGAGCATCCTCCTGCTCCTCCCTGCCCTGCCACAGCCAGATTTATGGGACAGAGAGCTCCAGGGCATGGTTTGTTCAGGGAATGCACTTGAACAGCCCAAATTCCCCCAGTTTCTGCATTCTGCTCTCTCCATGGCAGGGCAGGGGGTTTGGCACAGCTCCTCAGCCAAAAATCTGCTAGAAATTTCCCTTCTTAGCAGCTATTTCCATTCCCTGCTCCAGCCTTCCTCCTCCCTCCCCGACAATAACAGCATTTCAGCCACCAAAGTGGGACAAATGACGATTTCATGTTTACTCGTTGTCCTTGAGATTAAATATTCTTAAATAATAACACCAAAAAGGCTTAGAGGCACGGAGGGAATTCTCCCGAGGTCCCATTAATTCAGCACAGCCAAGAGACATGAGATTACAGGGTGGGTCAGGCTCTGCCCACAGCAAGGTACAGGATTTATTTTTCCTGAAACAACGGGGTTTTTCTGGGCTGGTTTCACGTAGGAGCTTCAGATCAGGAGAACGTTAATCTGCTTTTACGGTCCGTGCCTTTAATCAAAGCCTGTTGTAATTAATGCACACGCTAATAACGCTGTAAATGCAGGGCAGGGTTGATGGGGAGAGTCTGCACAAATGGAGTTTCAACCAGAAAATGCACTTTAGGGGGTTTGGGGATTTCTGAGGAGTTACCAGGTTGGTGCTCCAGGGAAGGAGCTGCACCACGATGAAGAAAATAAATTTTCCCATGCAAAATTCCAGCTGGTTTGGTGAATGAGGAATGCCAGGAAAAGGCAGGAGGGGGAAAGGGTGATGGAGGGAGCTACAGCCCTGACCTGCCACTCAATATCCCTTTCCTTAGGAAAAAAACAACAAGTCAGGATGGAGAGAAATGCAGAAACTTGTTGAATTAATCCAGAGATTTAATGTCCAGCTGTTGTGGAGTTTACAGGCATAAAAGATTATTGAGCTCGGAGGTCCTTTGCCACGGGGACCAACAATTCCTGCTGCAACGGGGCTATCAAGAATTGGGATTGTGTTTTATGGGGCTGATATATGGCCCCATAAAGGAGAGACAAGGTCTCTTTCTTCCCTCTTTGAGTAGTTAGTGAGTCATGCCACAAAGCCACAATAAACTCAGCTGGAACATTCAGGATTCCAAAGCAGCAATGCCAAAGTCTCCATATTATTACTATTAATTATTCCTATTATGACATTAATTTCGAAGCCATCAATCTCCACACTATTTGGGTACTGTGACTTAAATTTAGCTCAAAATTAGCATACATTAGCTAAATTAATGTAACATACCATATGTGGCAAAAACTAACGTAACATAATGTGGAATAAATTACAATAATTTAACATTGACTCTCAGGACTTGATGAGACTGTAAATCTTCTCTAAGAACCGAGATTAAAGCGAGAAACATTAAAAAGCAAATTCATTTTCCGCGGGAGCAGCCGTGTTTTGAAACACAGTTCATTTAGGGAAAGGTTTCATCCAATTTGCCACTTAATAGCGTCGCTTCGCAATTACAACGTTGCCTTTCGCCCGCAGCACCTGCAGCGCTCCCCCAATAATAATTCATTTGCTGGGTGTCTCGCCAGGCCGAGGAGCAGCAGCACCGCCAGCTTTGGCACGGAATGGGAACGAGCTGGGGAGAAATGAGAGCTCTGGGTCTCACAATTCCTGACTCCTGGTTTTTTTAACCCAGATCGTCCATCAGATCCCTGCCGGACATCAAATCAAAAACATCGCAAATGTCGAATCCCTAGGCTGAACAGGGCTAGCCTGGAACAGAGGCTAGAGAAAGCTGGGAGAATAAAAAGCAGAATAATTTATTAAAGGCCTTTAAGGTGCATTTAGGGCAGGCAGGGCCTACTCGAGAGGCTACACCTAAAATAGACAACAAGTCATGAGTTCTTCACATTTTATAAGTTCTCTCCATTAACATATTGAGCCTTAATCCTGCAATTACACCTTCAGGTGATGATGTCAACCACCCCGAGCTTGCTCCCCACAATTCACTGTTTTTTACATATTTTGGGGCTCCGAGGCAGCAAAATGTCCATGGATTTTCCAGCTGAGAGGAATTGTTTTGTCTAAAATGCTGGGAACAGCAGCTTTAGCACCCTGTATGGAGTCCAGAGTTTTACACTGAAATTACAGACACCCGAAAATTATAGGAACTGAAAATCCTAGGGCATCAGCACGAGCAGCACAGGGAGCTCTGCTGCAATTCCTGCACTCCGGGAGGAATCCCAACCACATCTCCCCCTCCATGGGAAGCATTTTTTTGCTCCTGCACCCCTCCTGCCTCCAGGAGAAGAAGGGAGAGGAGGGACAGTGAAGGCATTGCCCTTGGAAAATGCAGGAGCAAGTCTATTAGTCACAGGAAATCCATTACTCAGGATGATGGATGCCCTTTCCTGCTGTGTCGCTGGAATTAAAACCCGGATCTGTGTTGCAGCTCGCTGAGGACACTCATTTACATGACAAGTACACAGATCCCAGCTCCTGGGATTTCTGCTGGATTGCAGAGCTGCTCTGGCCTTTGGAGAATTGCTTCTTTCCAGCCTCCACCAGGAGAAATCCCACAAAAACACCCCAAATCCCCCATGGCATGGGATGGACAGCAAGCAGTGCTTCCCCCGAGGGAATGGGGTGGTTTTGGGGGTGCATGAGGGAATTTGCTCATCAGGAGCAGCTCAGAGGTGGCCCTGAGATCCTAAATGATCCTAAGAGATGCTTGTGGGGAAAGTGAGAAGCTTTGGATCTCCCCCATGGACCATCCTGAGCTGCAAACACCCCCCAGAGCCATCAGCAGCCCCGTTGCTGCAGGATGGGGACAAATCCTCACCCAAAAAGCCTTGGAACCCTAACCAAGGGGCAAAGCAGTTAGGAAAGATGGCTCTGAGTGCACTGGAATAGGAGAAAATTCATTAAATAGGTGAAATTCCTGGCCATGAGCTGCCTGCCCTTCATCCCTCCCTCCATCCATCCATCCATCCATCCATCCATCCATCCATCCATCCTCCATCCCTCATCCCTCCATCCATCCATCCATCCATCCCTCCATCCCTCCATCCTCCATCCTCCATCCTCCATCTATCCATCCATCCCTCCATCCATCCCTCCTCCATCCCTCCATCCCTCCATCCCTCTCTCCTGTGTGCTGAAGCTCATGAGGTTCTGCTGAGAAGCTCCCATTGCCAGAACAAATCCCTAAAATCAGCAGCCAGGGCTGGCAAAGCTGCTCTGGAACAGCATTCCCATGAAAATCGCCATTGTCCCACACAAAAAAAGGGAGAAAAGGATTTTAAGGCAGGCAGAGGGATGACGAAAGCCTTGAGGTCTTGGGCACCACCCTCAGCAGGAAGCTGCTGATGGAGGGAAATATTATTTTTCAATATTAAACTAATCTTGAAGTGACTCAGAATCCGGTGACAGTGGGGTAATTTAATCAAACAGCTCCAAATCGTTTCACCTTTGGAGCAGGAAAATGCACTAGTGGGAAAAATCACAAATGAAATGTTCCAGGGCGTCTGAAATCTGGTTTTGGGGTATTTTTACATCCCGTCCTCTGAGATGTTATGACACGGTGCCAAAAATGTGAAAACGCAGGGATTTTCTGAGCGATTAAAAAAAAAAAAAAAAATTGAAATTTCTCTCACTCCTCAGCGGGCGTGAGCTCAATGTTATGAAGGAGGTTTTAAAGCTGTGGAGAAGGTGATGAAAGAATATTAATGATATTCTTAGATGAGCAGTAAAATACACTGATGCTGCTAATAAATTGTAGCTGCTTTCGTGCCCCGTGGGATTTGGGATGGATACAAGCTGATCTGAGGGATAATTTTGGTTGTGCTTTGCTGGAACGGGGTGGAGGAGAAAGGTTAAAATTGGGGACGGTGGCTGTGCTGGGAGGACACAAGGAAATCTGAAATCTGGGCTGATTCATCACCTCAGGACAATTCAGACCACGACTGAAAGGACCATTAGAAACCCAGGAAGGGCAGCTAAAACCCCCAAATTATTCATCAATCCCCAAGCCAGGCCTGCTTTTTATCTTGCAAATAAGATGTCAGATCTCAGGAGCCTTAATTCAGTCTCTGCTTCCCCAATTTGGTGGCCCATCCATAACGATTTGCCCTTAAATATCCCACATCCACAAATCCCCCCATTTATTGGCTTCATTTGAAACCATCCTGGCCATCTTTTTCTGTCGGCAGGAGATATGACAGAGCCCTTCCGTGGAGAGAATCGACTATAAAAGCTGCTAATAAAGAAATCAATCTAACATTATAGCGCATATTCAGAATTAATTCCACCTATTTTCCCCCCACCCCGAGCAAAAGAGACAGCAAGCAGGATCATCTGGAAAGGTGCAGCCCTTGATTTAAAAACTGATGTGTGGCAGGGTAATGGGATTAAAAATGAATTGCCATTCCTAATGGCTTCCCACAGCATCCATCTGGCTGTCAGGGCTTCCCAAACAACACGACGGGAAGACGCAGCCTGAAATTGGTCTGGCTTGTTTTAAGACTCTTCCTTAATGGTCCTCGGAATGAACCTCTGCGATTTGGCGACGTCATTTTAGAGTTGGATATCAGCTCATTTGGGTTTTTTTTGGGGAGTTCTGCACCTAGCAGTGGATAAAATAAAGTGAATTATTGGGGGAAGAGCAGGGGTTTTGCTGCTCTGCCACCCATGAGCAACCCGCAGGTTGGTGGGGTCTTGGTGGAAAGGAGCTCCAATTTTGGGAGATCAACCATTTTTTGCCCCTTGCAGAGGGTCTGGGGTGGGTGCAGGGCAGGCAGGGCTGCTCCCTCAGCAGGATGTGCCATTCCCAAATGGATATTCCTGGATTTTACAGCCTGCAGCACACCTTGACAATCCTGTCCTGGTTTAAGTGCAGCCCTGACCTCACCCCATTTCTCTGGAGTTACAAACCTCTCAGGGCTGCGGGCAGAGGGAGCACATAAAACCATTCTTTCCTTATTTTTCCATATTCTCCAGTCCCGAATTTCTCCATATCCCCAGAGAAATGAAAAGACGACGAGGCTTTGATATTCCCTGCACATCTCGTGCAGAGATTGCTGGAATTCTTCATGGTGCCACCAGCAGCCACAGGAACAGGGCAGAGGCGGCTCAGCTCCCCAGCACAGATGCCTCGAAAGAGGTGTGGAATGAGAGGCACCAAAAATAAACTCAGGGCTTTCCCTTTTTTCCCCGGCAGGGCAGATCCATGCGTGATTCATTCCCAGCCCGTGGATGTGGGTGCCCACACTGGTACCCGTGTCCCCACCTCCCTGTGTCCCCACCTCCCTGCCCAGGTGACACCAACCAGATCCACACCCAGCATCCCAGTCCAGCTCCAGCATTCCCAGTCCTGGATGCAGCTGGAGTTCCTCTGACTGCCAACCCCATCCCTCTGGCTATCGGGGAAGACATTAAAGGAGCTGCTTTCAATTTCCATCTTCTAAGGGGTTTATTAATAAACACCGCGGGTAAATATCCTCCATCCAATTATGACAAACACCTTGAAGGTACAGTGTCCTTTTCAACAAACATTAGATGCCTTATTAAATCCAAATTAAATGCTCACTGAGGGCCGTTCATTGACAAAAAGCTGTTTCCCAGAGTAACGAGCAGGTCACCTCACCGGGGTATTGCTGCCCGACCTTGGCTTCCTGAGGGACAGCCCTGCAGAATGCACCAAAAGCTTGGCTGATGAATGGCTCTGGCAAAACGCTCTTGACCTTAGGAGACACTCCAAAGTGATGAACACTTAATGATGAAAAGCTCCAGCGAGAGGTGGTTTTAATTTCTGCCCAGAATGTGAGATTTTCAGGCTGTGGCTTGGTGGGGGAGGGAAGGGAGGAGAGTGTGTGGAATGGAGAGAGGAGGGTAAATTTCAGTATTTGACAAAAGCTGGTTGAACAGCATGGCTGGAAGGTGCTGTGGGGCTGTGGGGCTGTGCAGGACTTGCCAGCAGAGCTGCAGGTCCCCATGGCTGGGCTTGGGGACAGTGGCACTTTGTGAGTGCGCCCAGAGCGTTTTACACCTGGGGCCAAAGTGCCCCTCGGGAAATGACCCCAAAACATCCCCACTCCCCCTGGGAATGCCAGCCCTGCCCTCCTGACCCCTGGGCAGCCTCAGGTACTGGGAATGGGACCTCAGAGACTGGCTGGCACTGGTGTGACCCTGGGAGCGAGCCAGCAGAGCAGCCAGCAGCTCCCGCGTCTCTAGAGGAGACGAGAAGGATTTTTCCCCTGCCTGGACACTGAGTGCAGGAAGATGTATTGGTTCAATCTAAAGGCACAGCAAACAGTCACAGGGCTCGGGCTCCAGAGGGATTCTTTTGTTCTTTTTTTTTTTTTTTTTTAAACCAGCTAATTACATTTAAACAAATTCTCACTCTTGAGCTTGTTGGGAAGTGTCAGCTCCCGTTTTTGTCATCTGGCCTCGCTCCGGCTGAGCTTGCCTGGCACTTTCATTAACCTTGCAGGGCATTTTGCTTATGAAACAGCCAAGCAAATGGACAGTGTGCCACTTGGCCTGGAGTGCCAGTCCAGCTGCTCTTTAATTGGCCTGTGCCCCGAGTTTTAAAGAGGTCCAATCTCCATGCTGCGGGTTCCTCTCTGCTCTCACTGCCCAGATAACCCCAGAAATGCAGCACAGATAAAACAGGAATGCCTCTCTCTCTCTCTGTATGTTGATAAAATCCACCTACTGCACTCTGAGTGAAAGGCAGGGCTTCACCTCACTGCAAGGCATGAGGTCTTTCATGATGGGCAAAGTGCAGCTGCCGAGTCTTTTGGGGACCTTTCACACTTCCTAACCGGAGGCATCTGGCTAGAAAGCTTCAGTGAAGACCTTGCCCACCTCAAACCAGAGAGCAGGAGGGTGACAGAGAGAAGGAAATGGCTCCAGAGTCACAGGAGACAGGGTGGAAGGACCTTGAGAAATTACTGAGCTCGTTTCCTCACCTTCCAGGCAAGATCAGCTCGGCCAAGCCCTCTCCTGACAGAAATTTATCTGATCTCTCCCCCACAATTTCTTCTGCTGCTATTTTAATCCCATTACTTCTTGCCACGGGAGGAGTGAACTTGTGAAATAAAAACTCTTGCAGTCTCTTCCTCTCCGTGGAAAGCACGAGCATCCTGAATTATCTCTGCCTTCAGACTTGTCTTCTACAGAATTCCTGTTTTCTTCTAGCCAGGAGATCTCTGGAGCCTCACCCTGCTCGCTGCTTCCTTCCACCCATTCCTTCTTCCTGCTGCCTGCCTTGCCTGCTCCTGGCTAATCTAAGGGGAGAGGGACAAAAATGACAACCCCACAGCCCATTAATTGCACCCCGAAAGAAGGGCTGAAGCCTTGGAGCAGAGCTGGAGAGATCCTCCTTCCAAAACTTGGTTTAATCTGCCCAAACCATGCAGGAGCTGCGTTTCCCCTGCCGTGCTTTCCCCTTACAAGGCAGAATGTTCCTCCTGCTCACGGCTCCTCATCTCCCTGCTGTCCCTGGTGGTAAAAATCCGGGGAGTCTTGAGGGGAGAAGGTGCTGACTCCTGCTTTCTTTGCTGCAGGTGGGAAACATTATCCCTGGCAGCTGGAGCTGGGCAATATCCTTGTTTTATTCCAGGAGCAGCAGGGGTGAAGCTGCAGAGTGGGAAATGCTGATTGCAAGGCTGAGCTGAGCAGAGCAGGGGACAGCAGTGCCCCGAGCCACCTGAGTGCCTTCCCTGGTGGCCCTGGGATGCTCCTGTGCCCAGCAGAGCCTTTTCCCCGTGCATTCAGCCATCCAGAGGCACAGAAGGATGAGCTAGAAGTGATCTACTCCAGCAAGATCTGGAGGCAGGCTCCTGGCCAGAATCCAGGTTTTTATGAATATCCCTGGCTGGGGGAAGGGAAAGCTGCTTTTCCTTCGGTACAGGAAATGCTGGGAGGAGGGAGGGAGGCATTTCAGTTCTGGTCTCGTGCAGCCTGCGGGATCCTGACGCTCCAGGGCTCCCTGGGGATGTTTGCAGGTCAGGGTGTTTTGCATTGCCTGTGGTTGGACATCTGCGTAAAAACCCTTTTTGTCCTCCAGAACACTGGTAGGGGGAACGGAGGGGAAGGGGGACTTGGTTGTTTGCTTAATAATTAATTTTTAATCCTGGCTCGAGGAGAGACCAATCCCTGGGATGGCAAATGCTCCAGTCAAAGCAGAGGAAGGGTGAAATTCAGGCTGGTTTGGGGAGGCTGAGGAGGCTGCAATCCCTGCTCTGCCCTCAGATTTTATATATAATCTATCTATATATATATAATTATATAATATATATAATTTTTGCCATCACAGGTTGTCCTTATGGGAGGTTTCAGCCCCTAAACTGCTCAGTCCTGAGCTCCCCACAGTGCCCAAGTTGGGCATCTGAGCTTTGACCACAGCAAACATCACCCCAAATCTGCTGGGAATTTGTTTTAGGGCAGCCAAGGCACCCCAGAACCTCCCTAAGAAATTCCAAAACCAAAACTACTCCAAAGGAGGGATTTGGTGATTACCGTACATCACCAGCAGTGCAGAGTGCAAACACACACGCCAACTTCTTTATTTTTTCATTTTTTTTCTTTTAACCTTTCCTTTTTCACAGGTGTTGGATGGAGAGCTCTGGACTATCCCAGATGACATCATTAATTTGGATTTCAGAAAGCCTCCAGGAAGATCTCTGCTGTCAGCTCCGNCCCTGCTCGCTGCTTCCTTCCACCCATTCCTTCTTCCTGCTGCCTGCCTTGCCTGCTCCTGGCTAATCTAAGGGGAGAGGGACATAAATGACAACCCCACAGCCCATTAATTGCACCCCAAAAGAAGGGCTGAAGCCTTGGAGCAGAGCTGGAGAGATCCTCCTTCCAAAACTTGGTTTAATCTGCCCAAACCATGCAGGAGCTGCGTTTCCCCTGCCGTGCTTTCCCCTTACAAGGCAGAATGTTCCTCCTGCTCACGGCTCCTCATCTCCCTGCTGTCCCTGGTGGTAAAAATCCGGGGAGTCTTGAGGGGAGAAGGTGCTGACTCCTGCTTTCTTTGCTGCAGGTGGGAAACATTATCCCTGGCAGCTGGAGCTGGGCAATATCCTTGTTTTATTCCAGGAGCAGCAGGGGTGAAGCTGCAGAGTGGGAAATGCTGATTGCAAGGCTGAGCTGAGCAGAGCAGGGGACAGCAGTGCCCTGAGCCACCTGAGTGCCTTCCCTGGTGGCCCTGGGATGCTCCTGTGCCCAGCAGAGCCTTTTCCCCGTGCATTCAGCCATCCAGAGGCACAGAAGGATGAGCTAGAAGTGATCTACTCCAGCAAGATCTGGAGGCAGGCTCCTGGCCAGAATCCAGGTTTTTATGAATATCCCCGGCTGGGGGAAGGGAAAGCTGCTTTTCCTTCGGTACAGGAAATGCTGGGAGGAGGGAGGGAGGCATTTCAGTTCTGGTCTCGTGCAGCCTGCGGGATCCTGACGCTCCAGGGCTCCCTGGGGATGTTTGCAGGTCAGGGTGTTTTGCATTGCCTGTGGTTGGACATCTGCGTAAAAACCCTTTTTGTCCTCCAGAACACTGGTAGGGGGAACGGAGGGGAAGGGGGACTTGGTTGTTTGCTTAATAATTAATTTTTAATCCTGGCTCGAGGAGAGACCAATCCCTGGGATGGCAAATGCTCCAGTCAAAGCAGAGGAAGGGTGAAATTCAGGCTGGTTTGGGGAGGCTGAGGAGGCTGCAATCCCTGCTCTGCCCTCAGATTTTATATATAATCTATCT
>VZRM01002336.1:480520-504666 GCA_013397955.1 Grantiella picta | reverse complement strand
TTTTTTTTTTTTTTTAGCTACTAGACAAGCCAAGGAGATTTAGGAAAGCCCTGAGGGCATGGCAGGAGGACAGATCCTGCAAGATGAAGAGTTTGGCAGCCAGCTTGGGACAGGCAAGCTCACGTGCCTTTCATGCAGAGTGAATTCAGCCCTGCTTCGTCTCCAAGCAGCATAAATCAGCCTGACATTGGGCAGAGTTGCTATCTTACCCCTGAGAAAAGTCACCCTCAGCCCAGAAGCATCGCAGCAGCTTTTCTCCAGCACAGAGAATTCCATTTCCCATCCACTCCACATCCCTGGGAGTGTCCAAGAATTCCATTTTCCATCCAGCTGCCACATCCCTGGGAGTGTCCAAGAATACCATTTCCCACCCATTCCACATCCCTGGGAGTGTCCAAGGCCAGGCTGGATGGGGTTTGGAGAATTCTCCTGCCAATCTACACAAAACCCACCAAACAGCAGAAATTCGGGATCTCACGGAGCAGCAAACAACTGGCTGTGAGGCAGGCAGAGCCTGAATCACCCCGACAGCAGTGGGGGAGAGCAGTTGGGATGGGAATAGCTCATCAGGAACGCACAGAAGGGCTCTTTCCCCCCCGAAATTCTGCAGGAATAAGGAAAAGGGGCCATCCTGGGTCTCATCTCAGCTCCAGGAGGCTGGGGTGGAGGGGAAAGCTGGGTTGGGAATAGCACCATCCTTCCTGCTCGCCCTCAGGATCACAGGCTGAGGGAAATGAAAACGATCTTCTGTTTTTCGTTTACCATCCTTAGAAATTTATTCTTCCCAGGCAGCATCTGTGCTTAGAACAAATCCCCATCCTAGTCCAAGTAAGATGTTGGGCTCTGTCACTCGTTAAAGTGACAGAGAGCCGGGCAGTGGCAGTGACACAGCCCTGGGTGTCTGTGCTGCCCAAGGACTCCTGCTCTGTCTCTGTCACAGCATTTTTTTTTTGTGGGGGGAGTGATTTCTACCCCATTCCTGCTTTTTACAATGCCGTATATACACACATGTGTGTGCACTCAGTCTGTCTCTAAAGCAAAGCTCTGCAGTTCTCAAAAGCATCTCCTCAAGTTTGTCTCTTCCATCCACGTTGCCCCAAGGTGACTCAACCCCCTGGTTTTTATTTAGAGCCACTTTGGGCAGTGGCTGTGTTATATATTTCCTCCTGTTCCCAAAGATTTGTCCCTCTGCCGTCTCCTCTGACAGGGTGAAACCTTTTCCTCTGTGAAATAAAGGAGCCTCTCTTCCTGCCCTGGGAAAATAACACTGATGGCACCAGGAAAAAGTGGCAGTAGATCAGATTGAGCCATAGTACACAGAATTTAAAATGGCTTCAAGGTAGGGAAAACCTGCCAGAAACGGAGCAGCACTTGGGCAAGGCTTTCAGGCACCTGGGATGATCCTGCAGGGCCAGGAGTTGGATTTGATCATCCTTGTGGATCCTCCCCAGCTCGGGATAGTCTGTCAATGCAAACGAAGATGGTGGTTTGCCTAAGAACGTGACCAAAGCAGCAAATTCCCTCTGCAAATGTGTGCTCAGAGCTGCCAGTGCAGTGATTTCATTTCCAAACCAGGCAGGAGGGAGGGGGAAGTGGCTGTAGTGGGGCAGTGGGATCGCAGGAAAGTCTCCCAAAAAATCCCACGGAACTCCAAACCGAGCCCCGCAATGCTTCAGTACAGACCAGTTTGGCTCCACAGGGGCACAAATATCCATCGGATATCAAATACCCATCTCCTCAGAGCAGAGTTTCTGTCACTTCTGGGGCTGTTTTGGAGCTCCAGTACATCCCAGGAGCTTGCAGGAAAAATACTGCCCAGTTTGGTGACTTCTCCTCTGGAATAATCCAACAGCTGGGTGCTGAAATTGCTGTTCAATGCCCTGGAAAGCAGCACTGCTGGAAGTATAAAAGCCAGGAGAGAGGCTGGGAGAAAAACATGCAGGGAACAGTCTATTAATACCTGCCTGAACTGCCAGTGGCTTTAATCAGCACTAATAATCCCTCACTGTCTGCAGCGTTTCCATTCACCCTCTAATTTTAAATAATTATTATAATAAAGATTCTATTACCAAATGCTGGAAACAGCGTCCTTGTCACTAAAACTGTAGCTGGTAATTGAGAAACAAACCTGCAGAGGATCTATCAGCCACACACCCCAAAGAAAGAGAGCATTAACTGCCCGGCTGCAGAGCCCTTTGCTTGTCATAATCCATTAGGGGTTTCATTACACATCCTGGGAATGCAGGAGAAGCCAGATCCGGGAAGGGAAGACCTAAAGGGGAAGAATATTCCAGGGAAATAAGGTTTGTGTCAATATTGTTCTGCTGAAACAAAACATCTGGCTGAAGGATTGGCCTGTGTGGAAACCCAGGATCGCCCAAAATCCCACAGCCGCAGCAGACACACCTCAGTGCAGTTTGTGCATTGATTTTTCTCAATTTTCATTCATTCATTCTACCGTGTGGAGGAGAATCGTGGAATCACAGGCTGGTTTGGGCCGGAAGGAGCTTAAAAATCATCTCACTCCATCCTGCCATGGGCAGGGACACCTTCCACTGCCCCAGGGTGCTCCAAGCCCTGTCCAACCTGACCTTGGACTCTTCCAGGGATGGAGCAACCGCAGCAAATGCTCCTCAAGCAATCCTATAAACCCCACAGGGATTTTATGGGAGGTCCTTTTCCTTTGAAGGCAGCGCAGCTCCACGGCTGAAGTGCTGGAATCTCCACTGCAGGAGCAGAGCAGCAGCGCAAATCTAATTAAGCCTTGCAGGAAGAGAGGCTGTTATCTTGCTGGTCAATTAATCAATTTCCCAATTAGGCAGCCCATCGATGGCTGTGGAGGGAGCTGGGGTGTTGGGCAGCCCAGGGAAGTGGAGGATGAGCTCAGGACCTTCTCCACCTGCACTGTTGGATTCCCAACAGAATCCCTGCGATACTCCTGTTATCTGGGAAAAGGAATATTTTACAATCCGAAACCAAACAGAGCTGAAGTGAAAGGTGTGGTTTGCCTGTGCTCTCCCCCATCCCAAGAAGAGTGGATGGAAAAGGAACCCAATTAATTACATCAAAACAATAAATGTAAATAATTCAAAACTGTAAAAAAGTCAGAGGAAAGAGAACAGTGGCTGAAATTTGCTCTCTGCAGAAAACACTGGCACAGGGTGCCCAGAGAAGCTGTGGCTGCTCCTGGATCCCTGGAAGTGTCCAAGGACGGGCTGGACAGGGCTTGGAGCAACCTGGGATGGTGGAAAACACCCATGGCTGGGGTGGCACTAGATGAGCTTTGAGGTCCCTGTCATCCCAAACCATCTTGTGATTCCACGAAAATCAAAGTTTTGTCATTAAAAATAACAACAGAGCCCCATTTCCAACCAGTCCTACCCAAAGCCTTCAAGTAATTCCCCACAGCAACATCACTCCAACATCAAGAAACCTCATTCCTTCCCTTCAGCTCATCTCCAGAGCCCAGAAAAGACAAAATCCACTTCAAAAGAGAAAGAATTTGGGAGAAGAAACCCAGAAGTCTCAGCTCAGTTTCTTTTCAGCCTCCCCACAAGCCCAGTTTCATAAGAGCTTCTCTTTATGTGCCACCAGCTGCTTCTCTGCTGCCTTTTACTGTCCTTGGAAGTGGAAGTTTCAAGCTTGGGTTGAAATTTATTATTGATAATAAAATAAATAAGCAATCATTGCAAAAAGCCCTAAAACACTTTCATGCTTAATTTAAATGCACCAATATAACATCAGGAATAATCTCATGAATAGATGCAGGGGCGAGGATCACGTAAAATAACATCAGCAAATTATCCAGTTGCCAACGCAACTTCCTGGTAATAAAAGGCAGCTCAGGACAATTTGCCATTGTTTAACCAAATTTATTTATCTCCACATAATTGCAGCACTGCCCTGGGGGAACCAGTGGGGGGGAAATAATTGGGAGTTGATTTATTTTGTGTTTGTTCGCTCGAAACTGGGAGGGAAAATAAAAAGGTGGAACGTTTTACAGGGGAAAAAAAAAAAAGGAAAATCAAACTAAAAATCATTTCAGGAGAATTAAATCTCTTTGGAGGGAGGCAGTTTGCAGCTGCAAGGTGCCCACCTGGCTGGTTCTTCTGCAGAGAGCAGCAGCCCAAGAGGCACCGGGGAGCCATCATTCCCATTGCCCCAATGGAAAAATCCATGCTTTCGTTCAATAAATCCATGGTCGCCGCTGAAAATCACCAATTTTTATGGAAAGGCTATTTTCCTGTGAAAATGCCAACTCGATCAGGAAATAACAGAGCAAGCCCTGCTAGCGAGGAGTTTGAAAAGGTTAAAGAAAGTCTAAAAGCTGCTTGGGAAACACGGGGAAGAGAAAATGCGTCATTCCAGAGGTGAAACTGGAATAGCTGGAATTTGCCTCCTGCCAGGCTTGTTTTGGAGGAGATGTTTCACCTCTGCCAGGCTTGGCAGGAAAACAAAACATCCGGGGAGAAGAATGGAAAAGCTGATAATTTATCAGAGGTTTGATGCATTCCCACTGCTGGCTGGAAGGGAGGCAGAGGAAAGGTCTGGAGGTTTGGAGCTTGGTAATAATTCCCAGATTTTTCCCAGGTTTTGGCAGGATGGAAGGTGGCAGATGCCAGCGCCAGCTCAGCAGGTCACCAAGGCACTGCCTCACCTGGGAGCTCCCAAATCCTGGTGGCATTTGAACAGAATTTCTCAGTCCATGATCACTTTAGGACTTTTTTCTAGACCCAGACTAACTCTAGGCCGAGAAAGACTCTGCAGGAATCCCAGCAAAGCATCCTGAGATGGAAAATCTCATTACAACTTCTTCCTTTGTCCCACACCAACACCAAATCCACAGGGAAACAGTTTCCTTCGGTTCTTTGCTTTAATTGTGTGCACCAACAATCTATTTAACTAGAGTTACAGCAAGGCAGCAGATCTCTGCTCCAAGTCCGCAGCCAGCGCTGGAGTTCCACCTCTCCCCTGCACGTTACTGACTGTGATGGTCCCAAAAACCAGGGAAAAAAGGAATGCAAATTCCTAGCAAACGGTGCCATCTGGCCAGAGGGAGGATGGGTGTCCATCCAGCATGTCCAGCTGCCCCTCCTGCTCCTGGCATGCAGAGGAGCTGCCCAGTTGGTGTTTGTGCTCCCAGCCCAGGCAGCAGGTACAGATGGCCTGGCTCTTCAATATTTTATCAGCCTCTGCCACCGCTGAAAATCCCCAAAGCTGCCTCATTTCTGCTTCCCTAAATCTACTGAAATGGGAAGTTTACCCAGAGTGGTTTTCAGCCAAGATGACTCGAGGCAGAGTCCTCAACTGAACTCACCTCGCTCTGCCGTCCTGAGCTCTCTCTGCCTTCAAACAGAGATGGGATAAAAGGATTCTGCTCTCCCAGGGCTCAGCTGAGCTCAGCTCATCTCTGCCAGCGCCTGGCCACAGCCATGGAGCTGCTGAAGCTCTGCCAAATGCCACCATGTGCAAATACACAACAAATCCTTGTGGAATCCACAGCCCAGCGAGGCAATGAGTGGTCCAGGGAGGATCTGTGACCTCGCTGGCAAAGTCCATTCCAGTGGCTTTGAGAGTCACTGGAAAAACAGCAGCCTTAGGGAGAGCAAATCACTGCAGCCTGATCCTCTGTCCTGAGCAGGAGTGACAATATTTATAGTTAGCCACATTAAAATTAAAAGCAGCTTTAATAACCAGGCTCTGTTTAGCGCTGCCAAGGGAAGCTGGGCTGTCGCTTGTGGGCTGCACTGGTGGCACTGCAGGTGTGGAATTACAGCATCGTTTGGGTTGGGAAAAACCTCCAGGATCATCGAGTCCAACCACCCTGGTCACCACTAAACCATGTCCCCACATCCCCAGGGTTTTTGGACATTTCCAAGGATGGGGATTCCAGCTCTTCCCTGAGTGAACTGAATACTCAATAGTTGTTGCTTCAGAGGAGGTGTTCAGGCAAACAGTAGCAGAGCAGCTACACTTCCAACTGGCATTCCCTGCTCAAGGAAACACTGATTTTCCTACAGGTTTACTCTCCTCTGTTCAGCTGACAGGAGCAATTACCTGCTTTGCTTTGTCAGAGTTGTATTATGGCAAACAGGCATTTTGATCCAGGAGCTGGGGAATTACTTCACCATCCAGATCTTCCTGAGATGACTGGGAAATAAAAGAATTGTGGGTTTTTTCTTTTTCTTTTTCTTTTTCTTTTTCTTTTTCTTTTTCTTTTTCTTTTTCTTTTTCTTTTTCTTTTTCTTTTCTTTTTCTTTTTTTTTCCCCCATTTATGTTGATCCTAACAGTTTAAGGTTCTGCATAGTGGCTGCTGATAAATGGTAATTCATTCACTCCCCATAACTCAGTTTCCTGCAACTATCATCCCGCATCTTGGGAAACAGGAAAAAGATTGTCTGGGAAGTGATGATGGTTCCTAGGGATGCTTTAGGGCACCCCAAATATTTGCTGTAATTTATACACTTCTATATAGGCAGCACCTTTGTCTCTGTGGGATGTTAAACTGACCTGACCAGAGCCACAAAGCCAGCAGAATTCCCTGGTTCCTCTTGCCAGCTTCTGCTGTTTATTTGCGTATTTTCAAAGCCTCTCATGCTGAAGTTTCCACTGACTCCCCACTCAGGTAGCTCCCAAGGGCACTAATTGGGATTCCCTGCATGTGCTGAGCCCCTGGGCAGGCTCTGCAGCTCCATCAGCATTCCAGAGCAGCTCCACTCATCAATTTTTCCCTGGAATAATTATCCAGAATCTAGAACTGCTCAACGAGTGGGTGACACAGCCCAAGAAAAAAAACAAACCAACCACCCAGCAGTGGGGCTGATTTCTCCAGGTTGCATTATAATCCTCCATCAGACTTTCTAATGATGATCCTGCCGGCTGGCTTTGCACTCCTGGAAAATATTAATGTCAGCTGCTCTGCCCCATTCCAGGCATTAAAAGCACTGCTGGATTTGAGCTGTAATCCTAGAAAAGTGTAATCCAAGCAGGACTGCTACATGTGTGCAGAACTGGCCAAAAAACCAGATTAAAGCAGCAGCAGCATCTGCCTTTGGAATTCCTGCGCTGCTCAGAGCGAGGAAATGAAACCGTGCGCTGGTTTAATTTTCATTTCTAACGCAAATCCTCGTTTCTCATCTTGTCCCTGAGTTTTGGGGAGGATTACAGCGATGGGTTTGGGCTTTCTTTCCCCTCCCCAGCACACAGTTAGTCACTCACCCTGCCGGGTTTGCTCTGCAGGGTGACACAGAGAGTCCCACACAAAGACATGAGTGACACGAGGGACACACAGCCCTGCTCTCATGGAAGGCGCGATAAAATCCACCAAAAATCAGGGATTGCTTGCTTGGCACTTCCACATTCCTCCCATGTTTTGGGCTGGCAGCGGGAGGGAAGCGTGCGAGGCGCCTGGAGTCTGAGGAGGCTGCAGGACCGAGCAGAACAGCTTTCAATTATCACGAGCCTCAGCCCTGGGGATGAAAATAGCATCATCCCGCCGTGCTGCAGGGGCTGCCAGCAAGGACAGCTTCTCAAAGCAGGAGCAGCCTGTGGTTTCTCCCTCCTGCCTGCATCCAAACCACCTTGGCTGCGGAGAAACAGCGAGGAGAGAGGACAAACTCCTGGAAGGAGAAGGAACAGGGTGGATTTGCAGCAGTTGTGGCTCCTGCTGGATGTGGGCAGTGCTGGCTGGAGATTTAGCGATGCCTAAAACAGGCTGCCTGTAATGGAGGCCAAGGCAAGTTAGGAGAGTAAAAAGCAGACGGATTTATTAGAGGCCTTCAAGGCACATTCAGGGCAAGCAAACCCACTCTACACTACACTGGTGGGGCTACACGCAAAAATGGATGTGAGGTCATGAGCTCCTCATGACTTTTTAAAAATTCTGTCCTCTTAGCATATTGGCCCTTAATTCTCCAATCACACCCTCAGGTGGTGATGTTAAATACCTCAGGCCTGCTCCCCCCAGCCCACTGTCATTTTCATATTTTCAGGCTCTAGGGCAACGAAAATGTCCTTGGATTTCTATTCAGAGGAAATTGTTTTGGCTAAAGGTGCTGGGAAAAGAGGTTTTAGTGGTTTTATACTACACCAAAGTTACAGATACTCGAAGGGTAAAAACTAGAAATTCTTAGGCATCAGCAGCAGCAGGATCAGCCCAGGCTGGAGGCATTCCCACATGGAATGGGGAGCTCACCTTGGCAAGGGACAGGGATTGTGTCTTTGCTCCAGGTTTTGCCTCTCAGCTCAGAGGTGCTGGGTTGTCTGAGCACGCTGTCCCCAACCCCATCCTGTCACAGAGCAGGGGACAAGGTCCCATTTGCACATCCTCATCACAATCCCTCCTGTCTTTCCCCCCTGCTCCTCCCAGCACCCTCATCTGCAATTTTCCCGTGTTTCTGCTCTGCCTCCCCAGCCCATAAATCACATCAGCGAGGAAGGCAAGCTGGGCTGACAGAAGACATCAGCAATAAGTCAGACAAGAGAAGAGATACCATGGCAGCAGCAAACAGGCGGGGGCTGTAATAATAGCATCTATTTTATTTATCGTGCCATCTCCAAGTTCTCGCTGTCTGTGTCTCAGTGCTCGGTGCCAGGGGACAGGAGGGACAGCTGAAGGTAATCAGAGCTGACCTGAGCTGTTGTGGAGAGCTTCCACAAAAGACAACTAGGAAAGAACCCAAAATAGTCTCACTAATACAGTTCTGCCTTGTTTTTCTGAAATCTTCCAGGGGTGATACTGATCCAACGGCTCTGATGGGTCTGTCCCTCCTTTTGGGATTAAGCTCTGGGATTTTTGGGTTCCCTGTTACACCTGGTGTTGGCATTGGGGTCAAAAGGGTGTGGAATGTCACCACCATCATCAGCAGTGCCTGGAACTGGTTTTTCCTGGGAAAAAATGACTCCCAAAACACCATGGGATAACAACCAAACTCCGCAGACTCCCAAATCTTCCTGGAAGGACACACCATGTGTTGACCTGGACCTGCTCATCCTACCCCCTGCCTTTCCCCAGGCTGTGCTGCTGTTTGGCACAAGGCAAAGTGGGACAGGACCTTCTAAATATAGAGCTTTCCTAATGGCTGCGAGGGGGGAAAACATCCTGGATCCATTTATCTTTGCAAGGGAGCACCGTGGGGATTTCATAATTAAACTGTGCACATCCAGTTGCTATGGAGCTTTTCCCAGTGCCTGTATCCATCAGCCAGAGGAAAATGGGTCAGTGTAGCTCTCTGCAGTCACCAGGTCCCAAATCTGGTTCCTCCCTTGCAGAACAGGCTCTGAGCTCGTGGGTTTGGTGGAGATGACCTTGGTTTGCACCAGCAGCCAGGTGATGCTGAGCCAGGACCTCGCAGAGCCATTTCGTAGCTCCCATGCTCCCATCTGAACCATGGCCAAGCCCTTGGAAGTCTCCACCAGCTCACAGCAATGGCCTTGCAAGGAGCCGTTGGAAAATCTGGTTTAATTTTTCATTCCTCCAGCAGAGACAGTCCCAACTTAAAAAAAATATATAGAAGAAAAAACCCAGCCTTGCTGAAGAGCCCAGAGCAGGTTGCTGTTTGTGTCTTTCCTTTTCTAGCCATAAAATTCCAATTTTAGCCAGGGATGTTCTTCCTGCAGGTTGCCTATCCCTACTTATCTTAATTTTCCACAAAAAGCAGTCAGGAGCTCTGATCCCCTGAGTGATTCTTTGGGACACCTGGCGCGACAAATAAAACATCCCCAAACCGCTTCCCTCAAACTGCTTCGGGAAATAAATTTTGTGCATTTCTTGGTCACCTTTACTGAGTTTTATGCAAAAGGTCAGAGCAGCTGCGTCCTCCCTGGATGCCAAAGAGGAAAAGCCAGCTGTCCTCAAGGTGGGCTTGACCTTATCAGATGGAGGCAATGTAGGAAAACACATTAAAAAAAAGCCTTGCTGTCACAATTAGGCAGCTGCCCCTGAGCCTGGAATGGTGACAATTCCTGCCCAGCCAGCGTGGGAGGTGGGCTGGAGCAGCATCTCCCCCGGAAAGCAGCAGGATTTGGGAAGCAGTGGGAGTGTGAACAGATCATGGATTTAATTATAATCTCCCAGCCCACCGTTTGGAGCAGCCAGAGGGAGAGGTTATTATTATTAGTATTACTCACTTGCAGGAACTTTCCTATCTTCTCACTTTTAATCAGTCAAACTGCCGGAGATGATCTGTGCTCTGCTGCTTGGAAAATATGAGGCAAGCGGAGTGACAAGGGACAATCCTCTCCTCCTGGTCACCACCAAGGGCAGCAGACGGGATCGGGATGGGGTGGGAAGGATTTTTCCCATTATCCCAGACTGGTTTGTGTTGGAAAATATCTCAAGGACCACCTCATTCCACCCTGGGCAGGGATATCCCCCGTGATTTTTCCCGCTGTCACCCTGGTGGCACCATAAAATCCCCGATGAGCGTGCAGAAGGAAGACACCGAGGGATTTCTTACCTCACGAACACCCAAAGCTCCTGGCCAAGGTGGTAATTTATCAGCCTCGTTATGCCATCAAAACTAATTGCCTCAAAACACAACAAAGGCCTCTCCCGGCGTGTTAACAGCGAGGGAAAAGGGCCGTAAAAATAACGACGAAGGGTTTTATGGTGAAGACTTCTGCGGGGAAGGGTTGATGGCTGTGAACATCCAGAGGCCAGGAGTGCTCAGCCCGGGATGGGAAAATGTCACAAAACCACCAGCAGTTCGAAAATCCTGGGAATCTGGTGGTGAACAGGGCAGAGGGAACTTTCACAGCTACAACGCAAAGCTGTGGATTTCAGAAAAAAAAAACCAAATAATTCCCAGACCTCTGGACTGAGGCAGGGTCTCACCTCTTTCAGAGCGAAATGCAAAGCCCTTTAATGAGGTTAATTAACACACAGAGCTGTCCCACAGCCTCAGGCACATCAGCCTGGCCATCAGTGCAGCGGGCGCCGGCAATTAGAGCAGCACCAGCAATTAATTGCTCACTGTCTTGGTCTTGCTGCTGTTTTTCCACTCTCTTCCCAAAAATGGATGCAGACCCTCCCCAACCTTGGGTGGAGCTGGGAAAAAAGAAAAAAGCTTCTCAGAGTTAGATTTGGAGAGTTATCAAAGCCTTGGAGTACCCAAGGCACAGCTGAACTGCAGGGGAAGAGGAAATCGCCTAATTTCGATGTAAAAAACCTAATACTGCAAGAGAAAAAAATTTTTGAAAAGCTCATTCTTTGATATTTCTAAACAAAAGGGTGGTCCCAGAGGTGAGCTCCAGCCCTGCCAGAGAGAGGAAAAGCATATTGTGCATTTCTGAGATTTTTTCCAGCGCTGTTCTGTGCTCCCGAGGTTGTACCTTTTACATTTATTTATACACGGGTGACTTAATTAGATGTTCTTTTGTCTCCAGTGGCAGCCAGATGAATCAGCACTCTCTGTACACATGCAAGGTCTCCGCTCAGGACCAGCTCCTCGGAAACTCACATTCCAAAAATCCCTGCCAGGGGAAGGGGGCTGTGTTTGCCCTGACCCAAAGCTCCCAGGGCTGTGTTTTTTGGTGTCCTTTTGGTAACACAACCCACAGAGGTCAAAGGCAGCTCTTCAAGGGGTGAAGAAATCCCTGGCAATGACCACAGCTCCAGGAATGATGGGCTCACTCAGGGAGCATGAGTGGGAGAAAGACTGGGGTTAGTCCTGCCTCTCCCTCTCTCCTGGCGGACTCGCCATAAATCACCTTTTATGGGGCCTGTGTTGCTGCAACTGCAGAATTCTTGGAAGAATTCCCGAAATTTGAGGCAGAATTCCCGGAATTCCCAGAATTTGGGGTGGAAATCTTGGGAGAATTCCCAGAATTTGAGCCAGAGAAAGCTGATGAAAAGGATTTTTGTGATTAACCGTTTTTTTCCCTGCCTTTCCATGCCCCCCAAGTCCTCCAGGCCACCCCAAATGCCACAGGGTTGCTGTCACCTTTCAGCCCAAGCCAGGTGTCCTCTGAGATGGCTGTGGCCACAGCTGTGTCAGCGCAGCTGCTGCAAAGACACCCTGATTTATACATCGATTTTCGCTGGTTGTTCCAGCAGCAGAACCGATCCCTTGCTGTTTTATACCCCAAACCCACTCAAAGCAACGCAAGACCGAATTCCAAAAATTTTACACATTTTTTTTTCCCCCTCCCAGCGTCTGGCTTCATTTCTCAACAATGTTTTCACACAGCATTGCCAACATCGTATTATGAAGCAAACGCGTGGCTGTGGCAGCCAGATGTCTGCATTCCAGCACTTTCATTTGCAACCAGCAACTCCTCCTGGCTCGGGAAAAGCGCTGCCCACCCTGCTGGAGCAGCGGGATGTGGATGTGAAAAATGAGGTTTACTTCCTTGTTAGGATTTAACAGTTTAATGAAAGACAATAGGGCAGAGAGATAAGCAAAAGTGGGTGCGTGGCGTTTAGCTAAAGAGCACACTTGGTATGGACAGAGACACTCTTTACATACTTTTTAGCTTGATACGTATTTATAAACCATTATGCATATTCAAAATTTTTTACAAACTAGTTTGCATGCTTTAGGGACTGCTTAGCTTAGTTTTTCTTTGGATATTCTTCTTCAGAGCATGCTCGGTCTTCTTTAATTGATTTTGTTTTTACTCTTAGATTGTAGTTTCTGCAGACGACAGGTGCTGATAGTTGGAATGTCAGTGGCAGGGTTGGTGGGATGTTCTTTAGTTCAAGCAGGCAGTTTAAGCATTTTAACAAAATTATAAAAGCTGTTTCACCACTACACTTGAGTTTAGCTAGCAACAAAAAGAAAGGCATTAGTCATTATCACACAGATATTTCTTTTCACAGCAAGGCTACCTTTGTAAAAAGAATCAAAATGATACACACAGTATTCATTGTAATATTTGCAGAAAGCCAACATTATGATATTTATCACATGGAGAGCAGTGCAGGTGCTGATGCCCAGGGGAAGATGCAGGGCGAGGCGATTCCTCCCAGCTCTCTCCCTCTTCCACTCAGGATTTTTCCCCAGCAGATGGGAGTGGGCTGCAGCATTATCTGATTGCCACCTATTCCTGGCAGTCTCACAGTCTTCTGCTCCAGCAGGGCAGGAAGCCGTTTGTGAGGGGTTGGAGTTGAGTGGGATGTTGTTATCAGGCGCTTCTCCTTCAGCTCCGGGATTATGCAAGAGAAGGTGGAGTGTCCGAGCTGCAGGGTGGGGTTTGGGGTCTGTCCTGTGGGGTTTGGGGTCTGTCCTGTGGGGTTTGGGGTCTGTCCTGCTGGGGGACAGGGAGAGCTGTGCCACCCCCCAGCAGTGGCTGGAGGTGATGCCTTAAGGATTTTTAGCTTCTGTTTTTCGTGTATCTGTAGTTCGGGTGTGCAGCTCTAGGCTCCATAGGAAGTGCTGAAATTCTCTGTTCGCAGAATTTTAGACAAAACAATTCCTCTCAATTGGAAAATCTGAGGACACTTTGCTGCCTCAGAGCCCCAAAATATGTAAATAACAGTGAATTGGGGGAGCAAGCTTTGGGTAATTGACATCATCACCCGAAGGTGTAATTGGATAATTAAGACCCAATATGTTAATAAGACACAACTTATAAAATTTGAAAAACTCGTGACTCGCTGTCCATTTTAGGTGTAGCCTCTCGAGTAGGCTCTGTCTGCCCTAAATGTACCTTAAAGGCCTTTAATAAATTAATCTGCTTTTTATTCTCCTAACTTTGTCTAGCCTTTGTTTCAGGCTAGCCCTGCTTAGGCATCAGTGGCACGTGGTGGCCTTTCTGACGGTGGAGGTGACAAACCACGCTGCTCCTGTCTCCTCGTTCAAGCCCAGCTTGGTGTTCCTCCAAAAGCAGTTGGATTGAGGGCTTGGACAAAGTATTTTTGCACCCTCATTTTCCATGAGAAACGGTGGATTAGCAAGGAAAACTTGGCTGTTCTTGCTGCCCACTGAATTCTGCTAACAAACAGCCTTTCTCAATAACCCCGCTGCAGAATTAAACATCTTCTGATTTTATATTCCCAAAATAACAGCAGTGCACCCTCCAGCACAGGAGTGAATTCAATAGCTATGAGATTTTCCAGGCCTTTGCTCAGCTCTGGGTGTTTCCCCCATTCCCAAGCCCTGCTGTTGGGATTGTGTATGGAATTTGCCATGGCATCCCTGGAAGAGTCGTCAGAGCAAACTTCTCCCTCCACCTGGACTCGCTGCCGTTATTGCTTCCACAGCAGGGACAATCTGATTTATTGAAGCTTTTTGATTTCCCAGTGGTTTCCCCAGTGTTGTGTGTGGAGGGAAGATGAACTGCCTCATTATTGCCCTGCTCTCTGATCACCTCACATCTCCAGTGGCTCTGTGGTGACAGTGACACCTCGGTGTTTGGGCCTCTTCTGATCCAAAGATAAACACAAAAAGAGGGGAAAGAGGGAGGGGTAGAAGTGCAAGTGTGAATTTAACTCAGAAACCCTTTGTCCTGGCTTTTCCCTGAAGCTCAGCACGTGTAAAAGTGACTCTGCTCATCTCTGGGGTGTCACTGGAGACGATGTGTGATATCTGCTTGCGGATGGGAAATTTGGGAATTTCCAAAAGGCATCTGTGACCTCCCAGCTGTGCCTGTGTGGGGCTGCATGCCCAGAATGAGGGGAGATGGATTTCCCAAAGTGAGGGGAGATGATTTCCCAGAGCAGAGCCCTTTGCTGCTCAGAGCATCCACCCCAAGACATCCTGAGCAGGGCCAGCACAGGCTTGTAAACCTTCAGGAGTTTTATTCCAGTTCATAAAAGAAAAATGGGATTTTTATCCCTCCACATAGCACGGCAACTCACATAAAGCAGGGAAAACCCCGTGGGACTTGAAGGGTGCTCACAGAAAGGTTACAGAGCCTCTGTCGCCTGCCTAAAATGGGATATGTAGGACAAAAGCTCCACAGAAACTCGTGGAGCATTTGATGATATAAAAAGCAAAGGGATAGCATGACCAGATGCTCTTTAAGAGAGACTCTGGATTCACCAGTGAACAACAGAGACACTGAATGATTAAACTTATTAGATACTGAAAGACGACAGAGATTAATTTCATCACTTAATTAGAATACCTCTCATCTTCCCCTTCATCACTATTTTCCTTCCCTTCCCTTCCCTACTTTGTCCACATGTGTTTCCAGGGAGCATCCTTCAGGGAAAGAGGGAGGTGTGAGATATGCCAATGTTTATTTTAACAGCTCCTTTTTTAGGGCTCTGCTGTGAACATTCTCCTCCTGTTGAACGGGCTTGTTGCTATGGGATAAAGAGCTCCCAGTTCTGTACTTTTTCTCCCCTCCTCTCACTCTCAGTTCCTCGCTGAAGGACATCTTTGGGTGTGTTCCTACAGAGTGTCCCTCCTTACCTTTGTTAGTGATTCCAGGGAATCGATGACCACCACATGGATGGATTTTCTGCTGAGTCTGGGCTGAAGGACAGGATGGACAGGGCTTGGAGCAGCCTGGGCTAGGAAAGGTCTCCAGGGTGGAAGTGATGCCTGAAGAGGTTTGTCTAAAACAAAGGCTAGACGAAGTTAGGAGAATAAAAAGCAGTTATATTTATTACTCAAGGTACATTTAGGGTAAACAGAGCCAACTCGAGAGGCTACATCCAAAATAGACAACAAGTCATGAGTTCTTTCATACTTTATAAGTTCTGTCGATTAACATATTGGACCTTAATCCTCCAATTACATCTTCAGGTGATGATGTCAATTACCCCAAATTTGCTCCCCCCAATCCACTGTTGTTTATATATTTTGAGGCTCTGAGGCAGCAAAGTGTCCTTGGATTTTCCAACTGAGAGGAATTGTTTTGTCTAAAATGCTGGGAACAGTAGCTTGAGCACCCTGTATGGAGTCCAGGGCCACACACAAAAGCTAGAGATACACAAAAAATATAGAAGCTAAAAATCCCTAAGGCATCAGAAGGAGATGAGCTTTAAGATTCCTTCCAACGCAAACCAGTCTGGGATTCCTTGAAACCAAACCGTGCAGAGCCCCAGCACTTCCTGCAGAGCTCCAGGTGGGTGTTTGACCTGACAGAGCTCCCACCACCCCTCCCTGCCTGCCCACCCCAGCACCCACCCAAAAACCACCCAAAAACCACCCAAAAACCACCCCAACAGATGGCAACCCCGCTAGCAACACTCCATTTATTATTCCACCCTCAAACTGTGTGTCGAATTTCAGCGTGGCTCCGCGCTGCCAGGCCTGGTGGCCTCTTTCCAGCAGCATCCTCTGCTTCCAGCAGAGCATTTCAGCTCCTCACAGTCCATTAGCCACCATCACCCTCCAGGACAAATTTCCTGCTGGCCCTTCTCTGCCAGCCCTGCTGCACCAGAGCTCGTCGCCCTTCCGCAGGTTTTCTCCCATCTGCTGGGCTATTTTTACACCAAGAGCTGGAATATTTCACAGCTCTTGATCCCAGCTTTGTGCTCCTGGCTGGGATTGGGCAGAGCTGAGCCTGGGAAGGAGCAGGGATGGGAACATCTGGAGCGGCAGAGCAGCGGTGGTTCATTGCCATTAGGGTAATGTGGTAACGATGGTTGGTAATTAAATGGCTGGCAGCGCTTTTCCTGGGCTAAAAAACCCGGTTTATTGAGTTTTCCAAAGGAAGTGTTATGGCTGGAATCTGGGCATGGTGCCCTGCTTGTTTATGGCACTTTACCCTCTTCTGCAGGGAGGGCTGTGCTGGGAACACAGCAAACACCTCCAAACACCTCCAAACACACCTCAAACACCTGGAAACACCTCCAAACACCCCAAACACCCCAAGCACACGAAACACCTCCAAACACATCCCCAACACACCCCCAACACCTGCACCTGGGCCATGTCACAGACTGGGGGATGGTCTATAGGAATTCAGGATCTGACCTGAGTTTGGGGTGAGTTAAAACCTTGAAGATTTGGCTGCTGCCTGTCTGAGCATTCCTCATTTAGCTGTGATGGGAACGTGGCCATCCCTTCCAAAAAGGCTCGGGAATCACATCTGAGATGTTTCCAGCACATCCCTTAATCCCTCTCCAGGCCAGCAGAGCCACTGCTGCTCCCTTCTCTGCAGATTTTTGGAAGAAATCTCCTCTGGGCTTGTCAAGTGGCCACTAACCTCTCCAATTTTTTGGCCACCACTGCAAATCTGGCCGTGGACCCATCTGTGCCTCATGGAGAGCCCCATTTTCCTCCTGTTTTGTATCTGCAGCTGCACTCCTCCAGCTCCCACCTTGACTACAATCCATGCCCATCTGGCTTTTATTTATTCCTGATGGTCCTGATCCTGCAATATGCTGGAACAGGGGGTCTCAGGAGCTGTCAGCTGCCAGGAGCACATCCAAGGTAAATTAATATAAAGAGGGATGTGTACATTTGTTTTTACAGTGCTGTGAAAGTGGAGTTATTAGGAAATCAGCCTCTAATTGCCCTCCTAATGATTCCAACTCCTCTGCACTCTTTCAGAGTCATCTCTATTGTATCAGGTACGAGAAGAGCAGCCTCATTGACATGGTTTATGACTTTATTAAAACCAAGGATTTTATATTAATAACCATCAGCTCCTCAGCTATATTTCCCCAGTGAAGGAGGAGTGTGTATTGGTGTGGGTCCAAGGCAATTTGTAAACACAAAGTATTAAAAGGCTCAACAATTCTAAAAAGTTTTAATTGGAAACCCAACAAATTGCTTCGCAAGTTCTTAACGCTTCAATATGGAGCTCTCCGATAATGAGGAGCTAATTAAGGGGCCAGGATTCAGTTTTTTATGATAACTGTCTCCATATGGGCTCAGCACTCGGTGCTTGCAGAACTAATGAAGGTCAGGGAAGTAAGAGCAAAGGAAGAAAGGGAAATTTTTAGCTCTCAGAGTTGTGATGATGCTAAGCAACAGCCAGGGCTTGTGCTTGGCTTCTGGGCCAGGTGCTGAGTGAGCTTCATTTAATTCCTGGGACAGGCTGGGGAAGTGTTCCTGCAGCTCTGAGCTGCACTTACGGCCCAGAGCTGGGCAGGATCTCCTGGGATGGGCTCAGGGCTCCGGGGAAGGGGGTTTGGATCAGAGCCATGTTTTGGGAAAGAGCAGGAATGAGAGCAAATCCCATCAGGTTTCCCCTTCACCCCAAGGTGTGGCCCAGCTGGAGGGCACTGATCCCTCTGACAGCAAAGGGGTGACAGGAAATTAAATCATGGAATGAATAGTTTGGGGTGGAAGGGACCCCAAAGTTCATCCAGTGCCACCCCCTGCCATGGCAGGGACACCTTCCACTATCCCAGGTTGCTCCAAGCCCTGTCCAACCTGGCCTGGGACACTTCAGGGATCCAGGGGCAGCCACAGCTCCTCTGGACAATCTGTTCCAGGGCCTCTCCACCCTCACAGGGAAGGATTTCTCCCTAATATCTCATGTAAATCTCCCCTATTTCAGTTTACAGCCATTCCCCTTGCCCTGTGCTGATGTGAAAATTCCCTTTTCATCCAATGTGCCCCAGCTATGGAGCTGGGACTGGGCTGGTGGAGTTGAAAGCAGACTCTGGGATCCCAAATCCCTGGAGCAGAGCTTCCCACTGAACACCTTGGCAGATATTAACACCACGCAAACACACACTGAACTATGGTCAGATGCTCCTCCGAAGCAGCTCACTGACTCCCAGCACTAAATTTGGACCAACGAGCCTCGTGCATCAAATAATTAAGTCATAGGCTATAGAAAGCAATCCTCTGGGACGTTCTTGTCTTTGAGTGGCTCATCCACTTCCAATCTAATCCATACCATTAAGTGCACGGCCATATGGCATCCGTTTATAGAATATTGCACTACAGGCAAATAGGACAACGGTACACCCCTCAAAGCACTTCTCCCATCTCATTAACTTTGGGTACATGTTACACACGAGCTGCTCCGTCCCTGTTGCCTTCAAGGACATTCTGTGCTGCGGAGCCTTTGTCTTAAATGAGTTGCACTCGGAAAATTAGAATCTAAATGTGGCCGTGCCCTAAGGCAAACAGCATTATTTTGCCTTTCTGTAATTCGATTTATTTTTGTGGATCGATGTTTCGAAGCAGGCGTGTTCTTTTGTCCTCGGCTCGTGTCTAATGCCCATCCTGGCTGTGGGGAGCCGGGCACAGGGTGGTGTTGGTGTGCCAGGGTGGGTTGTGCAGGTTTCAGGGGTGCCCTGCCATGTGCTGTGCTCTGCCTCAAACCTCTCCCCAAAACCAGACACGTGGGCTGGGATAAACTCAGTGAACACCTGCAGAGGTTTTGGGGAGGAACCATCTTGGGCCCTTGGTGAGGACGGCTTGGGGCCATCAGAACATCTCCACAGACAGAGGGCACAAAGCCTGGCTGCTGGGACAATAAACCACCCCAAAAAGCAGTGTGGCACAGCCAGGATTGCCACAACTTCTCCACCCTGAAGCCCTCGAGGAGCTGGGCAGGAGCAGTAACAGCAAAGCTCAGCTCTGGTGTCAGCACCAGCCTCTGTCCCATTGATTGCAGCATCCCTGGGTCCAGTTCTACAAACAGCGTGCTGCCCCTAAATGAGTTTGCACTGAAGAAATACATTAATTAAATAGAAACGACTGCAGGCGCCTCCCTGCTTTTTGGCTCAACGGATTTCTCCCGCGCATCGAGGATCGATACTGCTGCCAATTACACTAAGGGTCTCCAGCCCTCCTTTTTGAGCTTGTTGGAGGGAAAACCACTGCTAAATAGCAAAGTTCTCCACCAACCTGGCGCTCCAGAGTGCTGGAATTACAGAGTGTAGCAGAGGAATGAGTCCTCGGAGAGCTGTCCCCATTCTGCATCCAGCCAAGGCTTCGGTGAGAGCAGCACTGCTGACACAGGGCAGCCTCTGAGCCCCGTGGAACTGCCTGCAACATCTTCATGGGGAGGATTGGCTGCTGCCTGTGGTTTAATCCAGCTCTGAGAAGCCACATTACACTTCTTTTTTTCCCCTTTCCCTGTTCCTGTTGAAGAGCCCAGCAGGGAAGTGCTGCAAAGGCCGAGAGGTTGGAATCCACATGTGCAGTTTGCAGCAAACACCAATTGCTGATATTCAATTTCCTGACCCCGGCGATCCGTGCTCCTTCCCAGGGCCCTAAAAAATCCATCTGCTGAGCCTCATTAGGCCACTTGGCTGAAAAATTGTCATCCCTGGTGGGCTAAACATGGACATTTCTGTGGGGGAAGAGGAAATGAGGGTCTAATGCCACCCCAGCGAGCTCTTTGCAGCTTGCACAGGGACCAGTGCCCAAGAGATCCAGCTCAGGAGGTTCCCTGCATGGGTAGGAAAGTGCTGTCCCTTCACCTGGAGCTGCTTGGAGTGGGAATCGCTAAATATTGTTCTTCTAGGGGTGCAGGGAAGAGATGGGACCCCATATCTCACACCAGAGAGAGATGAGACTCCAAATCTCTCACAAGAGGGAGATGAGACCCCAAATCTCACACCAGAGGGAGATGAGACCCCAAATCTCACACCAGAGGGAGATGAGCATCCTGCAGCCCTGTGAGGTCCCTGCTTTGGCCAGACCAGGAGGGCTGATGGTGCTGGATGCCCAGACCCCAGCCGTGACCATCACTTTTACAACAAGTTAAAAAAAGGGGATTTTTACCTGCTGAAGGCTGTAGCAAACTCAGGACAGGGAGCACTCCAAGCATCCAAGAAGGAATGGGATCCAGTGGCACTCAGCAGCCCAAAGCAGTGTCTCCAGCTCCAATTAAGGTGACAGATGATGAGGTTCCCTCCTGTTGTGGCACCAGACACTGTCAGCCCCTGGGGAGGTGGCCACCTCCCTGCCCACAGCAGGACCAGGATTTTATCTCCTTGAAGCACTGCCTGCTCCAGGGGCAAATGGGAAGGGAATCCCTGCAGAGCAGAGAGCCAGCCCTCCATCCTCCCAGCCCCAGCTACACATCAGGAAATACTCCCTGTAAAGGAAACTCGGGATGGCTGCTCAGCATTCACCCAAAAAATCCCCACAAAAATTCCTGTTCTCCCTCCCCTGCACTCGCTCACTGACACAGAGAAGACAACAAACAAAGCAGGGAAGTCTCCTAATAGTTTTATTGTTCCTTAGATAACTGTGGACAGTACAAAGTTTTCCTCTTAAAAAAAATTAATTACCTTCACACTTCCATAAACAAAGCTTCCCATGGGAATCTGCTGCCACAGAATCTCCACGGAAGCGATTTCCAACCACCATAATGCTATGTAGATAGTATAACAGTAAGAGAATATTCTTGTAGTTATCAACATGAAATTGGTTACCTGTGTATAAGGGTGAACACTGATCCTTTTTATTTTTTTTTTGTCTTTTTAGAAACGAAAAAAACCATCATTTATTAAATCCAAACTACATCATTGCATTTACAACATTCATTGCATAAACTGGACATACAAAGTTTTGCCACCTCTGGTAAATAACAGACATACATTATACAATATATTTGCTGAATACATAAGTTCAAACAATATGGGTACAACAACTTGTTCATAATACATACTTAAACCATCGTGTTTAATAAGTTACTAAGACACAGATCCATGAGCTACTTCGGGGTCTCAGCACAGTTAATCTAAGTGACAAGAACACAGTTGAGAGAGACAGTAGCTGCGATGGAAGGCGAAGAAAACTAACCTGTGGTAGGTCTTGTTGACACAGCCAGAGCTCCTCACGGCTCAGCTTTTCCTGCTTCAAAATCCACCTCCCACGTCCATCACAGCTGCCCTGGCGCCGGGGGAATGTCCATGCAACCCACACACGAGGAGAGCCAGGCTCCCGAGGGGAACTTCCAACAGTCATTGCCTTGCTGCTTGAGGATGTACTCTAGGTTTGCTATCGGAACAGAAACAAAACAAAACCCCAAACTGAAGTGGTTCTTGGAGTGCAGTTCCAGCTGCAAGTACATGGTTGCTCGTGAGTCTATGACGCAGGGCCAGACTTCTAGAAATGTAGAGGTAATGCTGATCTGTCAGGTTGATGCTGAATAATCCTCCATGACGTTGGTCTTAATTTTGGCAGCTGTTTATATATTTACTTATTTAAAGTATGTTTTCTTATTATCATGTTTTTAAAATCAGTTTCTCCCTTTTTTTTCCTTTTTATTTAATTTATTTATTTATTTTTTATTTTCATTTTTATGTATATTTCTTTTCCCCCTAAACCCAGTTTCCAACCAAGGCCGGGCTACAACTCGTCGGAGCGGATGACGTGGAAGAGGGTGACGTTGTACAGGATCTGGTGCCCGTTGTTCCAGGCGTACAGAGCCCGATCCTTGGGGTTGTAGTCCAACATGGAGATGTGGGAATACTTATTCTGGAAGGGGATATCGATGTACTCGTAGGTGGAGGCGTTGGTCTGGTAGGCGTAGTGCACCTTGGTGCCGCCCGAGTAGCCGTTGGTGACGTACAGCGTGCCGCAGATGATGAAGGCTTCGCCGGCGCTGCGTTTGGGGTAGCTGGTGTTCCAGGTCTGCAGGCTCTGCAGCGTGTTGGGGTCCAACTTGCTGATGACGATGTTGCCGGCGTTCTGGTTGGTGGCGTAGACAGCCCAGAGGCCGTTCTCATCCACCATGAGGTCGATGTCCGAGTGGCCGCCCCAGGCGTAGTGGTACATGTTGTTGTAGCCGGCGTAGTCCAGGCTGCGCGTCTTGAGGATGGTCTCCGTTTTCAAGTCGAACCTGATGATGATGTGGCTTTGGTATTTGTTGAAGTAGATGGAGCCGTTGTAGACCACTTGGCCAGTGCCCGACCAGGGGTGGGGGAGGCGGTGGGAGGTGAAGTTGTCGGTGTTCATGAAATCCGCCATGGATTTGTACTCGCGGACGAAGCGGTTGTTGTGGTAGCTGTCCATGTACCACACCTGGGTGGGGAGAGAGGGGCAATCAATGGGTAACGCAGCTATTGAGGGACAGAATACGTGAGTTCTAAAACCTAGGAAAACAGGATTCCCCTAGTCTTATCAAGATAAGAGGGGCAAAAAAATCCGTTTGAAGCCAGCACAGAAACTGCTGAATCATCCCATGAAGGACCACGCATGCTCCAGAGAGAAAGCTGAAAAGCGCATTGTGATGAAGACTTTTGGGGCTTTCAGCTGGGAGGTTACTTTGGGGGTCTTGAGAAAGGGGTGGTCAAATAGATAACCCAAGTTATTAGATAAGGCAGAATATGTAAATCCTAAAAAGCCAGAAAAACAGGATTCCCTTAATCTTATCAAGATAAAAGTGGCAAAAGAAGCCATTTGAAGCCAAGCACAAGAAATCGCTGAATAATATTAATGACTTATGAGAAATAATTTGTATAACCGCTCCTATCCCAGGGAATGTGATGAATATTAGTGAATTTTACCTATAACTGTGTCTTTGGAGGTACTGAGGTGTGTGTTTGGAGGAGTGAATCCCCCACACCCGGTGCACCGAATAAAGCAAATACCCACTTCTCTGACATTGTCTCTGATGTGTCTCTGGGCCTGTTGGGGTGAATCAGGGGGAGACAGGAGCATGGGGGGGTTAGGTTAGGAGACACCCCAAAAACCGGGCTGGGAGAGAAATCCGCAGCCAGGAATGGTGGAATTGTCATAAAACAGTTTGGAAGGGAGCTGAAAACTCATCCATCCCACCCCTGCCAGGCATGCTTTCCACCAGATCAGCTTGCTCCAAATCCCATCCAATCTGGCCTTGAACGCAGCCAACATCTGCCACCTACACCCAGAAATAACCCCAATTTCTGGAACCCTGAATCAGCCACGAAACCAAGCTTTCCCTGGGGGGTAACCTGGTTTAAGTGATCCCCTGGGAATGCTTTGTGAGTGACACCACCCTTCCCGAGGGCAATTAGCAGCTTTTCCGTGGCTAAACCCAATACTTTCTGAGCTGCTGCTCTTGCTTCCCGCGGTAGCACTCAGTAAATTACAGCAGCTGCTGTGCACAACTCCATTAATTTGGAATGCAGGAGCGAGGGATGCAATCACTCATTGTCAGGCAAATTCAGGCAAAAAGTCCATATTGGTTTAAAAATCACACGCTGCTGCATCAAAAGCTTAAAGCAAGGCTGCTGAAATACAAGAGCCGAAGACATCTAAATCTTGCTCCTGGTAGATTGGGGAGAGATTTTAGATCATCATTTAAGTGCCAGTTCACTGGGGACACTGTCTAGACTCCTTAAAAA
>VZRM01002336.1:462464-480509 GCA_013397955.1 Grantiella picta | reverse complement strand
GTTAAATCACCAAAAAAAAAAAAAAAAAAAAAAGTTTTTTGTTATATAAAACCAATTCCGAGGCAAATGACCAAGCTGTGCAGTTAATATCCACAAGAAATATCCAGCCCGCCACTGACATTCTGGATGCAGTTGCTGCCTGAAAATGAGAGAGCTGCTTTGTGTAAAAGCCATTTAGGAAGGAGAAAAGGTAAATTTAGGAAGGAGAAAAAGCAAATTTAGGAAGGAGAAAAGGTAAATTTAGGAAGGAGAAAAGGTAAATTTAGCAAGAGGGAAGCCTTTAAGGCTGCAGATTTGGGTGATGTAGTGCAGATTTCTTCTGCAAACCCCTTGCAAAAGCTGACAGCTCTGTGTCTGGAGTGTGATCATCAGTCTTTTCGAAGGACAGCTCGACATTTGGCTGCTGCCTTTGGAAAGTCACCTGGGGTCTCCAAAAACTTCGTAGGGAATTTCAGCCCTGCGGTGCTTCCTCCCTGCAGAGGTGGGGAAGGAAAGTGGCAAATGGCTCTGACCCTCAGCCCCAAACCTTGTAAAACCACCAGAGAACAGCCAGAACTGGGAATGGAACACCTGAACCAGCTTGGGAAATCAGAGGGGAAAAAATAACCAAAATCTGATTTTTTCTTTGCTGCTCCCATTTCATTATCTGGTACTAAAAATTCAACAATCAAACGTGTTGTGCTTTGTTTTTAAAGCCCAGAGAGCCCCACGGAGGGGCTGCAGGACTGCTTTTCCATCTCTGGAAACGCAGAGATGGATGGTTGAGCCATGTCCCATCACAGCAGCTGGCTCAGAGCAACCTCCTCCTGCCCAGACTCAGCAATCCCAACCCTCAGCATCCTCCTGCTGTTCCCACAGGACTCACAAATCTCCCCCAGTTGTGTCCTGTGGTTCCATGACATGAAAAAACGATCCCACGAACACCAAACACCTCCTGGGGATGATAAACTGCCCATCTCAGCCCCACTTTCCCACTCTGCAGAGCAGCCAGGGAAGTTCACTCAGTGGTGTGTTCTTAATAAAATTCCCAGCAGGTTTTCTATATTAAATACACAGAGAGGCTTGGGAAGCTTCAGCTCCAGTTTGCAGCCTACTCGTGCAACAAAAATACACTGCAGAAAAAGGCATGGCTAAAAAAATAACAAAAAAATAGTGGTTTGAGACAAAACTCTCTGAAGACACGGGAGGATCTTTAGCATCCGAACCACCAGCTGAAAACTATCCTAGTGCCAAGGGAAGAAAGAAGCACAGCCTGGAGGGGACAATTCTGTCCCCTCTCTTGAGCAAAACGAGATGTGATGTGGGTAAAACCTCCCCATCTCACCTCTAAGCAGGATTTTATTTGGGCTGGAGGTGAAATTTTGCTTAATAACCATAAAATACGGAGGTGTTCAATTAGGGAACCAGTGCCAGCCAGTTGGCTGCTGGAGGGAAAAAGCCCAACAACTCCAGTCACCTTCAAAGCAACCACCCAGGGGTGACTTCTCCAGAGCATCCCTTGTCCTCTCTGAGCTACAGAGCTGATGCCAGGGCACAGCTCCCAAAATAGGTGCCCTGATCCAGCCCTTGCTGGAGCCTTTATCCGTTGAAGGATGCTGCATGCAGGAGGGAATTACAGGCAGCCAAGCTTTGTGCCTTTTGTTTTGTTTTGCTGCCTGCAAATCCTCGGCAAACACTCGAGATATTTTCCATTCCATCAGTCATGGGAAGCCGGGATTGATTTTCAGCCAGTTATTGGCCTCCTACCTCCTTGGGATCAAAATTGAATGGTCTGAATGGGAAAAAAAGAGACCAAAACAAAGCAAAACAAATCTCTCTCTCTCTGGCTGCAGCCAGTTAATTCCTCGCAACAATGGAGGTGGAGGATGGAGGGCAAATGCAGGCAGATGACATTATCAGAGGTGCTGGCAGCAGAAAAGCAGCAGGGACCGGGACCACGGGTCTCTCTGCTCAGCCCCAGCTCCCTCCTGGTTGCCAAACACCGATTAAAAACCCAATATGTGATTTTTTTCCATGCAGACCTCGTGGTGACAATTCTGAGCCCATGAACTCTCACCACTGCAATGAGCTCACTGCCCATCTAAGGGACCACTGCTCACCTGCCCTTCATCCTCCCTCCTCCTCCTCAGCCCTTCCTGCTGCCAGCAGAGCACCTTGGCACGAATTAGGACATTCCCCAGGGCACAATCTGGGCTTTGGTGCTTGGCTGTGATGAGTATTCCCTGTCCTCAGCCCCACTGGTGGCACACAGGGATGATGCTGTCGTGGCCTTACCTTGTTCTCTCCCTCGGGAGCCAGAGGATCTGTCATCCACGATCCAAAGCGGGACCCCGAGGTTTTAATTGTGATCGGGTCACTTATTCCCGTCAGCTTCCCACAGGCTGGAAAAGAGGGGGAAGGCTGGTGAGCATCACATCAGCCCCGAGAGGGGCTCAGGAGTCACTCCCACCCACCCCGCTCTGCCCTGCTGCGGAGGTTTAATTTGGTTTAATTACAGGCAGTCGGGTCAGGAACAAGTGCCGGATGCTTGTGTTTGTTTCACGCCTCTTAATGACAATTGTCCTTATCGCTGTCCCCGGGAAAAGGAGCTCTTTCCCTGCGAGTGGCACAGAATTGGCAATGAGAGCAGCGAGCCAGGGCAGAGCAGCCAGGTGGAGAACGAGCTGAAGAGCTGCTCATCGCTGCTCTGATCCAGGGCTGCAGCCAGGATAAAAAGGCAGCCGTGTCTAGTCCAGCCCTGCTGGAAACGTGCGCTTGCTACAGGTTATGCAAAGGGGAAAAGAGAAAAAGGTGGAAAATGGCACAGGATATAAATCTCCTCCCTGCAAAGATCATTTATCAGCTCCCACCAGCCGCTTCCCTGCTCCCTCAGGAAACATGGACGGGTCCAGCAGCCTTCTCCAGCCAGGTCTGGGACAGGAACCTGGACACAGCAGGATGAAGGAAGGAGCTGGAGTGTCCTGAGGATCCCTCAGGAGCTGCCCTGGGAATGCTGCCCACCTCAGTCTCACCCCCATGGGGTTAGGAACCCACAGAGTGCTGCCAGCCAGGTTTGAGGCACTCAGGTGCTCCCCACCTGCTGAATTCAGGGAGCCAGCTCTGGGTTTTCAAGCCCTAAACACGAGGGGAAGCAGCAGCACCTCTCCTCCAGCCCTGGTTCGGTCCCCAGCCCCTCTCTGGGGCTGGCCATGGACAGGAGCAGGTATGGAACAGGTGCAGCCAAACCCCAATTCCTTTCTCCAACAACACCCCCAAATTTCAGCCAAGCTGCCCCTCTGGTTCCCTGCCTCACCAACATCTGAATGGGGTGAAGATGCCTCGGGATGTCCTGTTGCTCCAGGAGAGCTCATTTAAAACCCACACACATCCAGAGCCAGGCAAGCTCGGGGCAGAGGCAGCGGGGCAGAACCACCAGCTGAAGTTCAGGAGGTGTTTCCTGACTCCTCCTTTTTGCTTTGGGCTCCTTTGGGAGCCTCTGACCAGCTGGGGAAGGTGGCAGTGCTAGGTGGAGAAGCTGCTCCGGGTGCTGGGCTGAGCACCTGGCTGAGCTGCACTGCAGTACCTGCTCAGTGCCCAGGGCTGGAGCCCTGCAGGTGCTGCTGGAACACAGGGAGAGCTCTGCCAGCTCAGGACAAGGTCATCCTGCTCCAAATTACCAAGGAAAATCATAGGCTGGTTTGTTATAAGGCCCCATTAAAGGGCAATGAGCAGGGATGTCTTCAACCAGATCAGGTTGCTCAGAGCTCTGTCCAACCTGACCTTCATAGAATCATGGATTTTAGACCTTGGGTGTTTCCAGAACACTGCAATCTCTCTCACCTGCATCTTTAATTCCTGGTCAGACACATCCACCTGCCTCAGCTCTGAGCTGTAGCCAAAGGGCAGAAAATAGATGAAGACATTCCTGGTGTGCACCAGCAGGACATGACCAAGGGGACATCAGTGTTCCCACAGCCTCCAGAGCCAGGCAGATACAGAGAGATGCCAGCAAAGAGCAGAGAGCTCTCCTGGCCTCCCTGAGACATGAGGAATTTGTCTTCCTGCTTTCTGCTGCATTCCAAACCTCTCAGCTCAGGGGGAGAGCACAGGATGGCAAAAGGGATGCAATGGGTTAAAATGACAAATTCTAATGTCTTGCAGGGGTCCAGCCTTCCCCTAATCCCAGATCTGCTCAGCGCTGCCTTCCATTATCACAGCCCTACATTGCTGTCACTTTATCTCTTCCTCCCATTTCCCCGGAGAGAAGCGTTGTATAAAAGCTCATTGATTAAAAAAAAAAAAAATTGTTAAAAAAAAAAAAGCAGCAGCTGATAAGGGTAAACCAGTGTTGTTTGCAACATCTCCTACACGTTTAGCTAGAGGCACACACACATCCCAGCTCCTCAGCAAGGCAAGAGGGTTGTTCTCACACAGGGCAGGGTGTTCTCTCTCCTGGTGTAACCCTAGCCCAGCTACTCAGGAATTTCAAACAGATTCTTCAAGATCCCTACTGAGCTCTCCTGGCTGTGCCACCCAGGCATGGACAACTGGGATCCTCACCCACCTGAGGAGATCCACACCACGCTCGGAATATCAGCAGTGATTTTCCCCTGTGGGTGTTGAGCCTTTTGTGGCAATCCCACCCTCCTGTTGGGATGGCAGGAGCTATGGGAATTCCAGGTCACTCAGGAACAAATGTCCCACAGGAAAGCACATCCTGCTGCTCCTCCAGGACATGGAAACCTGAGAGCAGCAGCTTTTGGAGCCTCACAGAGGAGCTGCTTTCACTCCTCTCCGCCCAGCGCTACTCAGCTCCTTCCTCCTGGCCACAAATCAGCCTCTTCCCGAGTGTTCCTCCCCTGTCCTGCACCACGAAATGCATCCCTACAGAGCCCCTTCCCTCAGCTGCATGAGGAATTTTCCAGCAGGAGGAATTTTCGGTTGGATCCCAGCGCTCCCCTCCTCCCAGGATGCCAACACCTCCGCTCCTGATCTCCTCATCCCTGCCCACCAGTCCTGCCTGGCAGCTCCCAGAAACTCCTCCAGCAATGCACAGAACCAGCATCAGCACTCCATGGCTCTGCTTGGGCTGCTGCTGCTGCTCCAGCTAGGATCTTTCCCTGCTCCAGCTTCCCAGAAAGCCAAGGACTGATCATCCCATCCCATCCCATCCCATCCCATCCCATCCCATCCCATTATCTCATCCCTCCCACAGCAGGAATGGGGATGTGGCAGCTGAGCTGTGCCTAAATCTTGCCTCTGTTGCAACACCCAATCCCAAATCCATCATTCCATCCCCATCCCTGTGCCAGGATTTTCCCCAAAACTCCGTGCTGCCAGGCAAACGTGAACCTGAGCTAAATTCCCCCTTGAGCCAAGGAGTGACAACCCTGGTACTTCCTCTTAGGAACATTAATGGAAAGGCTAAAATCCCTGTATAAATAGGGATCTTTAGGAGTGTAAACAGAAACACGGATTGAAGCTGCCGTTATCGATTTTTTTTTCCCTTCACACACATGCCAGGGTCAGGAAGTGTTTTCACTATTGATCCATCAATAATGCTTAGGAAACCCAAAATGCAAAACAGGACCTTGGCTAAGGAAAAGGCTGCTCAGAGCTTCCTGGGAGAGGTGAATTGGGTGGGAATGTGGTACATCCCTCCCCTCTCCTCAGCCTGAGCTTGCTGCAGCAGCTCCCTGACCATGTTTGGGACACAAACACTCTGGGGGAACAGGAAATCCAACTTAAAATGTGCCCCTTGAGACACCACTGAGCCCCTCTGAGCAGAAATCCTGCGGCAAAGAGAAATCCTCAGCAATCAGGGCCTCATTGTGTGGCAGCAAAGCATTTGTAAGGCTGTTGTTATCTGAATTTAACTCAATTAACAACCATTTCCACTGGTTTACAAGGCAGAGAGATAAACAGCATTGGAAATTCAATCCGTGCTGTTGCTTTTAAGTGACCAAATAAATCACCCTCCTGAGCGAGCAACAAATCCTCTGGGATGAACCTTTGGGAAGCACAGAATCCATCTCTGCGAGCACCTAGGGCTGCTGCAAAACAGCTGCTCTGACCCCAAAGTCACACAGAGAGAGCAAGGCGAGGAAGAAGCCGAAAAGCCCAACTAAAGACTCAAAAAGATTGAAAAAAAAACCACTCAAGGGTTTCTAGACAAGGTTGCCTGCCAGAGCTCAGCATCCCTACCTGCCTCACTCAGTGTCACCTGAGCATGAGGGGATGGAATGAGCCAGGACATGGCCTGGAGCAGAAAGGGTTAATGGCCCAAGAGCAAATTCTGCTGTTTTTTGGCGCCCTGAATGGTTTGGGAGCTACATCTTAACATCTGCCCAGGGTGTGTGGGAGGATTGTCCTGGCTGGAGAGGGGCTGTGGGGGACAGGATGGCTTTGTTCAAAGAACTGTCCCCAAGTTAGAGCCCCAGATCCCTGCTCCTGCTGCTGCTCCCTCTCCCTGTGACCCACAGCTCCTCCTCATCCTCCAGGGATGGGCAGAAGGCTCTGGGTGCAGCCAGGAGGTCTCTGTGCGCCCTTGGTCAGCCAACCCTCCTGGGTTTGCTCTCCTTTCTTATCCTTCCTTCTCACCTCTTCATCCTCCCTTCTCATCTCCTCTGCAGTTCTCTCATTCCCCACCTGATAAAACTCCAGGAGTTTGGTACCAAGTCATCTCAACCCTGCTCGTTTCTGTCCCCAGCAAGCTTTCAGGGGGAAATTCAAGTGGGTGAGGGCAAGGGCAGAATTTCCCTGCATCCCCAACCCTGCTGCCCTCCCTGTGACCCTCACGGGGTGACAGGAGGGACAGCAGAATAGGACAGGAAGCCCCAGCCTGTCCTGCTCTCCAACCAAACCACTGCTCATTAATTAATGAGAAATCAAACTGATCTCTCACTTGACCAGGGGGTTTTACTCATCCCAGGGGTACCTCGGTGCCTGAGTTGTGGTTCAAACACTCTGAGCATCCAGATTTAAGTGGGGATTTACTCCCTGAATGAGGTGGAGCCTACAAGGGATGTACGTGGAACCAGTGGATGGAAAAGCAGGGGGAAATAGAGGGGAGGTGTGGAGGCATCTAGAAACAAGCAAAAGCAACCCCAGCAGCAGAGCCAAGAGAGAAACAAAGCGTTACCTTGCCAAGGATATAAAGTGCTCAGAAGAGATCTGATCTTCCATGAAGTTACCTGAGAGTGTAATTTCGTATGTGCTACCAAAATAGACTGCAGAGCAGTTAATGTGTTTGGATTATCTAAATGGCGTAGCAAGAAAGTCAATAATGGAAGAAGAAATTAAATCAAGTCAGGGCTGGCCCAACAAATGGTGCAGAGAGGCCTTGCAGCTGTGGAAGGCAATGCCCTCCTCCTTCCCCCTGCTTTTGGGGTCACACGCTGGGTTTGGCGACAGCTGAGCCTCCCCACAACAGACCCCACGGCTTTGGGTCAACTAAAACCCTCTGAAGGAGGCTAGAGGTGAATCTCTGGTGGTTGAGCAGCGGCCTGGTGGAAATGGCTCCCTCTGAGAAAGGGAGAGGGAGGATCCACAGGGCCGCACCGAACCCCCGACACAGCTCCGTCATGCTCTTCTCCGGGGGAACCACCAGGATGCAAAAAAAAAGAAAGGAAAACGAGGGGGGAAGAAAGGAAAACGAGGCCCAGCCTGCACAGCCCCACTCCCCCCACCACCAGCAGAGCCCTCTGCAGCTCCGGCCAGCCAACAGGTGGGGCAGGGATGCAAGAAGCGAAAGGGGTGCAAGTTTTTGGCTCTGCATAAGCGCGAGCCGCCGCTTATGCAAGCGCTGCCCGCGCGCCGCTCCCGCGAGGATCCTGAAGCGCTCCCACCGCCGGCAGCATCGCTCCTGCCGGGAATCCTGGGCAGGGCTGCTCCCAGGAGGAATGCTCCCGGCGGCACGAGCCTTGGCAGGATCCCCCTGGCTGCGTGGGGTCATCCCTCGCGGGCCGGGCACGGCGCAAGATGTCCAGCGGGGCATCTGTGCCTCCGGCCGGCATGCGGGCGCCGTTGGCGTTGCAGCCAGGGCCACCATGGCGGTTCTGAGCCTACCTAATTTTTGCATGCATGCACGAAGCCTTTCTTCAAGATTTGACACTCTGTTCTGAAGCTCTTCGTAGTCATAGGCGCCAATCTCCTCCTGGAGTTCGTTTAGAACTGACGTCAGATTCTGGACCTCCTCTTTAAACTGCAATACCAATTTGGCATCGGCTTTGTACTCTTCCAACACTGGTATCAAAGGCCTAAGTTCCTCCATTTTCGCTTTTATTGCCTGCAAGGTTAAAATAAGCTCGGTTCAGTGCTATGCGTGCAAAAATCTGCAACACTCTGCCTTGACCTGGGTGCTTCCTATGGGAGCAAAATGTTCACATTATCCCACAATTATTAGCATTAAAATTAATTATTATTTTTGGTCCGAATGATGTCTTGGCAAGAACATATTAAACAGGCTGCAGAACACCAAAATATTTGGGAAAGGCCTTTATTTGTCATTTTTAGAATGCAACATCTTAGGGTTACATGCTTCAGATCACATACACAAAGAGTTGTTGTTTTTTTTTTTCTTTTTCTTTCCAAAAAATAAAAGAAAATAAGATATATATGCATTGACAAGGGTTTCAAACTATTCATGAAATGCATCTACAATTGCATGCAAAGGAAGATCTCGGTTGTGTGGTTCAAGGTTCCTTAGTGAGATATGGTGCTAATTTGGAAAATAATCAAAAAAATCAATGCATGGTGCAAAATGCTCTGTGGCCCTCTTTTCATGGTTACATGGGAGTGAACTGCTTCTTCAGTCACTGCAGCATTGAAAAAACTTGCTTTTTAGTTAGCCCTGTAAGCAAGAAAATGAAATACTGTTGAGGATCTAGCTCACTAACCTGCCTTATATAGATAGCCATTCATAGACAAATACTCTTACGGCACCAAAGAGAGAAAAAAAACCAACACAAGAGCTCCAAAGCACTCACAGTTTAATGCTGGCATTAGCAGGAACAAAATGCTGTGGCTGTTCTTTTGAATGCTGCCTTGGCAGCAAATTAGATAAAAATTCCTCACTGGTTTTAAGCACGGAACAGGAAAATAAAAGTCATTATCAAATGGATTTTCATCCATTTGCAGAAATGAATTTTTTCCTTTTTTTTTTTCTTTGTTTTGTTATTTTTTTGTTTTTGTTCATTTAAAGGCTCAGAATGCAGCATTTTGTTGCAGATGCTTTGCTCCAGCAGCTAACGAGTAGACATTAATATGCATGCACCTACCCGTTAATGAAGCGTGTTAGAACACCCAAAATCCCTGCTGCTGCTCAAACTACAGTGGCCAAGCTCCCAGCACCCAGGGCTGTGACATCTGCCAGTGTCCTGAAGCTTTTTGGGGCTGAACAGGACCAGGAATTGCTCCTCAACCTCATTCCCTTCCTTCCCATCCATCCCCTCCTATTTAAGCCATGAGGTTTTTTCCCTCCTCTTCTTCACATGGGGGGAATGCTTTAATTTTATTTAATTTTAATCTCCCTGGCAGGCAGTGGGGAGGGTTAAACTCGTCAGGATGGTGGGGGAAAAACAATAATAACTGAAATAAAGAAATAATTAAATAAAGGGAACTCATGCTCGAATCACAAAGATGGTCTTTCCATCCAGACTGCAGAGCTAAATTTAGGGTCCTGCAGTAACTGGAGATGGGGAGCGGAGGAGGTGGAGTTGGTGAAAAGTTTTAAGATCCTTCTTCCCAGCTTTTTATGAGATAATCGTGGTATTTCAGTATTTAGCATTAAAAAAATATCTGCTTTAAAATACCAGCCAGCTGCCTGCCAATGAGGGTGGGAACAAGCTGGGTGGCTGCTCAGAAAAGTCCCCAAATTTTGCCAGAAATCTTCTCCATTTGATCTTTATATCTATTAACTCACAGCACCGCTAACATTTAAAATTATGGCTTTTCTCAGCACCTCTTTTTGGCAATTTCATTCCTTCCCAAGCAACTTCCTGAGGGTTTGGCCACTGTTCCCAGTGCCAGCTGATCCCAAAGGCTGGCAGCTCCACTCCCCTTTTCACAGCACCAGGACACCCCACAGAACCATCAGCTCAAAACTGGACAAACTCCTGGAGATGTGCAGTTTGCCAGCCTGAGGATGGCTGTAAAAGTGGTGTTTTTGGGGTTTTTTGGGGAGGGTTTGATTGATTAGCTCAATTCTCCAGCCACCCCGAGGGGTGATGTGGTTTGGGGACAGCCAGCTGAGGTGTGCCAGGAATGGAAAGGGAGCCACAGCTCCTGGGTTTTCCCAAAAAATGGGTCCTGGGCATGGCATGGAGAAGCTGTCTAGCCACAGAGGGGAACCCACCTCACCCAGATCTCAGCCACCCTTTGGTGTCCCTGCAGATCCCCCGATGGAATCATCCTGCATTTCCCTATTTGGGGTTTGTGGGTGTGGGATAATGGAGATTTGTGCTTTTACCCTATAGGAACATGTAGGGCTGAGGATGTGATTCCACAGCCTGGATCTGGCTGTGCATTGGACAGCAAGGACCCCACAGTTTGTCCCCTGATGGGAACCAGGGCCACAATCCCATGCCCATCCCAACAATTCCCTGGCCACATCTCCAGTAGCACTTTGGAAAGCACACCTACCTTAAACTGCCTTGCCAGGTGCTGCTTGTGGCTCTCTTCCACTTGCTTAAATTTAGATTCCAGTCCCCTCATCTGGTTTTCCATCTTCTCCACGTACTGTAGGTCTCTCTGAGTCCTCCTGTCCAACACCTCTATCGACTGGGACATGTTTTGCACCTGTCAAACGAGAAGGGACTCATTAAGAAGGTGTTTCCAGCAGCCAGGCAGCCCTGCTTGCGTCCCAACACTGACCTTTCCCACACAGCCAGCAGAGCTAAAGGGCAATCATCCCATGCATGATTTACTGCTTCATCACCAGCAGCTCCCAAATTACGACCCGGTGCTCCAACACACGGCAAATGGTTTTTATAAACACTTTTTTTTGGTTGTTTTTCTGCTACGCTGCAGAGAATGAATCAACAACCCCACGTGGAAATGAGGGTTGGGGCTGAGGTTAAATTGCATTACTCAGGATGGCCTCTGTGACAGGAGCTGGGAGGTGACAGCAGCACAGCTGGCTGGGAGGAAAAGCTCCTGCCCAGGTGAACATTTCCATCTCCTCGTGTGACACTGCCTGAGCACAGAGCTCCCTCCCAGCCAGCAGAACTTCATTATCCCAGCAGCCTGCTCAGCCGGCATCTGCCACCACAAATCCAGCTGCAGGAGGGACATCCTGGCGCTGGGAAGCACCGTGGGATGGCTGGCACCCCAGCGATGCCCTCCTGCGAGGGAGGCTCGGTTTCCGGAGCCGAGCTGTGCCGCATTCCCGCTCGGAGCCCATCTGGCCTCGCCCAGGGAATGATGCAAGGAGCTTGGCTGGGCTCACTGCGAGAAAACGAGCCCAAGGTGTGAGGAGGGGAGGGAAACGCCGCCGAGGCTGACCTGATTTTGAAGGTTGGCTGCCATCTGATTTATTAAGATATTCCCTCCTGTTTTCCAGGCTGGGAGAGGGGGGACGAAGCCCTGACGTCAGCGCCTAGTTAGCATCCAGCGCCGAGCTGTATTTCAGGGCCGTGCATTGGGGACGGATGCGTGTGTCCCACGGCGGGGACGTGACGGGGCTCAGCCCACGGGCGCTGCTCCTGCCACCGCCACGTCACCCCCCAGCAGAGCCACCGCCGCGGTGACGTCCGTGGGGACCGTGAATCAGGCAGCCAGCCTGCTGCTGCTGCTGCGTCAGGGGCCTGGAATTGAAGCCACCCTGGCATTGAAGGCACCCTGCTGCCAGCCTGCTCAGCGGTGGGTGGCTGAGCCAAATCCGAGCAGGAGCAGCCCTGTCCCCGTGGATCTGCTCCCAGAGCCTGTGCTGCCACATCCACTCCCATCTGCGCCCTCGCCAGCCAGGCTGGGATGGGGAAGGAGTGCTGCAAGTGCAACATTTCCTCCGGCAAATCCAACTGGGGAGGGCTGGGACTTACCTCGAGTGACAGAGCGAGGGCACGGCAGGACAGCCGTGCCAACCAGGGCTCCTCGCTGCATAGGTCAGCTGTGGGACCTCCAGCTTGGAAAACCATCAAAGTGCCCATTGCTCATGCAGGGTGACACCGAAACTATGACAGGGATCTATTAAAAATGTATGGACGGCCTGCATGGCAAAGGCCAGCAGCTTTTGGAATGTTCTGTTCAACTGCTCCGGGCGGGCTGAGAGGTTTCCTCAGCAAAGGTGAAGCTATTTGCAGTCTCTGAGCCTCAGAGGTGAAGCAGCACCACCCTGACCCCTCCAGGAGCTGCTCAGGGAGGGGTGAGGGGCAGGGAAGAGCAGAACAAGGCAGGTTTGGAGGAGAAAAGAGCAAACCTGAGCTCAGCCTGGTCAGCTCCCATTAGGCTGTGCCTCCCCCAGGGAATTGGAGCTCTCAGTGGGTGTTAATTCACCTGGGCTGGATGTGGAGGAGGTTGAAGACCTCTCTGTGCCCCGAGGCAGGAGAAGAGAAGCCTTAGACAATCACGGCTGGGCTGCCAAGCTACTTTCATTGCAGTTATCCAGTCTTTGAGCTGAACTGCACCTACCCAGCAGAATTGCTCCGAGGAGCAGAGAGGGGCACGACTCGGAGGGTTCCTGCAAAACTGAGCTCATTTATTTCACTAAGGCCTAACCCCAGCTCAAGGCCAAGCTGCAAATCACCAGAAAAGGGCATTTCTCTAAAGACAGACCAATCTCTGAGTCCGGTGAGCAAAATTTTGGGGGTTTCATTACGCCCTTTCTCAGGTGGTGGGAATGGAGAGGCTGACTCTGCTCTCAGAGCATCTCGCTCAGGCTGCTGCCCTCAAACACCTCTGGAGTGAGTCTGCTCCTCCCTGCAGCACAGGAAAATAACCTCCTCACGTGCCTCTGCACAGAGATGCCTAAAACTGGCTGCTGTGCTATTCTGGGGTGGATTTCACAAGCCCAGGGTGGCTATTTGTCGTTTGTGCTGTTTTCCAGCAGGAAAGATCCGGGCCAGGTTCGTCGGGAATGAGTTTCCCTCCCTCCTGATCCCTGACAGCCCCGTGTGCTTCCCAGCTGAGGATCTGCTTGTTTTCCCTCATTAGCATATTATGCCCTTGATCCAGCAAAGTGCTTTGGCACATGATTAGGTTTCAATGAGCCTGTTGGAGCTCGGGCTGAAGCATGTACAGAAGTGCTCTAATGAACTCAGGCCCAAGGATACTGCCTCCGAAATTCCCTCAGCTCCATCCATCAGCTGCAGTCCTCAGACGTTGGCTAAAATGCTTTTTTTGCCTCCTCTCTCAGCCTGAAACCTCATTTTCAGCAAGCTAATGTGTGAGAGATACCTGTGACCGTCTGGGGGGAAGGAGTTATTTTTAGCAGCTGAAATAGGAAATTAATACAAATGAAGCTTGCAGTGCTGCTCTTGTCATCTCATCTGACAACGAGTTGTTTCACAATTAAAGCAGAGTAAGAGAGTCAAGATTGGCCTGATGACCGCAGTGAGTCAAACAGAAAGGTCAAATCCGTGGTTTAAACCCTGCTCAAGCTGCCCTGTGGATCAGCCAGCTCCAAAAGGGCTGTTCTGAGCCCAGATTTGGGGTTTTTACCCTGGGGGAGCAACAGCGAGAGGCATCTTGGGGGAGATTTTCACGGTTTAGGGGAAAAAATCAGCAGAGAAATGGACTAAGCTGATGGTCCAGAATATGAAAAGTTCATTTTAGGAGGTCTGCAGGAGGCAAAGTGAAGGCTGAGATGTCATTGTCCCCTCTATCCACACCTGGGAGTGACTATTAGGGGAACAAAAAGAGCTGTTTAATCTGGAAATCAGCGCTGGCAAAGAGGAAGGATTGGCAGGAAACCAGAAACGGTTTAACCATCAGAGGAGGAAGTCCTGCCCGATAACAGGGCCAGAATAAATAAATGAATTTGAAAAAGAATCTGTTTGGAGATCAAATGTAATCTGTTGATGAGCAGGGCTGAGGTGATGGCTGGGCTTGGGCACAGTCCAAGGTGTGCGCTCAGCACCTGACCCGTGTGAGGCTGGAAGGACTCGGTGTACTCCAGCCAAGGATGAGCTCAGACACCTCCAGTGTCACAACACGGGCTGAACAGCGTGTGCACTGAGAGCAGCCCTGCTCCTAAACCTGTCACGATGCCCAGGACACAATTCCAGCCACAGCAACTTCCTGCATAGATGCTCATCCCATGAGCTGAGCGTGGATGGGTGGGAGCTCTGAACCTCCGAATTCCAGAAGCTCTGCATGGAGATTTCCCCTGAAATGCTCTAATTGTTTCATACAAACACACACAAAAACACAGCCCATCCCTGGCAACACCTCGTCATTTCCATAGGTGAATTCCAGCTCTGCTCCTTGGAAAATCCACACCCAATTACCTCCTTGACACATTGTGCTGCCAGGGAGAAACCAGGAGCTGCAGTTTTTCCCATCACAAAGCTAGGGTTAGGATGTCAGCTGAGGGAAGGAGTTTCCAGGATTGAAATCCTTCCTGGCAAGCTGGAAGCTCTGCTCTGCAGTTGTTTTCTCCTACAGGGATTATCAGTTCAGCCTCCATCAAGCTCAGATGTCTGGCACTAAGAGCCTATTCCTTATTTTGGGGTTTTTTTTCATAGAGGTTAGCGTGGGAGTGAGATGCAGACAGATTAGCAGGCAGGTAACATATCCCAGAACACATGCCCAGAAATCCTGCTCCTCCCTCACTTTTTATCCATTGGCAACCAGAGAGCTGCATAAAAAAAAAAAACAACCCACCAAGCACTCCCACCCTCCTGATGTTATCCCAGGTCTCCCATTCCCAACTCCTGCCCATCAGCAGAGGGCATTGGGTCAAATCCTGCTCGTTTAGTGTGGATCAGGAGTTCTGGGAACACGGTGGCTCCTGGACACCCCTGACAGCTGTTCATAAATCCAAATGCACCCAGGGTTATTGCTGTGAGAAATAAAAGCTTGAGTGGGATTGTTTTTAGCAGCCTCTGACAACCCAAAGAATTGTTTTAGGGCTGAATGTATCCTGGCTCGCTTTATTGTCCTCAGCACATGGGGAAATCAGTTAAGTGGAGGTTTAATATTGTTATGGGGAATTAATACATCAGCTTCCCCCAAAGCAGCAGGATGAAAATTCTTTTGTCATGCACGGCACAGGCCAATATAGCATTAGGGCTTGGGGTTTAATTATGTTTCCAGCACAGGAGCCAGCTCATATTTGAAAGAGAGGAGCACAGTTTCACATGAAACAGCATTTCTTCGCTGAAATCTATTATCTGGGAAATTTCTTGTTATTGGGAATGTTTCCCTAATGAGATTCTTTGATCTTTTTGGACAGCAGACTATTAAAAACTAATCAAGAGGATGTCACCGTTAGGAAGAAAACCACCAAGTGTCATCTCTGTGCTACCTGATGGCGACAGCCAGTAGGGTTTTACTCGACCTTTTTAACACCACCCTGCCTAGCAAAGCTTGGGCTTGGGGCTTTTAATTCTCTCTCCTCTCCTGTTGTTCAGGCTCAGCCTTTGAAACTGCTTGTGCCAACAGAATGAAAAAAGGGGATTTTTATTTTTTTTTTTTTTAAGAGATCCAGTTCAATATTGCTGCTTTGATCTCAGCAGTTTTACCTTGACCTTAGGCCAGGCTTTCACAGAAACACTTCAGGGATTCCTCCTCCTGCACACACAGGGACAACTACAGCGTGGAAAAGCCATCCCAAGGGGTCTTCCCTGCAAACCAGGTTTTCACCCCACCAAACCAACCCCCTTTTGCCAGGAGGGACCAAGCATTACCTTTTCTAGGAGTTGTCTCAGCTGCTTTGTCCTGGCATCACGCGAGCACATCGTCTGTTGAGGTGCCACCACTGTGCATATACAACGTCCCTCGCTGTCCTGGGCAGAGCTGTAGACCTGCCAGCTTTCCTCTGGGTTGGTAGGCAACACCTAATTAACACCGGGAAAGATGGGTTAATTAAACAGGGGAGGCGCGGCAGGGGTGTGGGAGGTGAAGGGGAAGGAATGGAGGGAGCAGGATGGATGTGGCAGAGAGGGCTGGAGGTCCCTCCGAGGGCCCAGCTGGCAAAATGCACTTGGAATGCAAAAATATGGATTGGGGACAAACCAAAGAAGGGTCTGAGAAGGAGGGAGAGAGCTGAAACACGAAGGCAGCACAAGTGGGAAAGCGTGGACACACGGAATGCCAGCCAAGGGTGACAATTCCGAGCGCTGGACATCCCTGAGCACATCGGGGTGGGGACAGAGCCCTCGGGAGAGGGACGTGCCCGAGCCACCGGGGAGGGCACAGCGTCCTGCTGAGGGCTGAGCGCTGCTCTGTGCCTCTGCAGAGCTCTCCCGGCTCCGGCAGCAGGAGAATCAGCTCTCCTGAGCCAATGGACACCGCGAGGTACGTTTTCCCTTCTCTGCCAGGCTCCCCCGGGGATGAGGAGCTTCACCAGGCTAGCATTTCCCTCCAGCTCCAGGCAGGGAAGGTCCGGAGCCGTGCCCTGTGCAGGATTCCGGCAGGGATGGGATGCAGCCCGGAGGGGACCAGCAGTGCCTGAGCTCCCAGGACACGGCAGGGAAGGGACCTCAGCCCCAAACCCGGCACGTTCCCCAGCCCCACGAGCTCTCCAGACCTCTCCCATCTTCATTTCCCTTCGATCTCACGGCACAATCCATTATTCAACCCTCGGAGCACTTCGAAGGTGTCGCCGTGTCCCTAGCCAGAGGGGAAATGTTCTTTCCACTCTTTCACTACCGAGCAAATCACCTTGCAAATGCCCGTGTTGACAGGCAAGCCCTGAGACAGATGCGCGATTGGATTCCCCGGCTAAAGCAACCGGGGAAAAAAAAATAATAGACGGATCTCAAAAAGCCTGATAACATGGAAAAAAAAAATTAAAAAATCCCAGTTTCATTCACTCCGCAGCACAACCACTACACGAAACACTGCGAACAGCAGAGCTGCAGTAGCGGAGCTCTGTCGGAAGGCATGCAGCCTGCAGGAGAAAGGTGCCCGATTTTCCCTGCTCGGGGAACACGGACAGCCAGCCAGGAAGGTTTTTCCCAGCCGTTCCCCAAGTGGGAAGCTCAGGCACAGCCCCAGCCGTCCGGCAGAGCAGGGACAGGGCGCGTCCAGCCCCACCGCGACACTTGCCGGCTGCATCGCCATCCCGGCGAGCACGGAGCGGGGCGGCAGGGAAGCCAAGGAGCCTCCCGGGACTCGCAGCCCTTGTCCCGGCGGCTTTGGCGGCAGCGACCAGGGAAACTTTGCATCCCCGCGGCTGCAGGGACGATGCGGGGGGCAGCAGGGTCGCACCGAGCCACGAACGAGGGATGGGGAGAGGAAAGGAGAGGGAGAGATGCTCCCCGCACCGCCACCCCATCTCCTGCCAGCACCCCCTGTCCCCTCCGGCAGCAGCCCGGGGGACACTCGGCAGCCACCGCCGCCCCTCCCCGGGGCTCTGCTCTCCGCAGCGCGGGGGATCCTGCAGGGAGAGACCCTGACGGCCACTGGGACACCCGTGGGGACACCTGGGCGAGGAGAGACGTGGCACCCAGGCGAGGAGAGACTGGGCGGCGGCGGGAAGCAGCCGCAGGGATGCTCCGGGATGCGGAGATGCTCCGGGATGCGGGAACGCTCCGGGAGGCTGGGATGCTCCGGGATTCTCCGGGATTCAGGGATGCTCCGGGAGGCTCCGGGCAGCCCTCCCCGTGCCCCGCCGCGCCCCGCACTTACTCCCGTGCTGCGGTCCAAGGTGCCGCCCGTGGCCGCCGTGAGTTTGGTGGTGTTGAGCCCCACGAGGGAGGGCAGCGTCTGCGACATCCAGTTGGTGATCATGGCCATGGTGCTGAGGACGACTCCAATCTTGAGTAAAGGCACAGACATGTCTGCGGGGGGGGGCGGCAGGCACCCTTCATTCTGCACCGGCGCCGGGCTCCATGCCGCTGGGTTCGGGCTGCGCCAGCCGCCCCGCCGCCGCCGCCGCTCGCCGCCGGCCCATCGTCCTCCTCC
>VZRM01002336.1:451855-461989 GCA_013397955.1 Grantiella picta | reverse complement strand
AGACTTGGGAACAGGGGAGTGGATGGAAGGAGAGAAAAAGATAAGGAGAGAAAATATTTGGGGAGAAAAGGTGTGCAGGGAGAGAAAAGGTTAGGGGAGAGAGGAAAGAACTGGGGCGGGGAGAGACTTGAGCAGAGGCAAAAAGGCGTGCGGAAGGGAGAGAAAGATCCGAAGAAAGGGGAAAAAACTGGGGAGAGGGAAGAAGATTTGAGGAGACAGATTGGATGGGGGAAAGGAATGAGGAGAGCGCGAAAGAATTGGGGGGGGGGGGAGGTGGAAGGGGTTTTGGGGATGAGGTGGAAGGGGTTTGGGGATGAGGTGGAAGGGGTTTGNGGAAGGTTTTTGGGGATGAGGTGGAAGGGTTTTGGGGATGAGGTGGAAGGTTTTTGGGGTTTTTGGGAGGTTGAAGGGTTTTGGGGTATCGCGGCTCCCCCGCTGCGGCGCTGTGGCTCCCCCTGGCGGCTGCGGGCGGCGCTGCGGGCCGGGGTCGCCCGGGGCTCGCGGGGACAGAGGGGACAGAGCGGAGACGTAGCGCCGTGCCGGGCCCAAGGGGAGCTGCTCCCTGCACCCCTCCCGCACAGAGCCCTGCGGGTCCCCGGTGGTCCCCAGCCCTGCGGTCCGAGCGGGCTGTCACAGCATCCCCCGATCGTCACCTCGTCACCTTCTGCCACCACAGCACTTCCTCAGCACGAGGGATAAACCAAACCAATCGGCCAGCCCTTGCTGCCCCTGCCTCATTCCCAGCGCAGGAATTCCCTGCCCGGGAGCCCCACGGGTTGCAAAGAGCACACAGCCTGTCCGGCCAGCCTGGAGTGTCAGCTGCGCTTGGTCACCACTCAGGTTTCCTGAAGGCATTTGCAGAACTGCCCTGGTGACTTCAGAACCAAAGTCTCTGACCAACAGAGACCAACAGAGACCAACAGAGACCAAGCTCCAACCTAGACATGGGTCCAGGAGACCCTGAACCATTCCATGGCCCCAGCACCCCCAGCCTGGCTGGCCCGTGGGATTCACCACATGCCCCACTGGAATCTTATCAGCCCAGCCCCAAACCTGACACATCCAGAGCTGCTTTTCCAATGGCATGGATTCCTGGGGGTGTGGGGTTTGTTGCCCCAAAACCTCAACCCACCAGTAGCTCCTCACATCCAGCAGCCAGGTGATGTGCAGAGCACATCCCAGCAGGGAAGCAGGAAACCCTGAAATGCGATCCCTGCTGAGCTGGGAGCTGCTGGAACACACTGAAATAAAGCACATTTAGCAAGTCCACCAGGTGGAGAAAATGAGATGAGCTGGAGCAGGAGTGCTCCAACTCCTTGCATGCGATGCCAGGTCGGATCCTGTCCCTGTGACACGCCTGTGACACAGCTGGACACTGGCAGCTGGCTTGTGCCAGGCTGCAGCAGCTGAAATTCCATCTCTTCCCAGCACCCTCCATCCCTGCCACCCTCTCCCTGCCCAGCTCCAACCCAGGTGAGCCAGCTGCTGCTGGATCAGGAAGGAAACACTCTGAATCCCACATTGTCCTGCTTTGGGAATACAAAAACTGCTTCCACCCCATGGAATTCACATTTCCCAGCCTCCCCTCCATGACAAACCCACTGCTGGGTGTGCAGAGTGGCGCCTGTGGGCTCAGCAACCAAGAGCTGCTCCAGGCTGGGGGTGCAGAGACAAAAAAAACCCCAAAACCCTTGGATGGATTCCACCTTTTTGAAGGAATCTGAGCTCCCTGAGCTGCTCCAGCTCAGCCCCTGCTGCTCTCCAGCTGCTGCTGCTGTGCTCAGCACTGTGGCAGCTCAGGCCCTGATTGCTTCTCTGATTTCCCATCATATCCAACAACTGAGGGCTGCACTTCAATCATCCCAACGTTCACCTGGGAATGGAGTTTGTAAGGAAAGTTTATCCCTCACAATTGTCTGCTGCAGGAACGTGCGAGGGAATTAGACCCACGGCTATTTTAATATTTAAATGGGGGTTAGAATCACTCCTGTGCCTTGTTCTGGATTCAGTGGGATAAAAATCATTCCTGTGCCTTGCCCTGGATTCCACCTGGGCTAAAGCCTCATTTCCCAGCAGTGCACGCTGGTGATTTCATTCATATTCCCTTCAAACGCTTTGCCATGATTAAAGCTGCTCCAGCCAGGGAGAGCCGAGCCCAGGGAGAGGAGAAGCAGCCACAAGTCCCTGCTAAGGAGGGAGCCCATTACTGGGAATCTTTTCCCAGGGTTTGTGCAGGTGTCGGGAGGCAGAGCTGCTCCGTTTCCCTGCAGCAAACCCCTTCATGTGAGCTGAAAGAGGAGCGGTGTCTGTAATAATGGGGGGGACAGCAAAATCCAGAGGATTTTCTTTCTTTCTGTTGCTTTCAGTGTTTATGAAAGAATCAAACGCAGCACTTTCGGGGGAGGTTTTTTTGGTTGCCGCCGAGATTAAGGCAGTTAGGGAAGGGACGTCAAAATGTTCTTCCATCCCTTTTCAGAAAGTTCTTAATGCAATAATCTGCCTGAGCCCGTGGGGCAGAGAGCCACCACCCCATGGGAGCTGAGCCCCCAGCTGCTCCAAACACAGACCTGACGGAAAAAGAGGTCTTTTTCCATGCTGTGTCCCTATTTTAGGGATGCAGGGTTGGGCGGAGGGAGGGATTGGTGGTGGCTGCTGGCTGAGGAGGTGCTGCCAGTCAAGGACAATGGCCTTTGTCACTCTGCCTGGCACAGGTGACACGCAGACACAGAAACTCTGCCTCGCCCTGAGGATCTCCCTGGTTTGAAAATGGATGAAAAATGAAATGAAAACACTGCCCACAAACCCATGGGGGACGCCTGCCTCTCCTCATGCTGGAGCACCACAGCAGATACAAGGATGGACCAAGGGGGAAGGAGCTCAGGTTGGGCATTTCCTGATGGGGTTTTCCAGAGCACAGCTGGATATTGATCCTCAAAAAGCAACTTTGCAGCACCACACCTGCAGCAATCCCTCCAGCAGCACTTCTGCCCAACTGGTGGAGTTCTCCATTCTCCTGATCACTTTGGGGGTTCTGCCCGAGAAAACCCTTCTGTTGTCACTGCTTTTGCTGTCCCCATGCTCTGGCTCTGGCTGTCCCCTCCCACCAGAGCAGGAGGTGCAGGGCTGCCCCAAAAAAGGGGTTCAGCACTGCCCCCTCCATTCCTCCCCTGCTGCCAGCAGAGAGCAACCAGCAGGCACAGAACTGCTCAAGGAACAAAAGATCCCTTTTTTCGCATTCATATATTCCGAGCAGAGAAAGAGCAGCGACGAGAGATGAAAGCAGGGAGAACAGGGTCTTCCAAAATAGCTACTTAGTGGAAAATTCCGCTGCCGGGCAGGGATAATGCAGAATGTGGCTCTGTGCTACAGGAGCCCTGCGAGGGTCAAGGTGTGGCGCGGGGACAATTCCCGGGTGGCAGCGAGTGGGACACGGCGGTCACTGTCTCCCTCTCCTGGCTGGCTCGGAGAAGAGGTGCCCAAGCTCCTGTTGCTCCCAAATTTTGGTGGGGATGCTGCCCAGGGACCCCGAGCAGAGAATTGCTGCTCGCTGCACGGTGGGAGGGAGGGAGCTGCTATAAAACACACCGACATGGATTTTAACAGCCCCAAACCGCGCTGGGGACACCTCAGGTGACACTTGGGGGGGGGTGAGGCCAGCTGAGGTGGCTGTCCCATGAGGGCAGCGCCCTTCCCAGGGCTGGCAGCTCGTGTCCTGGGAGCACAGGAGGCAGGAATTTGGCTGGACACTCCAGAGGGTCACTCTGGTGTGTGGCACATCCCAACTCCTGCCCTTCCCAGCTCCTCCTCTCCGTGCTGGACACCTCTGGGATGGGCTGGGCACTCCAGGAGAGCTCTGTCCCCTCAGCTGTGGAACTTCATGGATCCTCCTCAAATCCTTGGGTTGGACTAACATCTTCCTCCCTCCTGCGGCTGATGGAGGAGCTCTGACCCAGCCCTGCGCAGGGTTTGCTGCCTCAGGGGACTCTTTCCATCCCTCTTGGATCCCTGCCTGGTGCCAGGCNCCATCCTGCCCTCCCTGGGGTCTCTATGAGCCCAACCTCCCTGGAGTCTCTCTGTCCCTCTGCTTTCTCCCCAGCACCTCAGAACCACAGAGGGAGAAGCCTGGACTCTGCTCTGGAGGATGTTTCTCATCCCTCCCTCAATGAACCTTCACCCTTCCCTCGCATCCCTCCTTCCCTGGGCTCATCCCCAAAATCCCTCCAGCCTGAGGAAAGGTGCCACCTGTCCTGGGAGGCAGCTGGGCAGCCACACCCTCCCGAGGGGACAAACCCTTCGTGTCCCTCTGGGTCACTGCACAACCTCCTGCTGCTTTTGCCACAGGCCACCTGTCCCTCAGCAGGTCACAGCAATAAATGGCACCAGGTTTCCCTCATTTTTGGGGCAGATTTCCAAACATCCTGCCTTTTTTCGACTGTTTTTTACCACCACTCACGCAAACCTCGCTCCTGGAGCTGGACTGCCACCTGGGAACGACACAGAGCGTCCTGGCAAGGCAGAGATGGACAGAAAATAAAAGGGATCGAAGGAGAGGAAGTGGTAATTTGAAACCCCAAAGGGTGACCACGGTGATGTGGATCCCTGCCAGCTCCTGGTGGGGCTCTGTGTGAAAACCGTGGTGACTCCAGGAGCAGCAACATTTTGGGATCAGCAGCCCAGCCTGCTCTGCAAAGTGAGCTCCCAGCTCTGCACACTCCCTACTCCTGCATGAAAAACACTCCCAAACCTTTCCTCTCCTTTGGGAGAAAGAACTCTGGAAGGAAACATCTCCTTCAATGAGTTTCACATCGCTAAATCTGTGTTTAGCTAAACCTGCTGGTGACTTTCAGCCCAGGATCTCCCAGCAGGTGCCAAAACCTGCCAGAGCCTCTGGGGCAGAGCAGAGCTCCTTAAATCTATCCCAGCTTTCCCAGCTTCCTGGGACTGGATGCTGTGGCTGGAGAGGATGATTTTTGGGCACATTTCCCTGGTCAGGCACACACCTCCAGTACACAGTGAGGTGAAAGAGGGAGGAAAACTTACTCTGGGTGTTGCTTTTTAGCAAGCACAGCTCTGCTCCTGGCCCAGGGATGATTCCTGCTGCTGTTCTCCTGTTATCTTTCCAGGATGGGGAGGGTGGGCTGGGAATCAGGACATGGGTCCTGAGCAGAGAAAAAGGGTTCTGAGCAGAGATAAAGGGTTCTGAGAAGAGAAAAAGGGTTAAGGCTCGGGCTAAAGTCAGTGTGGAGGCTGGAAGGAGAGCTCAGCTCCAGGAAAGCACTAACAAACAATAGCTGCACTCTACAAAAGGAGGAAAATCAGGATTTTCAGCAGCTCTTCCCCCTCATTTGGGCTCTGTGTCGCACTTTTCCCAAGTGCATCTTCCCCTGCTTCACCGACTCAGCCTCTCAGGTATCCCAAAAGGCCCAGATGGACACTCCTTGGGTGTCCCTGCCTCGTTCCCTTTTGTCATAGCAAAGGCAACACTTCTCCCTCACAACTCCAGGATGAGCTTTCCCCACTGCCAGCACAATCTCTGTTTAATTCCCTCTGATAGTAATTAGTTTTGTATTACGTATGATGCTAATACTGATTACAAGGACTGATAACTCGAGTAATAAATACAACCCAGGGCTGGAAATTACCTCTCTTTTTTATTGGTTCGAGCTGGAGTTACTGAGACGAGACACAAATTGGTTTATGAGACGAGGCAGCTGCCTCCTGTTCCAGGCTGCAGATTTGCAGCTTAATCCTGCCCATTTCCATGTGTCTGACAGGGGGAGGAAGAGCCTGGGCACCAAACTGGGTGCTGGGAAGTTCTCTGGGGGCAGAAGGAGCTGGGCTGGGCAGCATGTGGCTCCAGCAGGGCTCTCCCTGTCCCTACAAACAGGAACCTGAGGTGCTTTTGGGCAAATCAATAGGTGAATTCGTGTTTTTAGGCTTTTTTCCCCTTGCAGAAGCCCTAAATGTTGGGTATCTGCCTGCCCCAGGAAGGGATTTCCCCCTGTGTGGTTCTGATAACCACCAGGTGGATGTGGGAGCTCTGAGCAATGCCAGGAGGTTTTCACTGAAATATTCCACAAAAGGACACAAGGACAGGTCAGACAGACAGCTGTTGGCATCCCAGCCCCCCGTGCTGATAGTCCTGGCTGGAGCACAGCATCCCAAAGCCCTCCTGGCAGCACAGCCAGCAGATCCTTAGAGAGCACAAGTTGGCTCTGCTCCTCCAGGCACGCCAGGAGAGCTGCCCTGGGGCTGACCAGGAGGAGGACAAGGAGGAGAATCCCACCAGGGGCTGCACCCAGCGTGCCCAGAGCACCTCTGCCCCATCCCAAAATCCACCCCGAGCCCAGAAATCCACCCAGCCAAAATGGGTCACGTCAGGCTTTGATTCTGACCCGCGCAGAGGCAGAACAAGGCAGAAAACAACTCAGGAGTAAGCCCCAGAGCCCCGTGGATGTCTCTCAGGGTCACTGCCACCCCCTCAGCCCTGCCCTGGGGGGATCGAGGGGCAGGCAGGGGGTCCTACAAAGAACTGGGGGTGTTTAGGGGTAACTCGCCCCTTGTTTCACACAGGTAAAACCACACCCACCTCACACAGGTCACCAAGCCCACCACAGCGGGGGTGCAGCCACGGCGTGTGCATCACCCCTGTGCCCCCAGACTGCCCCCCGGCATCCTCCCTCCCTCCCGGGGGACCACCCGAGGATGCTGCAGCACCGACACCGCGCAGACAACTCCCTTCCCACCCCGAGAGCTCTCCCACTGCGAGGACAGACACGTGTTTGTCCCTCCAGCCCCGCTCAAAAGCCATTTCTCCCTTCCTTGCGAGCTGGCCTGTCAGTGCCACTGCAGGGAGGGACAGGAGGGGACAGCAGCACCTCCTGCAGCAGCAGGGAAAGCTGCCGGAGCCAGCAGCCTGTCTCCCCCTGCACGTCCAGCCTCCCTGCCCGGGTGTGGGATCTCTGTAGGGACAGGAGGGACTCTGCACATGCCGTGGGGATGCGAGCCCCGCACGGAATGAAGCACGGCAGGCACGGAGCTGGGCGGTGCCTGGGCTGAGAGGCAGATTTGGGGATTGCATCTGGCAGCTGTGCCGCGGGAACGAGGCGCTGGAACTCCGAGAGGGCTCTGCAGTGCCGGGAGAGGCAGCAGCGCAGGGCGGGGGGGCTGGCAGGACGCTGTCACCTGGCCAGGTGGGCACTGCGGGGATGAGCCCAGCCCAGGCGGGATGAGCCCAGCCCGGGCAGCAAAGCCAGGCTTTAGGAAGGCTAAAACCTCCTGCCACATGCAGGGCAGCGCGCTCTGGGCAGCTCCCGCAGCGCTCAGCCCAGCGCAGGGCTCTCCATGCCCATCCCGGCGGGAAGTTGCTGCCAAAGTTGGAGTGCTGCAGTCACGAGGAGAGCGAGGCGAGGCAGAGCAGCCGGGCAGGGCAGCGTCCCCGGCACAAGGGGTGTCCTCGGGGAAAACCCCCGGGCGGAGCCATGCTGCTGGCAAGGCCCAAAAGGGGGTGATGCCCAGGCTGTGGGTGTGACCCCTGGGGAGGCTGGAGGGCCAGAGGGACAGGGGACAATCCTGGCACTGTCCTGGCACTGTCACCGTGCCCTGGTGGCCCTGGTGGCCGTGGTGGCCCTGGTGGCCGTGGTGGCCAGCAGGCTGCTGTGCTGGTGGCCGTGGCTCTTTGTCCAGCTGGAGGGGCAGAGAGGTAAGGGACAATCCTGGCACTGTCCTGTCACTGTCACCATACCCTGGTGGCCAGCAAGCTGCCGTGCTGGTGGCCGTGGCCCTTTGTCCAGCGCGGAGCATGCGCACAGCCCCAGCATCCTCACACACAATGGGCTTCTCACTCACTGCTCTGCTTCCTTCCCACCCTCCTAATCCACACCGAGCCCTCCTTCTCCCCCTTCCCCACCCCGAGCTGCTCAGCCTTTCTCCGGGCAGTCAGGGCAGCTCTGGGCTCTCCTTGCCGGGGGCAGCAGGAATCCTCGGAGGGTGCAAAGCCAGGAGGCTTCAGCACCTCAAACTTCAGCAGTAGGGCAGCGACAGGAGCATTGTCACTGGGAGAAAGGGAAAAATAATCTCCCTAAAGCAGCCAGGATGAGAGCCCAGCTGCTAATTGCTCCTACACTAAGAAGCCTCCATTCCCCTCCTATTTATAGCCGCTTTTTCTTCCTTTTTTTTTCTTTCTTTATTTTTTTTTCTTTTCTTTTTTTTTTTTTTTGCTTCCAGGCAGCACCACAATTAACCCCACAATCCAGAGAGCATCCTCTTGCAATTACTTTTCTTCCTTTCCTCAGTGAGTGGCGGAAAAAAAAACCCAAACAAAAGACAATCACCCTGCCTGCCTCTCCCCAGTCAGCTTCGAGAAGTCAAATGGAGTTTTAATGCCACTCGCAGATGGTTTTTGGGTGCCTCCTTTCCTCCCCCCACAACCCCACGACTCACTCGGTCCAGGGGCTGGGACGGCGATGAAAAGCAGGAAAATCCGGGCAAAAAAAAAAAGCAGGCGGAGTGGGGAGAGGGGGATAAACGAGCTGCCCCCATCTCCCACAAAGCTGTCACAGATGGAAACACCAAGGGACATTTAAATGTCACCCGAAACCAGCGCAGCTGCCCCCACACGAGGGTGGGGGTGACGAGGAGGGACAGCCAGCCGGCACTCATCCCCGCGGCCAGCCGGGACAGCATCTCCCAACTCGGCCGAGCCCCACCGCGGGGGTCCCGCAGCCCCCGAGCCCCCTGTCCCGCAGGTGGGGCCGCCAGGTGCCTCGGCTGGCTGTCCCCAACACCCCTCGGGGGTCAGCGAGCCGGACAGCCCCTCTCCGCCCACCCGCGGGGGTCCCGAGCCCCCCGCCCCGCACCCCCGAGGGCGGCCGGGCTGCGCGCAGGTGATGCTCGGCGGGCGAGAAGCGCGGGAGGTGCAGCATCTCCCGGCGGTTTTCTGCCGTGCTCCCGAGGTTTAGCAGAAAATGGCGTTGGGGAGAAAAGGGAGAGGAGGAGGGGGGTGTGCGGAAAGGAAGAGATGGACCTACTTGGGTGAGTTCTGTGCCCATCAGGATGAGGAAGCAGAGGGTCAGCAGCTTGCTTGCCGGTTGCATCTCTCGCTCCCCCGGTCTAGGCACCTCGCATGCAGATCACCTCCGGGCGAGCCTCCCCTGCGCCGTCCCCGAGCCTCGCTGCCTCCTCGCTCCTTTATTCTTATTAATATTTTAATTAAAAACAAAAAAACGACGAAGCGCGATTTAAAAAAAAAAATTAAAAAAAATAACANTTGCGGGGACCCCGCGGGGAGGAGGGGGTTAACCCCATCCTTAACCCCATCCTCAATCCCCTCCTTAACCCCATCCCTCCCCACCCCCATCTCCTCGGGGCTATGGGGTGCGCAGGGATCCCCAAAAAGCACCGACCCCAAAGCTGCTCCCACCCCACCCCAAACCCAGGAAGGCTCCGAGCTCCACCCTCGCCCGCCTCAGCTCCGAATCCATCCCAGGAGGATGTGACAATCCCTGTGTCACCGAGCATCCCCACCTGCACCCTGCCGGGCTCCTGCAGTGCCCACCCCACACTGCCCCCTCCCCAAGGTCCTTGGGGGTTTTCCCCCCTCATTTCTCTCTCTCACACCCTCCCCTGAATGCTTTCCAAAGCAGAGTTTTCCCAGGACCTGATAAATGTTATGAAATCTTTTAGAATGCGGCGATGCAGGTGAAAAGCATCGTCCCTTAGTGATTAGTTAATAACACCACAGAAATTCCTTCCCCACGATTAGCAGAGGATTTCCCCCCTGGATTAGTCCAGGGTTTCTTCACCTGGAGCAGGATATGGGATCTGTGGGATGAGCTGGCCCTTCCCAAGTGCTGGGATCCCAGAATTCAGCAGGAACCAGGAAATCTCCAGTGATTGAACCTCGGTGGAGACAAACAGCTGCGAGCAAACTGGAAAAAAAGCTTTTTCTCTGTTTCCATCAGCAAATGTCCAAGGGAAAGCTGTCCCAGTCCTAGGAGGGTTTGAGCAGCCTCAGCTCAGCTCCACGAGGGAAATAATCCCATCCTTTTAAAGGGAGCTTGGAAAACCCAGCCCAGGGAGCAGCTGGATGTCTGACTATCCCACAGATCCATCCTGAGATGCTTCCCTCAGCAC
>VZRM01002336.1:380391-451786 GCA_013397955.1 Grantiella picta | reverse complement strand
AAAAAAAAAGAAAAAGAAAGGAATTGGTAGGGCTGGCTACTAGCAGGGGATGGCTGTGGAACAGGATGTGACATCAAGCAAGGCGGGGGAAATTTAACTAAACACGGCAAAGGGAGAGGGGGAAAAGCAGCCGCGGGAGCGCGGGTGNGGTTTTCCCCCCTCATTTCTCTCTCTCACACCCTCCCCTGAATGCTTTCCAAAGCAGAGTTTTCCCAGGACCTGATAAATGTTATGAAATCTTTTAGAATGCGGCGATGCAGGTGAAAAGCATCGTCCCTTAGTGATTAGTTAATAACACCACAGAAATTCCTTCCCCACGATTAGCAGAGGATTTCCCCCCTGGATTAGTCCAGGGTTTCTTCACCTGGAGCAGGATATGGGATCTGTGGGATGAGCTGGCCCTTCCCAAGTGCTGGGATCCCAGAATTCAGCAGGAACCAGGAAATCTCCAGTGATTGAACCTCGGTGGAGACAAACAGCTGCGAGCAAACTGGAAAAAAAGCTTTTTCTCTGTTTCCATCAGCAAATGTCCAAGGGAAAGCTGTCCCAGTCCTAGGAGGGTTTGAGCAGCCTCAGCTCAGCTCCACGAGGGAAATCATCCCATCCTTTTAAAGGGAGCTTGGAAAACCCAGCCCAGGGAGCAGCTGGATGTCTGACTATCCCACAGATCCATCCTGAGATGCTTCCCTCAGCACTGCCTTTAAGGTCGATGCTTTATAGCCCATAAAAGCTGAGGACTTTGGGGGAAAAAAAAAAAAAAAAGCATTAAACTCCTCTTGACTTTATCAAGAGAAGCACAGCGAGGCCAAAAGCGTCAGGGGAGCAGCAGGGTTTGAACACCTCGTCCCCTGGCACCACCTTCCCCCTGGCAGGGATCACAGCAGGGCGGGAAAAAAAATCCCCAAATTCGGAGGGAAGAGGAGGAGCAGCGAGTTCCACGCGGGTATTTCACTGCTTAAAGTGCCTTCAGAAGCCACCTGAGCAGCTTCTCAGCAAGCCTGGGCCACGAGGCAGGGGCAGCACGGGCTTGGTGCAGCTCAGGAGGGTCCAAATGAGGGTCCAGCTGGATCTCCCAGGGATTAAAACAGATTGGAGAGATGCAGAGCCCAGCGGTGAGAGCTCCTTTCACACAAAAACGTTCAACAAATGAGCTCGACTCCACCGGAATTGCTGTGCCCGTGGAGGGTGATTTCAGTTTGGGTGTTTTACACCTCAGAATAGAAGAAACCTCACCTTGTTTTACACAAATGAGGCTCTGAAATGAGCTTTTTCCAAGACACCAACCCAAAGGGGAATCTCCTTTCCCCCCTCCTCTGGTTTTATACACATCCACTTTTATTGACCTTCACAGCTTGCACTTGGGCAAAATCATCAGCCCTGCAAATTGTTTGATTTATTCCTCTTTTGAAGTGTTTCTGAATGAATATCAGCAGCCTCATGGTTGAGCTGCAGCTCCAGAGGGTGAGGCCCTGCACGGTCCTTCCTCCAGGGAAGAGCTCTGTCCTGGGAGCTCCACTCAGAAATCAGAGAAACCGAGAGAAATAAAAGGGGAAAAAAAAAATCACCCAGTGGGAGCACAGCTCAGATCTTTTGATTCCCACAGTGCCTAACCTAGACTTTGAAAAATACCTCCTCGAAATTTGGAAGGAGTTCAAGGTCTGGAGAACCTCTGCCCATGGAGTGTGACTAAAGAGGCTCTGGCTTTTTCCCCAGGAAAAGGGAGGGCTGGCAGGAGGCTGCCCGGGGGAAGCTTTCTGTACATGAAGGCTCTTTTATCTTCTAAAAAAAAAAAATAAAGGCAAAGCGAGAGTCCACAGTTTGGAGTAGAAATAGGGCCTGGTTTTTTTTCCCCTCAGGGGAGGATGATCAGGTTGTGAAATAACTCAGCTGAAGGCACAGTGTCCATCGCTTGGCACAGTGAAACCAGAGCTGAGTTTCCTGGGGAAAGGAGCATCCTTTCCTTCCCAGCAGCATCCCTGCTCCTCCAGAAACCAAAGCAGAGCTGCAAGCCGTGAAACTCTTGCTGTGTGATGGAGGAGAGGAGAGCAAACCACACCTGCTTTCTGCTCTTGTTGGATTGGAGGAGATCGAGGCCAGGATTTGGCTCTCCAGATCCTGCTGTCCTTGGGAGCAGCTGCCAGGACATGGAGATGGACAGCAGGGGACGGCAGGGGACAGCAGGGGACAGCAGGGGAGGACAGGCAGCCCCTTCCTCCGTGCTGGGAACCAGAGCTTTGCCTGCACAATCCGTGAGTCCAGATGGATTTTGTCCCCTCCTGGGACTGCTGCCTCACTTGATGTTTTGATGGAGCTCCTTCAAGGTCTGCCCAGCGCTGGATTGATGTTCCAAACGGACCCAAACCATCGATCCCTCTGTCGGAAATGTGTCAGGAGTGGCAGGCAGGAGCGTCGCTGTGGTGGGTGTGTGACAGGAGGATTGGCTGCAAGGAGCCCCCTGGGAGCTCTCACTCCTCGCGTGGGGATGGTTTGGCAGGATGTGATTCTGGGGGGGACTGGGAAATCGATCCCAGAGGAAATCAGGCCACTCTGGTGCTCCCCAAGAGCCAATTCCATGCAGGAACGCTCAGGGATGGACTCAGAGCTCCCTGGGCTGAGCTCTGGTTTTGGGGTCTGTTTTCACCCCACGGAATCTCCCTGCCTCAGCCCCTCCTGGGGTTGTCCCTCCTCACCTTCACCACCCCAGCAGAGCCTCTGGACACCCAGAGAGCACGAGGATGGCATGGGGAAGTCATGGATTAGCCAAGGCACAGAGGTGACAACACCGCCAGGTCCCACAGAGAGTTGTTAGGAGGGACCTGAGGCCAAATTACCACTGGCTCTACCCATATCCTGAAAACAGGAGCGATTTCAGGCAAATTCCATGGATTTATCAGCACCCCTCAGGACCTGAGCTCTTGGTTTGGAGTCAGACAAGGGCAATTCCACACATTTTCACCCAGGGATCCAAACTGCCCCCCGAAACGCCAAGGGGATGGGAATGAAAAGCAAAAAGGGCACTCCTGGATCTGAAAACACGGCCTGGGGTTTGGTTAAAGCAAACATTTCTCATTCTTCGCAGCTCTTCACCTCCCTGCTCAGCGGTGGGTTGAGGAGCAATCACTGCCAGACTTCAATTCATCCCCTAAAGCTTCAGGGAGAGCAGGTCAGGGTCCAGGAGAGTGCAGGAGGAATGGTAAAAGGAATAACACGGGAAATGGGGAGGTGCAGAACACAAAGGGCAGGAAGGGAACTGGAGAAAGCAGAGCTAATGACAAGAGAAAAACTAAATCCCATCCAGGGTGGTTTTTTTAGGAGTTTTTTTGCAGTTGTCTCTCTGTTTGCTGCGCTGAGTCAGAGCATGGCTGGGGAGGAGGATGGGTGGGTGTGTGAGACTGCAGCCTGGGTGACATCCAGCCTTGGTGACACCCGGGTTTGGTGACATCCAGCCCTGGTGACACCCAGACTTGATGACATACAGCCTGGGTGACATGCGGATTTGGTGACATCCAGCCTGGGTGACATCCAGATTTGGTGACATCCAGATTTGATGACATCCAGATTTGGTGACATCCAGCCAGCTCCAAGCCTCTGACTCCTGGGAGCTGCCAAATCCTTTCCCTTTGTCCCACGAAGCCTCAGCCCCCAGTACCCCAGAGGAGCAGATTTGTCACCTCCTCTCCCTGTCATCCACCTGCAATTCCTCTTTTCCTGGAGCAAACAGCATGCAGGAATCCTTCCTTCTGTCCTGGTGACTTCCCAGCCCTTCCCAGGTGTATCTCTGATTTCCAGATGGTTGCACAGCCAGTTCCATCAGCACCGCTGTGTTTTCCTTCCCTCTCTGCCACACTTGTACTTTCCCCCCTCATCAAATGCTTCAGTCCGAGCCTCACAGCTGGAAATTTTGTTTTTGCTGCTTCTGAAGAGCAGAGCGCTGCTTTTCCTGGGCTTTTCATTATCCAAATAATTCAAGGAGCCGAGCAAAGGAGATAAAACCCCACACCAGGCAAACCTGAACGGTCTGAAGCAGCTCCTCTGCAAACATCCCCTCCCTGCCTGCCATTCTCAAGTTGTTTTTGCACCTTGGAAACAAATGAATTCCACATTATCAGCTTCTGAAGGGTTTGCAGCTTCCCAGCAGCCCTGAACGCACACCAGGATCATCATCACCACAACAAACTCTCACCACCAGCGCATTCCCGGTGGTTTTGGCACCTGGAGGGAATCCAGAGGTTTTGGTGTCAGCAAATGGGGTCAGGGAGGATCAGAACTCGGGGAAGATTGGCTGTGCAGCTCAGCTGCCCGATGTCTTCTAAAATAACACCAAAGTGCTTGAGGAACGCCCGGCTTGGGAGGGATTTCGGAGGGAAAAAGTGCTGGGAAAGGTGAGAGTCAAGTGGTTGAGCAGAGCTTACCTCTTTGTTTGTGGTGCACAGATGAGGAGCTGAGTGCTTTCTGGGGCTTTGCTGTGCTCGCCGAGTTTCTCTGGTGTTTCTGTATGGAAAGACGCAAAAAGCCACAGATTAAAAAAAAACAAACCAACAAACCAACCAAACAACAATCAAACCAACCAAACAAAACCATTAAAAATTAACAATATGACCAACCATTCCTGCATTTCCAGAATTCCTCTTGGCTCAAAGGGAGGAAAGTGCACAGAGCAGCTCCTGTTGCTAAAACCCCAATTTTGCCCTGGTTTGGGTTCAGCTTTTTAGCCAACTGCTGAGAACTCTGCAGTAAATCTCAGCCTTTCCCAGGGCCCAGATTGCATATTGGACCATATACCCCGAAATGTTTTTATTTAATTTGAGTCCACATTATGCTGCCTGCATATGGTGACACACACATTTCATTTTATGGAGCAGATGCCGCTTTGCTGTTGAGGATGTAATATACCGAGTACATTATAGCATCGTTTGGGCTGGGGGAACTGCAGTGTTTTTTAACTCTGATTAGCCTTAATTTGAAACCTGATTTCCTAAGGAAATGAAGCCTCTGATGTCCCACTCTGGATTCACGCCCATGTGTGTCCATTTGCTTGTCCATCATTCTGCTATATATATTTTTTTTTTCCCAGGGCCTATTTCAGTGGAATGGGGGAAAATCCAGGTTTTTTTCCCTCCCCAAAACCACTTCATGTGGGATATTAAGTTTACAACACAGGTTCATGAGTCCAGGGCAACCAAGCTGACCCAGCACTTTCCCCTAAACCACTCTGGAAATGGAAGAGATAAGGGTACGAAGCACCGGAGATGGATCAGTCAGGCTGAATTATGCTGCTCTACCCAAGGACAAAAGCCCATCTCGATTTTAATTAGGAGCTGATTAAAGTCTAGAAGCGATTTCAGCTCTGCTGACCTCCCTGCTGGCTCCTCCTCTGCTTCCCATTTCATTCCACAGGCAGTTTCCCATTCCAGCAGTGCTGCTGTTGCTCCCAGGCAATCCCAAATCCCAGGGTTTGTTATTTATCCCCATTCTGCCCTCACCCTGCTCCATTTGCAGCTGATTTCCAGGGAATCAGCAGAGCTCTGCCAGGAGCCAGCAGGGCACAGCTGTGGCTGAACAAAGCAGAATTCCTGCAGCTGATCCTGACAGGATCTGCACTTCCCTGCTGCTTTCCAGCCGAATATCTCGGGATGAGCAGCAGCAGCAGCAGCAGCCACCACCCTCCAGCTGGCACAAACTGCGCCTTGGTCCCTCTGCAAGGAGCAGCCGCGGTGGCATCGTCCCTGCAGGGATCTCCAGAGCTTGGGGCAAAATTTGGGCAACATTTTTTGGGGGGCAATACCGTGACAAACCATTTTGGGGACAACGCCAGGAGAAAGGGACTCTGCAGGACTCACTGTCCCTCCAGCTGTGCCCACCCCATGCCAGGCTGGTGCCAACACCCTGCCCAGCCCCAGATTCATGAACTCTGCCCAGATCCAGTGCCAAAAACGGCCATAAACAGCACTTAGCCATGCATAATATATGAAAATGGCTCATGCTGAGCTTTTAGATGGAGAAGGATTTTTTTTCTTTTTTTCTCTTAATACTACTACAACATTCTCCTGCAGCCATGGAAGCACCGTCATAAATATTTAAAAGGAGGTTGAAAAGACCCAATCTGTGAGGTTTGAATATTTATGGCCACCAAACCCTTGACCTTTAGATTTAGGGTGCAGCATGCATAAACCAGCTTTATTTAACTGTACACCGCAGGTCGCCCGGGGATCAGATCGGAACTGAAACCTTGGAAACATTTAGCACTTTTAGGGTTTCTAGTGGTAAACAGATTGCCATAAATAGGGAGTTCAGGCAGGGACAGGAGGGGTGTGCAATCTGAGCACAAAGCTAGGACTCCCAAGGCACAAATTCCCCGTGAGCCTCAATTTTCCAGCATCTAAAGGGGAGTGAAAAACAGCAATGGGATAAAGGAAATGCAGAGAAAAATGAAATACCGGGAATAAGAGGAACCACTCGGTTTTGGGGTTTCCTCCAGCCAGTTCTGCTGCTGTGGATTTGTCCCACTATGGCTCTGGGTGCCACAGCTGGGTGTGCTCAGCCAAATCCGAGCTTTTCATTCAGGATTTTCCAGCAGATCCACTGCTGTTGAATGCTTCAATCAGAGCCAATCAGAGATTTTCAGCACCCCTGTGCTTCCCAGCTGGCGTGGAGTTGTTATTTGCTCCATTTTTTGGAGAATTATGACTCAACGTTCAGTGTTTTCAAGCTAAAGCCTCGCATTCCCCTCTGCTCACCATCCCAACCTTCCTCCTTGACATCTCCATCTGAAACGGAGCTGATCCCATCCTGGACAAGGATTAAAAGGGGGAGCTGGAATTTTCTGCACACCAGAAAGTTCCCCACGAACTGGGCAGGTGATGCTGGAAATGGGAGGACAAAGGCAGGAACTCCCAGCAGATCCATGGTGGAGGTGAAAAGGCAAAGTCTGTGAAATTTTAAATCCATTTTTGTTCATTCTTGGCCTACTCCTGCCCTTTTTTTATTCTCTCCTCCGTATCTTTGTCATTTTTCCTCCCAGAGCACACGCCAGGGCTGGGGCTGCAGGTGTGACAGCTGGGGATTTTGGCAGCTCCTGCTTCATCTGGACCACATGTGGAACAAGTGGATGAGCAAGGAGCAAAGCTCCACAGCTTTATGGGGGTGGTGACAAATGCTGGTGGCTCTGTCACACTGCGACCTCAGGGCCACCAGACTGGCACTGCTCAGCCGCCACCCCCGATCTGCAGCTGAATTTTTGTGTGTTCTGCCCTCTTTCCAAGTGCAATTTCCCCATCCAAGGGATCACCAACAGGGCAAACGTGCCTTTATGGCTTTCCCCAGGATTGGGTTTTCCATGATCTGCTGCTCCTGTGCCACAGGGCTGCATTAATTACAGCGCTAACGACTGTCTACCAGGTGCCTGTCACAAATCATCTGTGGGAACTGGACAGCACTTCCCTGACAATCCCGCTTGCGTTCTCTGGAACTGATCCTGCTGCTCCATTAGCTGGAAAATAAACAAACCCACAGCCAAGCTGGCTGCTTGCCCACTGCTGGGAACCTGCTGGAAAAGGAGGAAGATCCAATATTGCAATTAATAGGTCCGCTGGGGTGTTTGGAGAAGTGTTTCGGTGTCTCCAGCCCTTTGCAATGGTTTCAGTGCTGCTTTTCACACCGAGCCAAGAGCTGCTGGGGATAATCCTGGCGCTTCCCAAGCTCGTTCCCCGTGGAGAAGCACCAGGATCTGCCTTTCTCCTCCTGTTAATGTCCTCCCAGGGCTGCTGACAGCTCCAGGGGTGGCAGGGGGACACAGGGACAGCTGGCTCCACTCTTCCCACCTCATTTCCTGACTCAGAGAAACCTTTTTCCATCCCGAGTCCCAACTGCAGGTCCCTGGATGCACCTAGAGGTGTTCAGAGTCTGGAGCCTTTCACTTGGGTCTTTCAATCCAACCCCTAGGGGTTTTTTGGGTTTTTTCCCTTTTTTTTTTTTTTTAAGGGAATAACCTTAAAATCCCTCTCCTCCTCCCCAGTTCGGATGGTGCCAGGGTTGCTGGGGGTGGAGCTGGCACAGAGGCGAGGCGGCTGCTCGTCCTTGCTGCTTCCCCCAGGAAACTCCTGCCTGCCAAACCAGCCAGCCGTGGTTCCTGCAGCCTGGGCAGCCTGAAAGGCAAACCGGAATGATGCTTTTCCTGCATCAATAACTGGGGGATGCTCGGATGGGAAGAGCTGTGTGGATCACTAAAGGATTTAGGATGAAGTTAGGAGCGACTATAGGGTGCACGGAAATGTGTTCTGCATTTTGGGAGTTCAAATTGTTGGGGTCCAGCTCTGGTTTAGGGTGAAAGAGGAAAAGGAGACATTGGGAGAGGTGGAACCAGACCTGTTTGGGTCACTAAAGGATCTGTCCCTCTCCTGGTGCTTTTGGGAGCCTCTTTAGCAAACTTGACAGGGAAAAACATTTTCTCAGAGGCACCCAAGGGGTACACCGGGGAATCTTTGGCCCAGGAGAGTTTGGTAATGTCCTCACTGTTCCCTCGTGTGCTCAGCAATGCTGTCTGATGCTCCTGTTTGTTCAGGATTTCTTTCCCTCCATCCCCATCCCTGAGCCTGCTGCAAGGAGGGAGCTCAGGCAATCCCATCTCTCCCTGGGGATTCCTCCCTCCCCACCTGCTGTCCCAGGATTTGTGGTTTCGGTGCTCCAGCTCCCTGATTTTCCCTTTCCTGCCTGGGAGAGGGCAGGGATGGGGTTAAGGCACCTGCAGGAAGGGGAGGTTGTGTCTCTCATCAGAGGTGTTTGCTGGGAGCTGTTTGTGGGCACTGAGCACGTTAAGGGAGCTGCTGCCCTTTATGGTGCAATCATGGCTCTAAACCTTTCCCTCTTCCCCTCGCTCCCCACTAACCCAAACACAGCAATAAACATCCAACCCGAGGGGGACAAATAATTCCCTTTACAGTTTAGCCCTGGTCTCAAACTGTTGGAAAGCTGCACGGGAGCATCACAGCAGCTGGGCAGGGGGAGCAGCCCAGGGCCACCCCAAACTTCTGCTGCCACCCTGCCCGGGGTGCCAATCCCCCCGGGTGGCACCTGAAAACCCTGGAGGTTATTTCAGAGCAATCCCAGCCAAGCCACCTGCCAAAACCTCTCCAGTCTGGTGCTGGGCCTGCTTCCCTTCCCTGTCCTCAGGGGGAATAAAGAGCCAAGACCATGAAGGGAGCTAAACTGTTGTTTTCACTGGCTCAAAGGCACTGCAATGGCCGTGTTTTTTAAAAATTAAATGCTTGCATCCAATTGTATTTGCACTGAGTAATGTCCTTATCCAACGCAATCACTTCAAATCACTGTTTTTCAAATCCTCTGGGGCATCTGCAGCGAGCAGAGGGCCCAGGTCAAATATAAACCTCCTGGCTTATTTGGGGATGGCTGTGTCAGTGTTACCATTGCATTAATGAGCCATGTAAATCATAGCCAGTTGTTAAATAACCGAGGGGGGAGAAGGAGGAGAAGGCAGGAGGGACTTTCTACCCTTTCTCCAGAGAGCTTTGCAGCTATGAGGAAATGTGTGTCAGTGCTGTGACTTGCCAGCTTGGAGGACATAAGTTTCCCATCCAAATATTGCTTTTTCAGAGGCTCTCGCTGCTCCCGAGAGATTCCGTGGAAATTTGTAAAGCCCAGCCTCAGCCTGCCTTCAGAGGAACTCACAGAAGGCTAATGGGAAATGGGAATATTTTTAGTTATTAAAAAAAAAAGAACAAAAAACAAAAAAGAGGCGAGAAGAAGGTGGAGAGAGCCAGGTTGCTGTCTCCTCCTGTGAGCGTTCCCTGCAGGGCTGGGATGTTGGGGACAAGCTCTGCCGTCTGTCACTGCCTCCCAAACGTGTCTCGGGGTGCCACTCACCCTTCAGGCTGCCCAGGATGAAATCCCAGCCCTGGGAAGGGTTTCTCAGCTCCACAGAATGTGCTGGTATTGCTTTAATATCGAAGGGAAAGAGACACGGGGGCTGGGGAGCTGGACATATGGCTTGGCTGGAATTGTGGGTTTTTCCTGCTGTCTGCCTTTCCTCTCCATCTGTCCCGAGAGGCGAAGGCCTGTCCGTTTCACAGCCCTGCGCTGAAGAATTCCTGGCTTTGCCATCCCAGCCCTGGATTGTTTAGATCATTTACCCAGGAGCTGTTTGCTTCCGCTGCCTGCACTGGGTCAGGGCTGGAATCACTCATCCAGGGGGAAAGCCTGACAATATTTCATGCCCAAGCGATCTGCCTTGTGCGAGAAATGAAGCTCACATGGTGTTTGGGCTCAGCTGCTCCCTCATCTCCTGACGAGACACATTTCCAGCGCTCAGCACGGCCATTAACCCAGATGTGCAGAGCTCTGTGCACCAGGAGGCTGCAGGGACACATCAGGCTGGATTCCAAACCCACAGCTCCACCAGCAGAGCTGCTCCTGGAGCAGCCAAGGGGGAGCTGGTAGGTGAGGGTGGCTGGGGGATTTAGGGCCTTGAATTCGATTTTGGGGCAGAGCATCTCTGTGGGTGCAGCTCCTGCTTTTCCCTTCCCTCCGGAGGACCAAAGGGACAGAGCAGTGATGGACCCAAAATTGCTGCTCCAGGATGGAGATGTTGGCCTGATCACTAAGGTTTGGGGTAGCTACTGCTATCCTTAAACATCCTTTTTCACCAGAAATCCCTCACTTTATGTCCATTGAGGTGGGGGTGAAGGTAGGGCATGGCCAAGGTGGGATTATCCACAGCGAAAAAAGAGGCTGGGAAAGCTCTGTTTAATCCAGGGAGCTCAGGTGACCACGAAAATCCTGTCCAAATGTCCTTGCCTCGCTCCTAACCCAGCCAAGTGCTCCTGCATCCCTGGAGCAGTGCTAATCCCTCCCATCACCATCCATTCTCCGTGGCAGATCCTGACCAAGATGGATTGGGGACTTCGGAAGGAGGGGAAAAAAGCCCTCAGGAGCTGCAAAAGGCAGTGCTTTTACTGCTCCAGCCCTTGCTAACTGAAGCTGTTGCACATTTGTTCTTTGCTGAGAGCTGTTGGCCTTGCTCTGAAGCCTAATGGGATGTGGGATGTGATTTGAATTCCCGAATTTCCTCCAGCACAAAAAACCCCACAGCAAAACCCCGTTTGTCCCACTGAGTTCCATCTGAGCTCGCTGTGGGAAACCAATCCCTTCCCTGCAAAGCTCCCAAATTCTCCCTGTTTGGAGATTTCCAAATCTCTGTATTTCCACCCAATTCCTTCTTTTGCTGAGGGTTTTTTGGTTCAGATAGGGCTGGAAGGAGGCAGACCCACATTTCATTTGTTTCATAACGAGGAGCCTCGAGCTGCACATTGGGGTTTTGGTGTTGATGTGATGGAATAATGGGATAACCCCTCAGCTGAGGGACAGGGACATTCTGCAGTTCATGGCTCTTTGGGGAAAAAAAACCCCAGGTTTTCTCAGGAGGAGAACACCCTATTTCCCACAGAGATTTTCAAATAAACAGGGAGCTCTGGGCTGGGATGAATCTGAGCAACAGCGCAGGGCGAGGGGTTGGAAATAACCAATAATCAGATCAATTGATTGCTGCTTCTCTGAGGCCTGAGCAATGGAATATCAGCAAAAATTTCTATTTTCTCTGCTGAGATCAATTGAAGCTCCATTACCCTGCCTTTCCCTGGGAACTGGGTTGAGGGAGTTTTTGGCAATGGCTGATGCCCAGGGATGTCCCTTGAAGGGTCACAGTTCTCTGCACGGCTCAGCCCAGCAAACAGCAGAGCTGGGAGAAAAAATCTGGGAGAAAACCCAAAATTCCCATTCCTTCAGCACTTCCAACCCTCCCAACAGAGCCGAACTGCAGGGGTTAATAAAACCAGCAGCAAATAAAATGTTCGAAATGTTTGATAAGAAACTGTTCCTTGCTCCCAGGCTTGGAGTTTGACTTATTTTTCTGCCTCTTTGAAGGATCTCGGAGCGGTGAGGGTTTTAAATACATCCATGTAATGCAGCTTCAGACAGCAAACAGGATTAAAAGCCGGCTCCAGAAAAGGGAAGGAAGTCAGATTACTTGTCAAAATTAAATTTGCCTTTGGATGCCATTACTTTCTACATTAAAAAGCTCTGGGGGATTAGGAGATAAAAGAGCTAAATCCAATCTGGAGACAGGCTCAGAGGAAAATGTCAGCCAGCCAGTAATCCAGGCTCTTTGCTCTAATAGGATCTTCCTGGAGTCAAAGAAAGTGAGAATAATTATTTAATTCCATTTTTGGAGGCTGGCTCCTTTATCGACCTGGCTCAGCGTTGCTGGATCAACTGGTGGCTCAGAATTCCCAGCTCCAGGAGCATTTTTTGCTCACCCTCTGTGCCAAATGGGCTCCTCAGGGATGGATTTATGGGACTGAGAGAGGAGCAGGGAATGCCCTGATGGACCCAGGTGGGTCATTTGGGTCTAATTCCAAATTTGTAATTTCCAAAGAGGAGAAGTCCTCTCTTGGGCGTTTCTTTCTTTTTGAGGGCGATAAATAATTTTTAAAAAGCAAATTCTGCAGGACACAAAGTTCCCAGCTTCACGTCACCATAACCTCCCAACCCCTTCCCTCTCCCAAAAACCCAGAGCCTTTCCGGGCAGATTCCCCTTCCTCTCCCGAAGATGCCAAAATCACAGCCTGCCCCAAATATCCCAGCACCTCCATCCCGTAACCATGGGTGCAGAGCTCTCAAAGCCTGCCAGCCACGCCTGCCCTGACTCACACGATGAGTTCATCCCCAGCCCGCCGCGGGAGCCACGAGATGCTCGCTCGGTGCCAACCTGCTGCCTCCACCTGAGCGCTGCAGAAAGCTCCTGGGATTAATTTTTTACGGGAATTCATTTGAATGATAAGAAATAATATGTATTATTGCGCAATGTGTTGATTAGATATAATATATAATGCGATTATTATATAACTGCATGTAATTATAGATAAATAATAGATAGTGTCAGGGCTGAGGGAACATCAACCAGCAGGGCTGCCAGACCTGGGGAGAGCAGAAATGGGCAGTGCTGCCCTTATGGAGGAGATCCTTGATGCCTTTTCGGCTGATAAAAATATGAGGCAGGTGCAGCAGTAAAGGGAAAAGGATATTATTTTGGTTTTAGTAGGATCCTGGGGTATTACCTTGGTTTTAATAGGATTTGAGGTGCACAACTCGTCAAAGGTGGAAACACACCGAGAGCACGCTGTGTACAGCACATATACAAATTTGTGGACCTCACAAATTAGCATATCTACCTAAAATCCCCCAATAGGAAACTTAATAAATGAAGTAATTGTCTCCCTAATTATCCCCCCTCAAATGAGACTACAGCCTGGTTTACACAAACATGTTCCAGAGAGGAGGCTCTGTGCAAGGTTGGAGCCTCTAGTTTTGAGATATTATGGATATTTAGTCCTCCCACCCTGCAGAATCCCCAAACTAAGCTAAACATCAAAATATCAGACTAGAAGAGTTATAAACATGTAAACATATAAACACTCCTAAGGTACTAGGAGTGTCTGTGAAGGGCACAAGGAAAGGGTATAAAAATGGATAAAAAGGGTGTGAAAAGAAAGGACAAAAAAATCATCAGGTCAGAGGTGGGCGGGGAGTAAAGGCAGAGATGAAAATGGTATTTTTGGTGGGAAAGGAGAGCAGGAGGGCTGGAAGGCTCTGGAATTCAGCTGAACACCCATGTCGAGCTGCAGGTCGAGAATTATCTATCCAGAGACTCTGGAAAGGAGTCGGGAAATTGTCTTGGGAAGAAGGGATAGGACTCTACCACCGGGAAGGGGGAAAAAAATGGGATCTAGGAAACCTTAATGAATTTGGGGGCTGGAAATGCAGCTTCTCCCGGCAGCTGTGCAGCTTGAAGGTGCTGCAGAAGGTAAAAAAATGTCCCACAGGATGAAGAAAACTGCTTTTCAACCCTCCTGTCGCTTGCTAAGGGCTATTTTGTGCAGGAAGAAAAGCCAGCAACCCTCAATCCCTTCAAATCCACATCCAGGACACCTCCCTTCCCAAATCCTAGCCCTGTCCTTCAGATCTTTGGTGGCACAGACGGGGAATTGATAGGGACAGTGAGGTCAGGACGTGGACAGAGCAATCACTCCCTGCTTTTGCTGCTCCTTCTGCACATCTCAGATGTTTGAACCCCGGGGAGATCCGAATTTATCCAAATGGATTTATCCAAAGAGGAAAGGGCAGCGAGGGGAAAACTGCAGCCAGGCAGCCAAGAGGAGGCTCTGGAGGGGATTGTGGAGCTGCCAGTGTGGCTGCAGTGACAGAGGGTGACACGAGCTGTGCCACCCTGCTTTGGCTCAGGGGACAAAGCCCTTCAGGCCTGATGCATTGCTTTTTTTAATTAAAGTGGCTGGAGGGAAATAGAGCATTTTCCTTCAGTAATTCATCCCCACGGCTCCCTTATTTTGTCATTTTAATTAAAACCAGCCCCAGCCAGAGTTTGGATGTTTGCAGCCATGAGTATTAAATCAGGCTCAGGCCTTGGGGAGTGGGACCTCTTTGGCATTTTCTCAGGGTTTTTACAGCAAAAAAACTCAACAGGTTCTGAGGCTGAATGTGTGAAAAGGGCAGCCAGAGCAATCAGGCTTTGCCAGGAGGAGTTTTCTCAGTTTGCTGAGAAATTTATAATTATAATTATCATTATAATTATATAACACCACCACCAAAAATAATAGTAATAATAATTATTATTAATTATCACTGAGTAAATCCAGTGTCATCCCTCATCTTGCATATACACAGCAAAAAGTCACCCCAGACCTTCAAATGTAGGAATAAAGGAATTTTATTCCATGCAATAAAGGAATAAATAGGAATAAAGGGGTTTTATTCCATGCCCTGGGCACAAGGAATCTCTCCCATCTCTGGCCAACTATTCCTTCCTCCCACCTGGAAATTTCCTCAATAGCTACCCTGAACTTTCCTTTCTTCAAGGTTAAATGACCTGCCCACGCTGCTTTCATCACTGGCAGGGTTTTTATCGTGATTTATAAGGTATTCAGTGTTTTTTTCCCAAACCCACCGCTTCAAGGCTGGGCTGTTACCTGCGAATCACACGTTTCACTTAAAAAAAAAAAAAGAGCTTTTTATGTTGGCCTTTAGAGTGGAAAAACATGATCAGTGCCTCAGCTAATGGCTCTGAAACAAAGAAAGGAAGGGAAAAGAAAGAAATTCAGGAAGAATTTGCTAGATTTGATTTTTTTCCCCCCACGATTACAAGTTTTCCCTGTGCCTGATTCAAAGCATTCCCGAATATTTTGGCAGTGCTCAGGGATAGGAGAAAAAGGGAAGCAGCACAGCCAACTCCAACTACCTGAGCAGCAGCAGATGGAAAAAACCAGGAGGAAGTTTCCCAGGATGAGTCGAGATGGAGTTTCGCACGAGGAAAACTGTTCTTTCAAAAGCACAAAAATTCCCAGCTCTGACCTCCCCACGAGCAGAGGGAAGGTTTTGCCCACCAGCACAGCTCCATGGGAGAGCTGCAGAAAAAATGAAATCGCCCAAATCTCCTCAGAAAGACAAATCTATCTCATTTGCACATCCTCCCCACGACTCTCAAAGTGCTGATGCTGGGAAAAAGGTTCTCAGATTTCTCATTTTCCTCTCTGTCCTCACAGGCTGTTGTGGATGAACCCCCAGCAGCTGGTGAAAGAGAAAATCTGATGGATGTTCTTCTCATTGGAGGAGACAACCAGGATTGGGAGCCCTGGGCAGGCAGCTTTTGGATGGAGGGATGTAAATCTCATTTCTGAGGGTCCATCCTAATCACTGACACTGTTTTATCTACTTCCAAACCGAACCTGGCTCGTGGTCAGGAGGTCTTTGGTGAGGAATTGATGAGGTCTGAATTAATTAGAGCCAGCTGGGAAAGGGCTCTGGAGGCCAGTGTGGTTTTTCCCACTGAAATATCTGCTGGAAGAGCAACTGGGATGGTGTGAGCTGGAACTGTGGGACAAAGCATTGGAAGGGTTTGAACTGCCGGAGGGAAGGTTTAGATGGGATTTTGGGAAGGAACTCTGCCCTGTGAGGGTGGGGAGCGGCTGGGATGGAATTCCCAGAGAAGCCCTGGATCCCTGGAGGTGTCCAAGGCCAGGCTGGAGCAATCTGGGATGGTGGAAGATATCCCTGCCCTGGCAGGGTAGGATTGGATCAGCTTTAAATCCAACCCAACCGCTCTGTGATTCCACGGAAAGCACGTTTGATACGAATGAGGGACATGTTTGATCAGCAAAACCACTTTTAAAGTGAGAATTAGGGCTGACTTGGTGCCTTTCTCCTTGACAGCTCGAGGCTCTGGGCACAGCAGCACCCACCACCCTCTCAATTTCACCCCCAGCAGCACAGGGAGATCTTTGCCCAGCACTTCCCTTGGGAAAAAAAAATATTTACAAGCCACAAATACAAAATGATGATGTAAGATCAGCTTTATGGGCTTGGCTCTGGCACGGAGTGGGAGGAGGAGGAGGAATCCTGCAAAACCCTCAGCTCATTCCCAGCCATCCATCCTCGCCCGTGCTGGGGAAGAATCTGCTCCTAATGAAGCTTGAACTGAAGCCAGGGAAGTTGTACAAATGTAAGGGAGAGGGGGGGGAAAAAAACCCTGCAAAACACAACCAGAAAACCCCAGGCCTCGTGCTTTAACTCTGCATTAAACCTCGTCTGCTGAACGGAAATTAAATATTTCAGATCATTTCGCACCCGTGGGTGATGAGAGGCAACAACGCCGAGTGCAGCACCTGCTGTATTTCATCTTGAGGCCCAGGATGCTGGGAATCCCAGGGAAATCGATTGGAAAAATAGCTGGGCACGTGTTGTTGAACAGGAGAGATGCTGCAGCAAAGCCCTCCGTGGTTTGGCACAGCCTGGTGGACCCTGGAAGGAGGAGGAGGAGGATCCTCTGCTAATTTATGAACGGGGACTTTATCCACCGAGCTTGACTGCTCTTTATCAGCCTGGATCTGGCAGCTCTGGGAGGGATTTGGAAGCAGCAAATCATTTCCTCCAGTGCCTCCAAAGCGGCCCTAAATAAACCCTGAGGAATCAGCCACTCCGCGGTCACTGCCTCCCTCGAGCTCTTTGCTCCTGGCATCATTTTCATTTATCTGCAGTTGTGTCACAGTGGGAGCACCTGTCCCGTGCCACAGCAGCTTTCTGGTGGAGATTTCCCCGTTTTACACTTTTCCTTTCCCTCTCTGAGCATCAGGAGGAAGGAAGGAGTAATATTTCCGGAGATATGAGGAGAGAAAGGGCTGCTCACCCATCCCTCTGCAGACCTTTTCCCATCACTCCAGGCAACACTGGCTGTGGGTTCCAAGGGGTTAATCAGGAATTTCAGCCTGATTTTTCCCTGCTGTACACCCTCTGAGAGCTGAGCTGCTGGGTGACAAGCAGCAAATGCCTCCTGTCACTCCAAACTGCTGGTGACCTGCACCAGTGCGGCTCAGCAGGGAGGATTTAATTGTTCCAGTGGCTCAGGTTGTTCCTGGAGCTTTGTCAGACACGACTGAAATCATTAAGAGCCTCGGCAGTGACTTTGCCAGGAGCTTTGCTGGATCCCCAGAGGATTTGATAAGAGCTGGACTCACTCCTGTCGGGGGCCGAGCTCACACTTGAGGGGTCCCTGGGGGTTTCAGGAGGGTTTTCCTACGATGGCACTGGGATCTGAGCAGAATTTGGGGTCACAGAGGCTGATCCAGGCTCTCCTTCCCCCAGTTTTGGGGGGAGTTGTCTCCCCCCAGCACAACCCCCACCTCTGCTCTGACCAGGTGACGAGCAGCGCCACGAACAACCCTCTGTGACAAAGAGATTTCCCCCAAGAACCCCATAAAGGACTCGGAAAGGACATTTATGGCTCCATAAAGCACTTTGCTAACGACTTGCTTTCCCACTGCTAAATCAACTGGAATCATTTCGCGTCGGAACTCGGAACTTCCCGCATTCGGTCTGCGGGGAAGGGGGAAAAAAAAAATTAAAAAAAAAAAAAGGAGTGCTGACATTTGCGAAATACATCTCAACCCATATTAGGTGGTGTTAATTAAAATGACTCGCTGGGTAATGAGCTACAAAAAAAAAAAAAAAAGGGAGAAAAGGGAATCAATGAGAGTCTGAGCTCAATTATACCCAGCGAGCTCTGCAGTGGCTCTGGCAGCGCTGGGAGCTGCTTTTCAGATCCCCACGGAATTCCAGAATGGGGATGAGGCTGGAAGGGACATCAGTGGGTCATGCCAGAGCACAGGAGCATCCAGACGGGTCTGGGATATCCTCAGTGAGGAGGCTCCACAGCCTCCCTGGGCTCTGCCTCTGCCCAGGGAAGTTCTGCCTCCATCCTGGGATGAGATTTAAATCCTTTCCAACCCAACCGCTCTGTGATTCCACGGAAAGGATGTTTGATATGAATGAGGGACATGTTTGATCAGCAAAACCCCTTTTTACAAGTGAGAATTAGGTGCCTTCCTCCTTGACAGCTCGAGGCTCTGGGCACAGCAGCACCCACCACCCTCCTGGTTTCACCCCCAGCAGCACAGGGGGATGTGAACTTCCTGGGATCAGCTCCCAGAACTTTCTGGGATAATTTTCTGCCCCTCTTGACCCCACAGAGCTGAGCCTGGCCCTGCTCTGCCCTTCCCTGCACACGGGGACAGGCAGGGATGAAGTCCCTTCTCGGCTGTGTCTCCTCTCGAGGCTGAGCAGCTCCCGTTCCCCCAGCCTTTCCTGGGCAGGGAGATGCTCCAAATCATCTTTGAGATGCCCTAAATCATCTTTGAGATGCCCCAAATCATCTTTGAGATGCCCCAAATCATCTTCGAGATGCCCCAAATCATCTCTACCCCCCTCACAGCAGCTCCTTTCTCCCTGTGCCACCCCGAGGTGCAGCTCACACCTTCCCTAGGGTTAAACCACAGGGAAAGGAGCAGCCAGGTTGCCTCAACAAGGCACTGAGAGAAAGCAAATGCTCTCACTGCCCCTTTTTTTCCAGCATTTTCCCTCCATCCGTCACTGCTGGGAGCAAAACCCAGTGACAGGGAACGCACAGAGCCCCTCATGTCCCTCCCAGCACGCCCTGACTCTGATCAATGCCAGCACAGAGGTCAAAGGATACCCCAAAGACAAGAAAAAATCAAACCACAAAACAAGCAACGAGGATGGAATTCGCTGTTTCATCCCCCAAAACGAGCCTTTCAGGTGGGTAAATTGTAGAGCACATTAACAACGGGGGGAACATTTTACAGCGCTGTGTCTGAAAACTGAATTACATCAACTGAGATGTAACCACCTCTCCAAAGCAGGGAATTTCAGTGCTTTGCTGTGAGACAGAGCTTGGCCGAGTATCTCGGAGCATTTTGCTCCGAAATTCATGTAAACATCTGTCTTGGTTTAAGTGCTTCCTCACCACCAGGCTTTGCTGAGCTGGAACCTATTTCAGCAAATGCACTACAAGGTTTGTGGCTGCTAAAGCTCTTATTAAGTGTCAGAACAAAATGGGCAAAAACTCGCCGGTAAAAGGAGCCCGGCTGACAGCAGCACAGAAAAGTGGTCTTTATTCATCTGCTGAACAGGTACATTCAGCCAAAGAGCCATAAAAGCTCTGAGCTTCCCCCAGCCCAGCCCTGGAGGACAATCTGCAGAGATAGAGGGGAAGCTAAGTCTCACTGCCTGAGCTCCCAGATCCACACAGCTCGTCGTAAATAACAGAAATGGGCTTTTTTCATGGATCTTCTCTCGGGACCTGCAGCCTGGGAGCAGCAGGGGAGGCTGGGCAAGGGGAGCAGGCAGATCTAGCCCAGCTGGGCTGAGCAGGAGCTCCCAGAAGTCATGAATTTCGTTTAATTCCCTCTCAATTAGAGCACGGAAGTTTGTATTTCCAGCCTTGTTTACTAAACCCTTACACTGGTTCCAAACATTCCCCTTTCACCATTTTCCCTGAGTTTCTGAAAGATTTAAAACCAAACCAGAAAAAGCAGTTTTTTCTCCTCACCACCCCGTGTGCGTTCAGACCCACCACGGAGCCAACACACCTTCCACATTTGGAAATAAATAAGTTATTAGTGCCCAAGGATCCGGGAGGCTCTGCCTGTTCTCTCCTCCCCAGCTGTGTTCCCTCTGCACAGACAGAGCCAGGAGCAGCAGGAGGTTCAACAGGGAGAGGGAAGAGCATCTCCTGTTCCCTGTGCCCATGGGAGAGAGTTCTCCTCCCATTATCCTGCCAGCAACAATGAGGCACAGCTGTGCTGAGGATGGAGAAGCCCTGGGATGGGGCTGGATAAGGAATTCTGCTGCTCCCACAGAGGAGGGAATTCCTGCTTTGGAATCCCACGGGGGACTGGGATTTTGGCTCTGGCTGGTCACCAGCCACACCTGGACATCACCTTTCCTGCCTGCTGGGGACTCAAATGATTGCTGAGAGTTCTCAGGAAAGGTTGGGATGAAAGCCACAGGATGAAGGTTGGGATGAAGGCTGCAGGATGAAAGTTGGGATGAAAGGCACAGGATGAAGGTTGGGAAGAAGGTTGGGGTGAAAGGCACAGGATGAAGGTTGGGATGAAGGCTGCAGGATGATGGTTGGGATGAAAGGCACAGGATGAAGGTTGGGATGAAGGCTGCAGGATGATGGTTGGGATGAAAGGCACAGGATGAAGGTTGGGATGAAGGCTGCAGGATGAAGGTTGGGATGAAGGCTGCAGGATGATGGTTGGGATGAAAGGCACAGGATGAAGGTTGGGATGAAGGCAGTGCCCTCATGCCCTAAGCAGAAACTTCTGTTTATCCCTTGCTGCACGACCCTACAAACCGGGAGGATGGTCACACATGCACTTCAGATTTAATCCCTTAAATAATGGAATTTTAGGAGACATGAGAACTGCAGGAGGGTCTGGAAAGCAGTTTTGAGGCACCAGGGCTGTGCTGCAGCTCCAGGGAGGGCAGGGCTGATCATCCATCCAGATCCCAGCCCGTGGAAAAGCAGGATTGTGCCCAAAAACACGTGTGGGGAGTTGTTATGAGGACCCCACAGCCTCCCTGCTGACAGTGATGGATATCCCTGGATTCTCCCCAGCGAGCACCATCCTCCCTCTGGGGAAGGCAGAGCAGCAGACAAATAGCAGAGAGGATGGGGAGCGACGGGATTGAGGTATTACAAAGCCAGGGGGATGGAGCTGTGTGGGGATGGAGCGTTTGCCAAAGCTGAGCCTCTCCTGGGGCTGGCAGGGATGTGACACCTCGGGAAAGGTTTGGAGCACCCAGGCTGGGTGACTTCACACCTCGGCAGGGCTGATGTGCCACCCCCTCAGCCAGCAGGAATGTTCTCATGATCAGAGAGGAGACAAACAAAGGGGAGGGGGAGAGATTCATCACCAGCTAAAGATGATTCTCGTGGAGTCTGGGGAAATTCAAGGGGGAAAATCCAGATGTGGGCACAGCTGGCTGCCCCTGAGCTGCTCCCAGAATAGCTCTGCCCTGGGCTTGTGGGGGCATTTTTACCAAAACACCCTCTCCAGGCAGATAATTAACGAGGAGAGAGATGGGAGCAGAAATATAAATCCCTTTTCAGAATGAATCCTTGCAGATCTTGGTGCTAACCAAGGCTGTCACTGCCAGGCTTGAAAGGCTCCAGTTCCAGCACAGAGAATCCACAGTTGTCTCACCCTCACCGGCTTTCATTTTCATCCCAAAAATTAACAAAATCCAGTTTTCTATCCCCCCAAAAGAACTGGGCACCAATGTCAGGAGCAGCAGGGAGACTTTGGCATGAGAGGGTAAAGAACATCCTTTATTCCTAATAAATACAGCAGGACTCCCTTTAGTAAAAAGCAAATAAAAAGCGCCTGTGTCATTTAAAATAAAAAGGGTTAAGGAAACCTTCAACAGAGATAGAGATGCCAGAATAGCCTGTTGCTTTCAAAAAACACTTCTCAGCATCTTTAGCAGAAGCCTGATTTCCCTCTTTTTTCATAAATCACCAAAGATGGTTGGATGCAGGAATAAATGATGAATGGAAGACCTTAAATAAATAATAAAAAAATAAAAATGAAAGTAAAAATAAAAAAAATAAAAGAGGGACTCGGGGCACTGCATTTCCATTCAGTCTCTGTCGGGGCTTCATAAGCCTGAGGACAATATTTTACTCCCATTTCGTAATGCAAATGAAGTGCTGCACTGGCAACCTTCAGCCCCTCCTCGAGAGGGAAGATGGGAGAGGGGAAAGCTTTGGAAAAAACACCCCTGAGGGGCCATTCTGGGGGAAAATGCTGTGGTGAGCAGTTTGCTCAAACTCCCAAAGCTGTGGTAGGAAAAAAACCCAAAAAAACAGGGAAATTCAGCCATCCCAGGAGAAAAGACTTCCGTGAAGCAAAACCAGAGGTTGGGGGAGGAAATATGGGGAAAAGGAGCTTTTTTATGCTCATTTTTCCACCTCCAGCCTTTCTGCTGGGTGGGTTTAGTCAGGAATTGGGGTCATGAGGCTCTGAGCACACATTGCTCCCAAACACCACCCAACAGCCAGGGCTTGGTGAGCATCATCTGCCAGGGCAGGATGCACAATAAAGGGGTGTTGGTGACCCTCTACCTGCTTGGAGGCAACTTCTAGGGGCAGAAAACTCATTAAAGCGATCAAAAATACCTTCCCAGACACTTTCAGAGCCTTCCTATTTGACCCCAAACAGCAAACTTTGTAGGGCTGACTGAACCCTCCCTGCAGCTGTGATGGGAAAGGCGAAAAGAAAAGGATCATCCACTGGGTTTGGATTATTCCTATTAAAATATCAGCCCAGGGAGGCTGCAAAGTGCCTCCCAAAGCAGCACTTTGTCATTTCGGGTCCACATCACCGCAAGCACAGCGAAAATCCTAAAAAAAAACCCATTCTCTGAGAGCTTTTTTCCCTTTCCTTTCTCTCCCAACCCCTTCCAGCTCTAATAAACGAGGCTAACAGTCAACTCCAGCCCCAGATATTCTGCATTTAGGGCTGAGAGCAGAACTGGAGCCTTGCAGAGCTGATTTGTATTCAGCCCCAGCTGAAATTCCCCATTCCACAGAGCTCAAAAGGCTCCAGGCCCAGTGTCAGCAGAGGCGGGTTGAACTCATTCCTAAGTTTTTAATCAGATTCCATTCGGGTTAGGGGAGGATTTATGGGCTCAGGGAGGAGAGGTTCTCAATACAGCCCATCGGGAGCTCCAGCAGGAGGGGAATAACTCTCTGGGGGATAAATTAAGTGGTCAGGATGGGTGACAAGGAGTTTGGGTGTTTTCCTATTCCTGAACCCCCAGCTGAACAACTCTCCTCTTTTCCTGGGATCTGGAGGAAGGACGGTGAGTTTGGATGCTCTTTCACAGCCCAGTTTGGGGTTTTCTCCTTTGCCCCCAATATTTTGGGTCTTTAGGCAACTCAAGAAGCATTTCCAAGCCTTTTCCTTCAGCTGCACCAGTGGGAAGCAGAGCCTTTTTCCCAAAAAATCCCTGGTTTTGGGGTGGTTTGGAGCAATCAGTGCCAGAAAGCTTTGGCAGGATGGGGATAATTTGGGTTTATTGATATTTATTGATACAGAACCCACTGAAAGGAGGGAGGTACTGCTTGAATTCCAGCAGGAATCCATCCGGGATGATTCCTTGGACTTTGGGCAACCTCTTCCCTGGGGCTGCTGGCAGGGCAGAGCGCCTGGAGAGCTCCAGCAGCTCCATCATCAATATTAATGGGCTCATTAAAGAGCCTCGAGAACCCAGGGAAGGGGAGGGCGAAACGGATGGAATCAGCAAACCAATCCATCTTGGAGATTTTTAGGCTTTTGACTATGGATTTCTTTCTTCCAGCCTGACTCAGCCGGAGCGGGGAGGGGGTGAGACCTGTGCAGTTCAACAAATCAATTGATGAATTTTTCTCCCTGACATTCAGGGTCTGAGTCCTGGGCTAATCGTAAAAAAGGCACCGCCAGAGGATTTTAATAAATCCCTTTAATTAAGTGATATGTTTTAGAATTAAATTATGATGAAAACTATAAATCCTTTCCCAACAAATGGAGTTCAGCGTGCACAGAAGGAAAAGGGCATTCCTCTTGTATCTCGCTGTTTTTTCCACCCCTTAATACAACAGGATTCGAGCAATTCATTATCAAACAATACAGGAAGCCGGGCCATTTATCACCCTGCAACTCAGGCTTTTAAATTAGTGCGATTTAACCTTGCACTAACTAATCCTGTGCCAGCAGAATGGTTTGATTTTTTTTTCCCTTTCCCACCTGGAGCTTTGCTCTGAGGAAATTCCCCACAGCTGAGGCAGAACTGCCTGGGATCTCTCTGTGGGATGGAAAATGGAACTCTCCAAGTTCGGGAAAAATAAGAAAAATCCTCAGTTTATTCACCCAGACCAGACCCAAAGGTGGGGAGGAGAGGAGAGGAGCGCCTTGCTCCAAACTGGGGGTTTGAGGAGAAGGAGGGAAGTGGGAATTCCAGGAGGGGAAAATGGGAAATCCAGGAGGGGAAAATGGGAATTCCAGGAGGGGAAAATGGGAATTCCAGGAGGGGAGGATGTGTGGCTGTGCTGCTTTCCCCACCTTCCCTGCTTCTCAATTCCTGCTTTTTCCTGGCCATTGAACACAAAGGGAAACCTTGAGCCAAGGGCAGATGAGAGCAGGAATTGCAGGGAAACAACTGGGGGGAAAAACCCAATCCAAACCCCAGCTGCAGCCCTGTGCACGAAGCTTTCCCTGCTCCAGGGGCTGCTTTCTCCATCCCTTTCTCCATAATTTTCTCCATCCCTTTCTCCATTATTTTCTCCATCACTGCTTGGGGTGGGAAGGCAGAGCTCAATGCAGCACAGAAAGTCAATAACGACGGCAGAGAAACTTAACAACAGGAGCAATTGCTCCCCCAGACGCTGCCTTGTCACAGCAGAGGCAAACAGAGGCTCTTTGTTCACATATTTACCTTTCCCCAGCATCATTAGAGTCGCTGCATAAATAGAAGGGTTCATTTTCCTCTGCCTGCTCCGCTGGGATGGCACTGCAAACAGCTCAGGGGTCCCAGGCTGCTGGAATTCTCTCCTCCAACGGGCTGATGGCAATTTCAGGAGGAAAGAAAATTAAAAAAAAAAAAAAACCCAAACAAACCCCCCATTAAAATCCCTGCTGAAGGTTGGGGAAAAGGGGGGAAAAAAAAAAAAATCACAAATAAAATAACGCAGGGCTGAGAAAATCGAGGCTCACGAGAGGAACTTTCTCAGCATTAACTCCTCTGTTGCTACAGGAGGATCAGAGCTCTGCTGCTATTTCTGGGCTTCACCAGGACCAGCAGCAGCCCTTGCCACACTCCCTGCTCCCGCTAATGTTAAAAATGTGGCTCCATCACTGAGCAATTTACCCCCAAACCAAGTGGTGTTACAGCCACTTCAGTGTTTCTCGTTAATCTTTAGACTTTAGAGGGTACTTTGGGGTCAATAAATTCACAGAAAATGCTCATGTTCATTTAAAAAAACCCAACCTTATTATTCTAATTTACTTTTTTAAAGCCTAAGCCTCGCTCAGCCTTTTATTTTAATTTTTTTCTCCGTTTTCCAAGTGCACTAAACCTCCTGGCTTACCTGCTCATGGCTTCCTGAGCTTTCTCAGCCTGCAAAGGAGCACAAACCCAGGAACTGCTGGGTTTTAATGGGGCAAAAGCAATCAGGAACCTCACCTGATGAAAGCCTGGTTCACTACCAGGTGTCTCTGAGTTAATTCGGGGAATAATGCAAATTTGAACTCTTCACAAATGGACTTTCTGGGCTTTTCCTTTGTCACAGAGTCACCTCTTCCAGAGCAGGGGCATTTTGCACAGGGACATTCCCCATGTCCATTTGTCACCTCTTTATTGCCAGCAGCCCCTCGATCCCCGTTTTCTGCTCCTGCCAACGTCCAAAAAACCCTCCAGGAATCACGAGGTGACACAAAGAGCAACAGGAGCTGCTGTTTTCCTGCTCCTCTGCGAAACCCAAAGGTCACAAATTTCCCAGCTCACATCCCCTCGATTGATGAAACACAACTCACCGCTGGTAAAACACCCTCGTTCTCAATAATTAATATCCAAAATACCTCGAAGAAAGGCGGAGATCTGGCGGAGTGGAAGGTGCAATTATTGTTTCATTAAAGATTGATTACATGTGTGGCCAAGTCATTTGAATAATGGCTCTGCTGACACCTGAAATGGAATGATAAATGAGCCAGGGGCCACTGCTGGGCTGGATGCACAGGTTGGCTCTGCAACGCCAGGGAGAAGCAGCAGCAGCAGCAGCAGCATCTCTGCAGCCCTGAAAGGTCAACTGAAATATTAAAGAGCTGCAGATCAAGTAACTGTGAATAAGGTCAAACAGAGTGTTACGGCGACAGCGGAGGAATTAATTGAGTGTTAATCGTCCTGCGTTTATGCACTCGTTTTTATTTCGGTTTTGTTTTTTTGGTCGGGAAAGGAATCTAAAGGAGCGGAAGTGAAACTCAGGGGTTTTGAAGCAGAAGGGTTGCTCTGCTCAGAGGTGACATCTGGGAAAGGGAGCTGTCACCTCGGTGCTGTCATCTCCTCCCGGGAGATGTGCCATGGAACATCTGGGAGGGGCTGGAGCCACCTCTGTGTGATCAGCCGAGCCTGGGGAGTGTCACCTCCTGTCCCTGTCCCAGGAGAAGGTGGTGGAGAGGACAGAATGGAGTGGCTTTTCTGAAGCTGAATCCCAGCAAAAGCTGAGGACATCAGCCATGACTCCAGAGCTCTGTGGATTTTCCAGGCAGGAATTCCAGCCTGGAATGTGGAGGTGGATGCTCCTTGTCCCTGATCACCCACGGTGCTGAGCCAGGCAGATCCAACCTCTCCAGCCCTGGGCTTTGGCAGGAGGAGAAGGAGCCTTGGGTTTTCTTCCAGTAGCCCTTGGCAGCCCCCGGCCACCCCCAGATCCCTGCAGATCCTGGGGAGGGAAAAGGGAAAAGGGAAGGACCATGGGGACCAGAAAAGGGGACAAGTTTGGGACTGACAGCAGCTCCTGGTTCAGCTCAGCACCCAGGCAGGTGATGCTCTGCTCAGGTGTGTGCCAAGGGCTCCCTGGGCATTCAGCACCCCAAGCCTCCCCAGCCACCCCATGGGTGCTGATCATACTCCAGATAACCCCACAAACCCCACACCCTGGGGTTGCTGCGCCCAGCAGGGCTGAAATATTCCCCTTTTCCCCTCGGCAGGGTGGGGAGCAGCCCCACTCCAAGGTCATCCTGCAGCCAGCAGTTCGCCAGGCAGGAGTTCCAGTAAGAAGGAACAAATCCACGCTGGAAGTAAATGCCTTAATTATATTAATGATCGGTTTTGCCCTCGACTGCAGCGCTAAGGAGACCCTCTTCTATCAAAGTCAATTAAAGGGTTGCTGCTCTCCTTAAGCCCAGCAATAAAACAAGAGCTGTACATATCCATTAAGCTGCAGTACACATCCATTAAAGTCGCTTTTGCTGCTGCAGTTCATTTCCTGCCAGCTCAGGACTCCATTCTGCTCTCGTTCCTGTGGGTTTTACCCTGGTGGAGCAGCAGAGACTTGGCACTACTGGATCCAGACGTGGTTACAAAGGGGGTGAGATGGATATTTTCATCCCCCAGACCTGCAAATAATCGTTGTGCATCAATAAACCCCCGAGATTCACAGCCTGGGTTATTCTGAACACACAAACACACAGATCTATCTGCAACTCTCGGAGCTAATTCCTCCCAGAGATGGGAAAGCTTCCTCCCTCTGGAAGTTTGGGAGGGAGAGGAGCACTGTCTGCACCTCCTGCTGTCCCTCTGGATCCTGGAAATGGAGCTGGAGGTGACAGGGAGGGTGACAGGGAGCTGGGCCAGCTGCACTAGGTTTATGTCCCTCCAGAAAACCAACTCCATTCCCAGCTCAGCAGCACAGCAATCCCAAGATGGGAAGCTCCAGACCCTCAGCTGTTAAACTAAATCACTTAAAAGCAGGTTTTTCCCAGCCTTTTCTGGAAATTGGCTGGGAGTTTCCTTGTGCCAAGGGCAGCAGTGCCCTTAGTGTGGGACTGAGTTTCTCCTCAGGGTTTTATCAGGAGCTTCCCTGGATCTCATTCTGCTCTCCCTTCAAAGAGGAACCCTCACAAAGGCATTTCGAGCTTCCCTGCTGTACTGAGACTAAAATCCAGCCTCACTTCCATCCCCCTGGATCTCCTGGGGACAGAAAATCTCTGTTCTCTCCTGGGGGTTCAGGTTTTTCCCCACAGACAGTGCCAGGGAAGGTGCTGATGGCAAACACAGCTAAGCCACCAGCCAGCACATCCAGCAAATTTGACTTTTCCTGATTAGTGCTGGTATTTCAAAGAGCTCTTGGGGAATGTGCTCGAGCAGTGCAAGACAAGGTGTTGAAATCATCAGCACTTTAAAGGCTCCTTCGCTTCCCTCAGGTTTCCTTCAGAAGAAGTCTCACGGCGGTTTTCTCAAAAGGAGCTGGAGATAACAGGGAAGTGGTGGAAAGGCAGGAAAAGGGAATGGAGAAATCAATGTTTGCCTGTGGGCAGAGCAGGGGGATGGCAGGGGAGCAGGGGGACATTTCCTGCAGCACGTTGGGATGTCCCTGTGGTTGTCATGAAGATTCAGACCCCAAAACGTGGGATGGCACAGTCCCTGGGGTGAGCAGGGCTGTCACCCACCCCAGGGAAAGGGAGAGAAAAGGTCATCACAGCCCTGCCTGTTGACTCTGCAGAAAAACTCGTTAAAACTCTGGGCTCCACAGGCAGGAATGCAAATCCTTCCATCTGTCCTGGCCTTCATTATCCACCTCGCAGAGCTTCTCCAGGAAGGGGGAAAACAACCCATATGCAGCCTAATTGGCTTAATTTCTGTAACTGCCTTCCCCCCGAGACCTATTTCTAAAACAATTTCCACTGTTCTTTCAATATCCGCTTCTTATCTCCTTATCATCATCTCATTCATTCAAATTTGAAAAGAGGCCCCATGAAAGAACAAAAAACCCCTGAGTTTCTTTTGTTTCATGTAGCACATGATGTGAATTTCCCAGCAGCAAAATTTTGGGGTCGCCTCCTAATCAATCCTTGATTTCTTTTATTCCTGACTAGGAATAAGAACGATATTTTTAAGGCAGAAGATGAATAACAACAGCGGCAGTTCTGCAATGTTTGTGGTGGAGTCTTCTCGATCTGAAAATCGAGACAGGCTATTTTTGTAAATCAAAAGTTCAGCTTCAAAGAGGAAAAAAATCCACTCATGCACAGGAGGTCTGAGCCACCTTTCCCATCTGTCTCCCCGTCTCTGAGCTCTCCAAACCCTCCAGAACTATCGCCCAAACCCATGGAGTTTACAAAGGGTTTGAGTCGTTTTCCTTCTCAGTGTGGACTTTAATAATTAAAGAGAAAAGAAGAAAAAAAAAAAAAGAAGAGGTGAGAGCGTTGAGATTTATCGTCCCCAATAAAGGCTCTGTACACAGTGATTTACAGAGCCACAGCTCTGCTGACTCCAGGAGAGAAATGTGTGCCACTGGTTGATTTATGAACACCCACCTGGCATTTGCAGAATTCTTGGAGCAGCAAACTCTCGGGTCAATAACTCTGGCAGTGACCAGCCCTGGGCTCAGCCCCAGAACAGCTGCTTTGGTTGTGTTTATTCACCTTCTAAAATCACATTACCGCCAACGCTTAGCCGGGACACACCAGGGCCACACGCACGGGGTGGCTGTGAATTCCCAGCCATGGATTTGGGGAGGTTTTCATGGCATGGAAACCATCAGACTCTTTATTTTAGCTATTTCAGCTTCCCAGGGTGAATCCCCTGTGGATGCAGATGCTGATGTTCTGAGGTGAGGAGCTGGGGGATGATCCCAGACAGGAGATGCTACAAGTGCCTAAAACCCTTTAAAAACTCCACTCTGAAAGCATCACTCTGATCTGAATGAGCTCTGCAGTTCCTTCCAACCCAAACCACCCTGGGATTCTTTGAGGGCTGACAGACATGGCTGTGATGCTGTGGAGGAGACGGGGGGAATGTAGAAGGAAAAGATGGCAAAAAACCCTAATTTCTTTTCCCCCCTGTGCTGCTGGCCAGGACCCCCAGCCCATTTCCCATTCCCCATTTCCCCAAACTTCCCCATTTCCCGAAAACACCTCCTTCCCTGGAGCTGGAGCCATGACAAATTCCAGCTTGGGAGAAGCTCTTAAACCACATGAATCTTCCTGGGATTCTGGAAATCATTTCATTTGCAACCCATTTCCAGCCATGCCCTGGCTGGGGATGAAGCTGAGCACTGCAATGCTCTCTCCTCCAGCTCCTTTTCCCTTTTCCCCCCTCGTTCCCAAAGCCCAGAGCACTCCTTGGTGCTGGAATATATTTAGCCAGCCTGAAAGCCACGGAATAAATGAGTCAGCAGCTCGGTGATGAGAGAACTCCTTCGAGCAAAAGGGGCTGAGAATGTGCCATGGCTGAGCTCTGAAATCTCAGCCCCATTCCTGCTCCCTCTCCAAAGGAACATTCCTGGTTTTCCTGGAGTGCTGGGATGGAAGATCAGGAGGGAGATGAAGGGACAGATGGCCTTGGCTGGGAGGTTCCTCGTGGCAGGCGGTGAGGGAGGAAAACAACTCCATGGGGTGGCAATCTGCCTGGGAAACAGGGGAACCTGCCCATCCCAGCCAGGGAAACTGGGAAAACTGGGAAGACTGGGCAAGAGCAGCCCCCAGGACCCCCCAGGCTCCTCCCTGCCTGCTGCCAACTCGGGACAGCCGAGCTTGAACCCTGGAAGGGAAATCCTCCCTGTGGCTCTCAGCCCTAGTGAGCAGCGCTGGATTCATCCCTGGAGCAAATTTCCCCAGAAAGGGTGAGGAGAGCACAGAAATTGTGGCTGTCCCTGGATCCCTGGAGTGTCCAAGGCCCGTTTGGAGCACCCTGGGACAGCTGAAGTGTCCCTGCCCATGGCAAGTGGCACCGGATGAGCTTTAAGGTCCTTTCCAGGCATTCCCTGATCCTATAAAAAGTCATTTAGCACCGAGCCAGGGTTGGTGCCCGCAGGGGAGGAGGTGATGGGTTAGAAATGAGTTTTAGCAGAAGTTTCTCCATCATTAGCATATTAATGAAGGTTTTAATAACACCTTAACCTTTCCTGGTTCCTGAACCCTGGAAAAATCCCAGCACTCCCTGGGTTCTGTGGAAAGGGCTACCCTGGGGGGTGAGGTTCTCCCAGCTGATCCAGTCATCGACTCTGGCATAAGGAATATGTTCCTCTGTAAATTTTGGGTGGCTGAAATCCCCCCAGATCCCTGGGCTCCTGTCTGAGGGACAATCCATCCCTCTGCAGCTCCAGGCCCGCCTCCCTTCTTGAAAAAAATCACCTTTTTTTATTTCATTTATTCCCAGCACTTCTCCGTTATTTGCTGGATTTTATTTTCCCCATATGCAAACACGACAGGGTAAAATCTCAGCGGGGATAAGAGATGCTTTATAGGTGCCAAAAAGAAAATATCAGCAGATGCTACACAGGAACCAAAGGTGTTGAAGAGCTATCACAGCTCTCGTGCTCCTTGGGCTGTTCCTTCCTTCTCTCCAAACCCCAGTGAATGAAAATGCAGTTTTCTCACCCAGTATTTCATGCTGAACACTCCAGTTATTAACCAAGGATGTGCACTGGGCCGGAGAAGATCTATCCCTCAGTCTCCGAGAAAAATAGCTCTGGATGAAATTGATTCCTTTGCTCCTTGAAGCCTTTTATTTCACACAGGTGGCTCTTCCACCTTTTCCTGCAGGAAGTTCAGTCCCGGCAGCCACTGAGGGTGATTATGTTTCATTTCTCCTCTCTCCTCTCATCGCCACAGGCTCAGAAATCTCTCCTGAAATGCAACACTGCTCGGAAAGGGCAAAGCTTAAGCTCCAGAACCACCGCAGGATTGATGAGTCCAGCATCATCCCTGCCTTGGTGGGGCTTGAAAAACTCCCACATTTCATTTTTCCTGCTGATTTACGGCACAGGGTGGGGGGAAGAAGCCCTGCTTGGGTTGTTTTTGAGGAAGAAAACAAAGGAAACTGCTCTGACACCACCAGCAGCAAATGGTGAGACCCAACCCGGGGAGAAGGACTTGGAAACTTCTCCAAAATCTCCCAGAGCTGCTGATGACAAGAAAAACACTGATCCTGCTTTGATTGCCTGTCAGGCAGAATGATTCCTCCCGGGTGAGCAGATATCTGTGAGGCTGAATTTCCGTGGTATTTAAACATATGGGCAGAGCATCCATCACGGCGAGAAACGAAGCGCGACGGATTTAGGAAAGCAGCTGCACCCCAAAGCTGGGAGGGAATGGGGGATTTTCCCCCATTTTTGGAGGAGTTGGAGCAGGGATGTGGGTTGGGTTAGGACCAGCAGGAGAGCAGAGCAAAAATTAACAAATAAAAGCAATTTAAACAGGAAGAGATGTTTAACCCTCCCAGCCTCAGTGCTGGCTGGATATCCTGAGAGATCTCCTGATTGATTAATACACAGCTGGGAGGGGATTTATTCTGCTCCTGGAATTCTGGAAAAAAAATAAAAAATTCTCATTTTCCAGTGAGAGCCCTGGAAATGTGGGGTTTGGGGTCCCTGGCTGCCTCTCCCTGCACCCACCACCCCCCCAAAAATCCTGATCCAAATGCAGCTCTGCATCCTGGAAGGAAATCCATGGATTTGATCCTCACTCCATGCAGTGGCTGAAACTCCAGCCGGGGAGGAATCCCAGCCTTGCCCCATGGATTGCAGTCAAAAAGCATCTTCCTACAATCCCCTATAAATCACCTGCCCAGCCCCTATAAATCTCACCCGTCTAAGGCAGCGATGCTCAGTGATTTATTTTGACAGCCAGCTGAAAAATTTTCCTCAAAGCATCTCTTTTAGGAGCAAATGGCTTTTTAACAATATGGACATCTGGCAAAGTTTCTCGTTTGGAAAAGTTTGTCAACCAGAAAAGAGTGATTTCTGAAGATTTCTGGAAATTTGAGTGATAGCAGAAAAATGGATTTTTTTTTTAGGGTTTTTTCCCTTTGAGAAAAGGGATAAATGTATTTTAGCCCGATTTAGTTTTTCATCATTAGTTAATGTAGGGATGTGTTACAGGGCATTCCCTGCATTGCCTGACAGAAAAATCTCTGCCCCAAGAAGTCAGAGAAATATAATAATATGATATAATTATATGATCTATTATAATAATCACAATAATTGAAAAATAATAATTATGAGTAAAGAGAACAGGACTTAGGGTGACAGATTGGGACTCAGCCATGCCTTCAGTCGCTTTATCCACCTTCAGCTCCTTCTGCCCTTGGCTGGGTCGCCCAAAGCTCCTCTCCCAGATCCTCCTGGCTCCTCTCCTTGCCCACATCAGCCCCTATTTCCACCCCAAGCTGCTTCAATAAATGATCTCAGCCACTCCATAACGAGATTCCCACTTAATTTGACATTTCACCCTTGATTCCTGAACTCCTCCTTCCTCCAGCACCACCTCAGCCGCACCAAATGAGCACTTTATTATCTGTATTTGGCCCCTGCCAGAGCGCTGGGGCTGTTCTTGTGATGGCTCTGAGCTCTGGCGGGGTTTTTTTTCTTATCTCTGAATGATATTTCCAAGCCCTTCCCCGCGTGAGGAGAGAGAGAGTACATTTGTCATCGATAGAATTTCCATTTAAATCGAGGATGCTGCTCAGTGCAACACGTGTAGCACTTAAACCAAACTCCTTCCCCCAGCGAAAGGCAGCAAATCACACCAGGAAAGAAAAATCATGTTGGCAAAGGGAGAGGGGGGGCGAGCGAAAGGGAGAAATCACAAAAGCTGATGTGAAATCCAGCTGGAAATGTGCCTGTAATGAGACATCTCGATCTTAATAAGGCTGTGGGTAAAGCTTGGATTACACACCCAGCTTTGTGCTCTCGCTGCTGCTCGGCAGCTGCAAACCCTGAAAGCTCCTTTCTGCGCTTGCCAATCCGATTAACTCTGCAAAATGAGAGACAAAACAACACGGGATCTTGGGCTTTGCACAAAGGAACGGGAATTCAGCTGCGTGAGGGGAGCTGGAGCAGCCCCAGCAAAGCCTTTTGGAGTGGGAAATGACTCGGTGGCGCTCAGAGCTTCAGGTGGGTTTCCTCTGTTTGTATTGGAAATTGAAGGGAAGGATCCACTAAATCAGTATGAAAATTGGGAAATCCGTCCTGGTGGAGCTTGGGAGTCTTTTCCACGCCTGGGCAGCAGAAAGCAAGCTCTGGAGCAGGGAGAGGAGGATGAATTGAGTCTCCTTCACGGCCACACTCCAGCAGCTCTGGAGTTTTGCTGGGGCAGATTTTGGGGGTGCTGACCCCCCACTCAGCTGGAGCCACCTGGGGCTGTCCCGGAGTTCAAAGGCAGTGACACCAACCAGCCCCTTGGACCCTGCAGTGTCCCCTCCCTGCAGCCCAGGATGGCTTTGGGCTGATGCAGAGTTCAGGCCATGGAATCACAGGATCATTCAGGATGGAAAATGCCTGGAAAATCATCAGAGCCAGCCTTTAACTCAGCACTGCCAAGGCCACCAAGTGCCACATCTGTGAGTCTTTAAAGGAATTCTAGGGATGATGACACCACTGAATAACCACTTTTGTGAGGAAACTTCTCCTAATATCCAGGCTGAACCTCCCCTGGTACAGCTCAAGGCCATTTCCTCTCCCTGAGCCCATTTTATTTCAGCAAACCGAGGTCTGGCAGTGACATTGGTGACCTGGAGATGCTCCTGTCCCTGATGAGCAGCAGCCCTGCAGAACAGGGAGGGATTATCCAGGTCATGGATGGTTCATCTCCATCTACTTTCAGGTGCTCTTCTATTCCTAATCAGACAAAAAACCCTGCAAATCAAGGTTTTGCAGGGAGCCAGCCTTGCTGGTGACATCTTCTGTGCTCCAGGGGGTTGGGGCACAATCCAGAGGACACATCCATGCCAGCCCAAGGAGGAATATCCCATGGAAAACACCTCAATCCCTGCAAAAAGCAGCTTTTATCTTCCTCTTCTCCACCAATGCCCCCAGCACGGACCCAGCTGGCCAGGCTGTCCCCAGATGGGGACACCAAAGGGACACCAGGCCTCTCTGCTGCTTTCTAGGATCAAAGCGCTGAGCCACCTTTCTGTGCCAGGCTGGTTTGTTCCTCCCAGGAAGCACAGGATCCACGAAAAAGGCGATTTTTTTTTGCTGTTCGCAGGGTCAGCCCGGAGCCTAAATCACAGGTGTGAAGGAACAAGCTCCATATTGCACGTTGGCGGTTGCTACGGGGGAAGAAATGATTAATTTATCACCCATTGCAAGGGCTGGAGAAAGAAAGATAGAAAGGGAAAGAGAGGAGGAAAAGGAATAAGAAAAGGGGGAAAAAAAAAAAACCAACCCTCAGAATGATTCTGCCTGAGCTCCACAGGAATATTATTTATGGTCCAAAAACCCCAGAAGCATCTGAATGTAAAGCAGAATCACATCATCGATAACGCCGTGCCCTGATCAGAGGGAAAAGACATCTGAGCAGGGAGGGGAGGGGAAATGGCACATCTTCAGCCAGCTGGAGAGATTGCAAAGGGATTTTAATTCTGAGGATGTTGAACAAAACTGCAGATGAGATTCCATGAGAATAAATAGTGTCTGGTCATAGATCAGCACAACTTGATTTTCTCCCCTTTAAGTGCCGTGGTATCAATCTTGGGAGGGGAGGGAAGGGAAGAATCAAGGTGGCAAATGAATTATTCCTCAAAACCTTCCTCCTAACCCAGGAGGGAAAGAAACCCTTGCACTCTTCCCAGGCTTGCTGGGCAAACTGGCTTTGGTGGAAGGAGCCTGAAATGTAAAGCAGGAGAGGAAATGGGGGAGGTGGGGAAGAAAGTATTTATATACAATAAATATTTAATCAGCGTTTCCTCCTGAAGAAACTCATAGCAGGGATTAATTTGTACACTCCTGCCCGCTCCACTGGTGCCCTTCAGCAAGGTTAATCTTTGCCTGCTGCGAGGCTGGAAATTAAATCCACAGTGGTGGACAAACTTCCTGCGCAGTTGCATTGAATTCCTTCCTTTCCCCTCCAAAATGATGGATGTGTGTGGAATCCACAAACGCTGCCTCGTGGAGCAGAGAATTCCTGAATGGATTCTCCCCTCCTTCCTTCTCCCCCTCTCTCCCTGCTGAGTGTCTGAGTTAATGTTTTGAGTCTGGCAGGTTTTTGATTTCCGTTTCAACAGGGTCTCTGATCAACCTGTTTGGAAAGAAAATCTTAAAGGGGGACAATTTGGGGTGGTTTTTTTAGTGGGTTCTGCTCTCTGCTGGAATCAACATGGTGCTTGTGGCAGTGAGGAGCAGTTGGGGTCCAACCTTCCACCTTGGGGGAGTTGGGGGCTGAAGGGAGGCAATTTTCCAGCCCCTTCTCCCACCTGGGAGCTGCCAGGAGACCTTTGGATGTGAATTTGTGCTGCAATCCTGAAGAGATCAGACTTTTCACCACACCTGTGATGTGTGAGACCCTCAGCAGCTCCTGCTCCCTGCTCAGGTGAAGTTTTAAACCCCAAAAGGCACAGTCAGGGCATCTTTTCCCTCTGGATCCCCAGGCAATGGCACAACCACAGCACTGCCCATCCCTGGGGCTTCAGGGCAGAGCTCCAGCCCTTCAGAAGGGCTTGATCGTGGGATATTCCCGAACAATAGCTTGGTGACCCTCTTGGCACAGCTGGAATGCTCTGGGAATCGCAGAATCCCAGGACGGTTTGGGTTGAAGTGACCTCAAAGCCCATCCAGCGTCACCTCTGCCATGGCCAGGGACACCTTCCATTATTGCAAGCCTCATCCAGCCTGGCCTTGGACACTTCCAGGGATCCAGGGGCACAAGGATCCCCCAGGCTCTGCTCTGCTCCAGCTGAGAAAACGGAGAAAACAAAAATCTGTGAGCCGAGAAGCAGCCGGAAAAAAAAAAAAATAAAGAATCCAAGCACAACGCAGGAAATTTTCCGCCAAGAACAACGTCTGGTTGTCAAATTAACATATTAATAATTAGGCAGGATAAGAACACGCAGTCCCAGGGATCACACGGTGGCTCGGGCTGCTCAGCTGTGCCAGGGGTGCCTCTGAGTGTGACAGGCTGTGCTTTACAAGATGTCATCGTGGCGCTTCAGAGCTCCCCTCGTTCCGTGGCTCTGGAGAACAACCACGCTGGATCCTGTCTGAAGGAGGCAAACAGCTGCTTCTGCAGGGTTTGCATCTGTTTGATTTCTTTGGGGTGTTTGTTTTTGCCTCGGGGCTGTTCGAGGAAAGCCATTAAATAGGAGGGTGAATTGGGAAGGTTGTGTTTGCTGCCGAGCTAGGAACAGGCAGGGGCTGTGGGGACAACGGGGTTTGTGCAACTGGAGAAAAACACTTCGCTGCCACGGTGCCCAAAGATGGGGAAAATCTGCAACCGGAGGAAAAAATGAAGTAATAATAGAATAAATGAATAATGGCAACAGGTGCCATTAATAAAACCACAGCACATCAAACTCGTCCAGCTCTCAGATCAAAAGCAAAATGGATTTTCAGCGGTGGAACTTTGGAATGAGCCCCAAATCCAGCACATCCAAAAAGATGCTGGTGCTGAAGCTCTCCTTGATTCCCCGGAAGTGCTGAGGGAAGGATGAACTAAGAGTCAGTTATTTCCAAGGCTGTTTTTGGGCCGCTGCACGATGGCAGGAGAGCAGCCCTGCCTAAACAGCCGCTGACAGATGTTGAGAACATCAGCCCAGCTTTGCCTCAAAGGTTGCTCTTGCCTTAAAGAAAAAGCACAGGGAAAGAAAATGAAAATGAAGGAAAAGCCAGAATATGCAGTGACACAATAATTTGTGGATAATGATGATAAATCACTGCTTCCCACCTGCCCATGGCACAGGGACACCAGGCTCAGGCTGATGCTGCTCACGGCTGCAGCACGGAGCAGTCCTGTTAAAAAATGGATTCAAAAACCATGGGAATTGTCTGTTTGGAAAGCCAGAGCAGGGAATTTGCAGAGGCACAGCTCCCGTGCAAGGTGTGAAGAGAGGGGACACATCTGACTTGCACTGTGTCAGCTTTTCTGGGCACTGCAGATTAATTTACAGCTGGTGCTGAGCTGCCACAGGCACCTCCAGCTCACTCGCTTTTTCTTGCAGGAAGACATGGAGAGGGTTCTTTGTGGTTTTTTCTTTTCCCAGAGCTGTGGGTCAGATCAATTCTCCACTTTTGATTGAGCCATTAATAGAAATAAACCCAAATCAAATCCAGCCTGGCTGGGAGAAGATGCAGGACAAAAAGCAGCTGAACAACAAGAATAGCTCCAACTCTCTCGAATGCTGTGACAGCCTCACTCTACCCAACAATTTGCATATTTTCTTCATGCTAATTCATGCACGATCCTCTCCCCTCCTCATCCCAGCCTCCCACTTGGTCCTGCTGTTTCTGTCTCTCCAGGAGAGCTTTGGTGGCACTAAGGATGCTCAATCCTTTGTATAGAACACTCATTCACAGCTTTTCTCCCTAAAACTCACCTAGACAGGGAGGGGATGCCCAGATCTGGTCTCTAAATTTAATCAGTTTTTGGCTCCTTTTTTGGCCGTTTTTATTTTTACCAGTCTCCTGTAAACACAGGATTTAAAGAGATGGGAGGAACATCATTTGGAGAGGCAAAAGCAGCAGGAGAAGCCCAACCAGAGCTGTGACGTCTTGTGGAGAGCAAAAGGTGTGATCCCGAGTGGCACAGGGATTGGGATCCTGGTTCCCTTCCCTCCAGGAGGAACTGGAATGTGCTGATCCCTGCTGGGGCAGCCCCATGGTCAGTGGTGCTAACCAATTTGGGTGCTAACACCAAATATCCATTATTATCCCAATTATCTGCTGCTCTTCCTGTGGATCTCCTAAAAACTCCCCTCCGGATTTCACCTGCTGGAGTTACAGCTTTGGAGCTGCAGCACTAAATCACACACTACGTGAAAAGAGGTGAAAAATCTGCCACAGCTTCTGTGTCTGGCAGTCCCAGAGAGAGCCAGATCCCTCCTCAGATCTTTGTTTTTCCCTAATAGCAGATCAAAGCTCCCCTCAGCAGAGACTTTAAGGCATTTGCTGCAAGCAGCAGTTGATTGAGTGCAAATCACAACTGGCAAGGCAGCAGGGACGGGGCTGGGGTGACCTTGAAGCATGAGCAAGATCCAAGTGAAGGATTTGTTCAAGTGAAGTTTGTTTAAGTGAAGTTTAAGTAAATTTCGCCCTAATTTCTTCCTGCAGTTGTGGTATCTCTGCATTTCTGGGGTCCCTTGGGGGGAAGATTTGGCCGTAATACCCCAAGATTTCCCAAAACTACTCCTAGAAGTCAAGGACAGATGAAATGACTGAAGATTAAAGGATTTCAAGGCCAGGTTGGATGTGGCTTGGAGAAAGCTGGGCTATGGAAGGTTTTACTGCCCACAGAACTGGCTGACCTTTAATATCCCTTCCAAGCCAACCTGAGCGATTCTATGCCTTTGGTTGCCTCTCTGGACATCTTTCAGCAAAGAATGAAGATCATCCAAGACCTTCTGCTGCCAAAGCAATGCAGGGCAGGAGCTGATGGGGCACAGAGCTTGGCTTGGTCACTGCACAGCCCGTGGTGGCACCAAACCCACCTGCAGCGCTCCAGATGTCACCTCTGAAGGGACAGCACCTCCTAGAAGCAGCAGAGCAGCAGCACCGAGCAGATGTTGTTTGAAGAAGCCCCAGAGTGATGCAGATGTGGTGGCAGTGGCTGCTGCAGCTTCCCAGGGCGATTTCCGGAGGATCCAGCAGCTGGGACATCCCTGGAGTGAAACCTGCAGGAGAGGAGGAGAGGATGAGCAAAGAGTTCTCCGTGGTGTTTCATTCCACACAGCAGAGCCCTGGGGCTGAGAACAGCAGTTTGGGGGTTGAGGAGCTCACCACGAAGGTGGGGAATGGATTAATCCTGAATCTGTCCTGGGATGCTGAAATGCTGAAATGCGCCTGTGGTGACACTGCTGCTGCTGTTGTGGAGATGGAGAGCTGGTGGCCACATCTCTCCTCCAGATCCCAGCCACCAAAACCAGGTTGGATTTTTGCACTGCAGTTTTTCACTGAGGAAAAAAAAATAATTTAAAAAAAAGGAAACTATTCCAGGCCTGGAAGTTCTCCCCATGATAGGTTTGGATTATATTTTACAGTGTTTATTTACCTTTAAGCACTTCCACTGCTCCTCTGCTGAACTTTTCGGGCTCCACAGGGCAGAGAGGTCCTGGGGAAATCCTGCTGCAATCAACTCCAAGAAGACATTCACATCACGTGGGTTTAGGTGGAAACAGTAAACTTGATTTATTGAAAAAAAAAATCTATTACATTTATTCCTTTATTACACAGGTTTAAAATATTTAAAAATAGCTCTTATGGGCATTACACTTAAATTTTATGACATGTTTATTGGACTTTGAAGAAATGTACAATATGGCATTTGACACTATATTTTAAAAAGGGCCTTATGTACTAAAAGGTTTGTTTTTTTTTTTTTCCATAGGTTTTATTTTTCTTATCAACATTTGTTCAAGTCAATATATATTAAGGGGGAGGAGGGAAATAAAATTACACAAAAAGAAGGTCTGCAAATACAAGTAGTAATTTTATTGCAATATACCGTAGCTAAGTGGTCTGGGGGGGATTGGAACATTTTGGAGCTCAGTACAATTACAACACTGTGGAATTCAACAGAGGAAAATTTTTATTCTTTTTTTTTCTTTTTTTTTCCTTCAAGCAGAGAAATCAAAGTTTAAAAAACCAAAAAACAAAACAAAAAAAAAAAAACAAACACAAAAAAAGAAAACAAAAGAAAATAAAAGAAAAGAAAACAAAATAAAATAAAACAAGAAGAAAAAGCTCCCTTGATGAGAATTGATAAGAGAACCACACGACCTGGGCAGCACACAGGTGGGACAAACATCACAATATGGCTTTGCTGGTGCAGGGAGGATGTGCAACCTTTCCTGACCTTCCTGCTGCTCCTCACCCAGCCTGGTGCCAAGGGGACTGAGAAGAAATTCCTTATTTATTATCCTAAATTCCTTTCCACCGCTCTGCTGCCGGAGTCTGCAGGCTTTCAGGGTAGCACCTTGTTTTTGGTTTTGGATGAAATGGGAAATAAAATGGGAGAGGGAAGAAGGGAGAGGGATGGACATGGCTTTTCCAGGCCGAAAAAAGCACCACTGGCATCGCCGCTCCCTCCAGCACGGCTTTGCCTCCCTTCCTCGGATGCTGCTGCTCTCAGCTGGGGCAGGAGGGGGGAAAAGACATCATATATAGGCTTTTTTCACAGTAAATGTGATGTCTTTTCCTTCATGGTGAAAGCTCAACACTCCATGCCAAAGAAGAATAAAAATAATAATAATTAACCCCCACCTCGCAATAGTTCTTTTCCAGCTGAGAGACCTAAAGGAGGAAAACGGGCAAGGAGGAGAAACACAAACGGCAAAAGGAGAGGGTGACAGCACGCTGAGGAAATTAAAAAAAAAAAGTGGGAAGAGCAGGAGAATTGCAAATTCCCGGGATTGCTGGGCGGGCAGCACAGCCTGGGCTTCGGGACACCCAACATAAATTAGCACCACAAACGTTCAGCCACTGAGGACAATCTGCTCTGGTTCCCACCGGGAAAAGGCATGGATATCCTTGGGGAAACGAACAAAAAAAAAAAGGATAAAAAAGAGAAAAAAATGTGTAAGCACGTTTAATGCTTTTTTTCTACGCAGGCCCATCCAAGGAGGGAGAGGAGCAGGATTTCTAGAGAAGAGATAAGAAGGTGCCATGCATTTATCAGCAGCCAAAATCTGCCTGAAAGTGCCTAAAAAAGCCAAGTGGGAGATTGGCCAGTGGCAGGGTATCCCCAGTGTTGTGTTAAAGTCATCGAACAGATAGCACCACAGAGATATGTAAAAATAACTATAAAAAGCACCTTTTTTTTAATTTCCTTTTTTTTTTTCTTTTACACTTGATATACAAAGAGGACAAATGGATTTCCCCTGCCACTGGAATCTGCCACTGGGAATGGATTCAGGTTTAATTATTATCACCATTTTAAAGGAAAGCTGAGGGAAAAAGAAAGAATTAATTTAAAATCCGCGTGTGAAGCGAGAGGAGGAAAAGGCAGAGACTCAACGCAGATCCTGCTTTTAGATCAGGGGCTTTGTAGGAAATCTGTTTCAAAGTGCCTTTAATTTCCTCATTTGAAAAGCAATCATTCCAAAAGGCATCTGTGGCTCAGGGGGGCTGATTTGCACCTCATCCTGGCGGTAATTCCAAAGCCTCCAGATCCCAGTGTGGGGCTGGGAAGAGGCAGAAGTGGGACAGGAATTGCTGTCTGCATTCCCAGGTGGAAGCTTGGCTGGGATGGAGCGGCTTTAATACAGACAAGGTCACCTGCGTGGTTTGAAGGCAGAACCGCCGCAGCAATTCAAATAAAATACAACACAAATATTTACTTACAAACATACAAAAACAGAAGCACCTGTAACACACAGGGAAGAGATGCCCAGTGTGACCTTTAGTTAGCACTTTGGAAAACATGGAAAATGAGGCAACTCAGTGGAGGAGACACGAGAAATTCTGGAATTGGCCATGGCATCTCCTTGACGATCCAAATCTCACGGAAGGCAACAAAATCCCTCTGAGGAGCTTTGGCAGGGCTTGGATCCAGGACTGAACACGAGGAATTTCAAGTTTTTTTTCCGTTTTTTCTTTCCTTAGGAACAAACAAACAGCTTCGTGGCGAGAAGAGGAGGAGGGAGGAGGTTGCTGGAGGTGAGCTCAGCTCGGCGGCCGTGGGGCAGCAGTGGTGGCAGCAGGGACAGGGACACATCTCCACGTGTGGCTTGTCGGTCATGAGATTCCATATCCGGGTGGGAATGGCCGAGGGGGCGCAGAGGGACTCGTGGGACACAACAAAATAGTGGGGAGGGGGGAAAAAAAAAATTAATAACCCATCGCTGTCCAGTTTCAGACCGTGCACGTGACGAGGAATTCTTCTCTTTTTTTTTCTCTTTTCGTTTTTTTCTCTTTTTTTGTTTTTAATTAAAATGGCGCAATGAGGTTACGAGGTTGCTCATTTGGAGACTAGGTTCAGGTGGCTCTTAGCCCAGGAAGCAAGCTGGTCCCACCTCGAATCCAAATTTCTGTGCCGCTTCTCCGAAGTCATTGAACATGATGTCGACTATGGGGACTTGCTCCACTTTGGGAGTGTTGATTTCCAGGATGGTTTTCTGGTAGCCTTTCCTTGCCTGGAGTGGGGGAGAGAGGGAGAGAGAGAAGCTCTGAGGATTCCTCCAAACCAGCATCAGCACAATTGATTATTTAATTGATTATTTAATTGATTATTCACTCTGCTGGGGGTATGGTGGTGATCTTTCCCAGGAATTTTCTGCCCCAAACACAAATTATTTGCACACATGCCCTCGGGTGACCACTGAAAAATCCCTAGGAGATGCCCAAATCCTGGAGCACAAGCACATCATGACGTTCTAACTCTGCTCTCAGAGTTAGAATTTCCATTTCCAAGCTGGAATGGGAGCTTGGGAAAATCCTTGTGGCTGTGGAAGGGTTGTTTTGCCTCCCCGAGGACATGCCTGGCTTGTTGAGCAAATGGGAGCGATTTAATTTGAATATATTAGTGTGACTATTACCCAAAAAAAAGATCACATTTAAAGTTTGATGGAATTCACAAGGTGCTGTTGTCTTTTTATCATGCCTGGTGGCCACGGAGTTATTTCCAAAATATAAATAATTATTAGAGGAGCAGAAGTGCCCCCGAGGGCATACAAAGCTGCACAAACAAGTGAATTTATGGAGCAGCTTTCGGCTCTGCCTTTCCCTGTGATTTGTGTGTCTCGGAAGAACAGGCTGGAGCGCAGCTACTGAGAAAGGGCTGGAAGTTCAGGAAAAACAGGAATTCAGGGAATTCAAATGGGATGAACACCAGCCATGGGGACCCTCAATAGGTATGGCTCAATCCTGGAATTATTTAGGTGGAAAAGACCATTTGGATGATGGGGATCATCCACAAAACCAGCACAGGAAGGGATTGCAGCACTCATTCCCACAAAAGAGGTAAAAGCATCTCTAAACTCCTGGTGGAATTCTCTAAATTCCTGACAGCCTTTTTTTTTATGGGTCTCAGATTAAAGATTCAGATTAAAAATCATCTTTATTTGAGAGAATTAATTATAAACCCCAACTCAAATAAATAAATCAGTCTTAACTATCCCTGTGCTTTCGCAGCACAATCTGCCAAGGCAGCAAAGGTTTCCAGGAGACACATCCACCTCAAAATGTGCAACATGTGATCCTCCAAAACCCCTGAGATTCAGAGGGGGAAGGAAGAGGAAGATCCTTTTTCCCAAGGAATTTGGTGTGAGCAGGGGACTCCAAGAACTTTGAGGATCAACTTCTCCTGAGTGTTTCCAGAAAGGGACTGGATACCCTTTCCCTCACCAGGAATGTGTTAAAAGAAGTGATTCTGATCTGATTTTCCTTATTTCTCCTCCTGTAAAAAATCTGTTTGTGCCAGAACAGAACCATTTCAATCTCAAATTACGTGGGGAGCTTTTTCTGTCAAACATCTCAATCTTTCTGTCCCGTGGGCTTCAAGTGCTGCAGTTCCAGAGGGTGGGAATTATGCATGTTTTTACACCAGCAAGCTGGGGCTCAAAATAAATGCAGGCAGCACCTGCTTTGCCAAATTTTTCTCTCCTGAGGGCAGATTTTTCGGAGTTTAAACCCAAATCAGGCATCCAAGAGGAGTTTGAAGCAAAGGGAGGATGTGGAAATGGTGGCTGTGCTTGTGGCCAGCAGAGTCCAGAGCCTCCCTGGGGCTGCACAAATAAATAATCCCAACCAGCCCCCTGCCAAACCCTTCCTGCTTTGCCTCCAAGATTTCCTGGGAGCAGCAAGAGAGATTCTTATCAAACCCTGAGAATTTCATATCCAACCAGGTGTTGGGTGTGAAACCTCACATTGCTCACCTCTCCCCGCGTGAGGAGTTGGGTAAGAGCAAAGGCACGGAGCGACTTTCAAAAGCAAGCAGCGTTTTTAGGCAGGTTAATTGGATTAATCAGATTAATTTGACTGCTGGAGGAGCTTCAGCTCCCCCTAACCTCCAGCAGGATCTTGGAATAATTTATTCCCAACTCAGGGAAGAGCAAGACTGACACTTCTCTCATCCCTCACAACAACTCCATCAACCACAGGAAATTTGGGGACGATTTGCTCTGCGAAAGATGGCTGCAGGGGAGGGGACAGAGGTGTCCCCAGGGCCAGGGTGACCCACGTACCGCGCAGCCGTCGAGGGCAGCCCGGATGTAGGGGTTGTTGTCGTAGGACATCTCCTCGTCGTTGGAGCCCAGGAAGCGAATGGCCTTGTCGTAGCTGTTGGTGGTGGCATCGTGCCAGGCCACCGACTGGTAGCAGTTGTAGGTGATGTTCTGGTGGGCCGAGGCGCTCAGCAGCCGCAGGAAGGTCATCTGCACCACCCCGATGGGGTTCCCGTCCGAGTCCACGTAGGAGAGCTGGGGACAACACTGGGCAGTGAGGGACAGGGACACGCGGCTGGCGGCTCTGAGGGACACGGTGGCACCGGCAGGAACTGCTCCTGCCACGCTGTGGGCATGGGGCTGCTCTGCTGCCCCGTGAAACATTGGGTTCTCCTGCTGGATGGGAGCTAAACATTAAAGCTAACGAAGGCAGGAAAAAAAAAATCAAGGTGATTCCATCCGTGCTTGTGAGAGGATGGAAATTTGGGGATATGTGTCAAGTTTAAGGCAATATTGAGATTATTTCTCCAGCTTGTGGAGAGAAAGCAAATTCCTGTGAGGCTTCAGGGCTTTATTTTTCTGGCCTGTTTGACACGATTTTCTGACTGCTGGGGGTTTTTTGTTCTGCACACCCCGGGGGATTCCCCATTCATTTTTCCTGGGCACTAAACACTGGGGTTTGAAGCAATCTCTGCACTCCATCTGCAGCAATGCTGTTCCTGCTGATAAGGGCTTGGGGCTGCCCTGCTTGGCAAAGTGGCGCTCAGCTAAAGGGAAAATGGATCTGCTGCTCTGTTGGGAGCACAGAGCTGCTCTTGCACAGAGATTTGCTCCTTTCTGAATATATTTCTACAAAAGAGAATTTAGTGTAACCCAATGCCAGCACTTGGGGCATTCAGGACTTAGTGGGATTTTCACACCCCGCAAAATGAGTTTGCAGGTATGAACTGACTGTGCCTGAGGTGGGATTTCTTTAGCAACAACCAGGAGAAAAACAGAATCACCCAACCAGTGCGGATTTCTTCCAGGTACCACGAACCCTCGAGTTGTGGCGCAGGCTGCAAACGGTAGAAGAGATTCATAACCAGGCAAACAAAACATGGAATTAAAACGAGAATCCAAATAAATGAAGATACCAACCGGTTTGTCAGGATGCTGCTGCGCTGTCCTCCTGAGAGTTAAATGTGACTGACCAGGAGAGAGCCACGCATGCCAGGAGGAGCTACCAGAAAACCACCAGCATGTGGAAGGAAGGGGACAAAAAAATGCCAAGAACGTGTCACACACCCAGTGTGGCACTACTGATCTGCAGGACCTTCTCTTGTAGGGTTTTGTTTCAAATCAGTGCTTGCTTTGCAGCCTGGCTGCTTCTTAAGGGGTCTTTTGTCACTCAGCCTCTGTAGATTTTGTGAAGCCCTGAGCAGCTGGAGCCACTGGGAGCTGGTTGTGTGCACAATGTTTGCTCAGAGTTTTGGAAAATTCAGTCCTTTCCTCGTTTCTCTGTGCTGGGATTTCCCTGTGGCAAGTGCCGTGTGGAAAGTGGGGATAATGGGATGGGATAATGGGATGACATGGGATGGGATTTTATTTTTTATTTATTATTTTTTTATCCCTCCAAAACCAGCTCAGCTTCATCCCGAGGAAAGATAAGGAATTGGCTGCCAATGCTCTGTGGCAGTGATTAATGATGGTGTGGGAGCAGCAAAGCCAGCTGGTTGTGCTGTATTTCAGATTTACTGCATCCCTCTTGCTTCAGGTGTCCCCAGGAGAAAGGCAGCATCTCCCCAGCTGCACACCTGGGGTAATCCCAGGGTTTTTTTGGAGCCCCTGACAGCACTGGGAATCTTCCCCTCAGCTTTGGGGTCCCCATGGGCTCAGCCCCCCATTTTTGGGCTGCATGGAAAGACAGCAGGGACCTTCTTCACATAATAATAAAGAAGCTACAGCCAGAGGGGAACTCAAACTCCTTCATTCTGCCCATCCACAAACAGATTTCAGCTGACATTGGATCCACCAGGCAAATGTCTCCTTAATTTACCAGTCTCACAGTTCCCAGTACTGACTGGGGTAAAACCAGAGCAAATTTAAAAATAAAGAAATCAATAAAAAATTTGTGGCCTGCGTGTCTGACTGCTTTGTAATTTGCTTGGGTAGATCTTCCACATACTGGTGGCCTTTTATTTTTTTTTTCAAACAGAAAAAGCAGGACAGGTGTAAAAAAAAAAAAAAAAGGGCGAGAAAATGACAACACAAAAAGGTGGAACAGAGAGCTCCAAGTAGCACCAGAAATGTTTTTAATCTAAAAAAGAATAAGCCCTAAGCTCTAGGCTGGCAACTGAGCCTCTACAGAGAGCTGGGGAAAAGAGAAGCAGGGAAGAAGGAGAAGTGGAGGTACTTGGAACACGAACTGATGAAGTGCTCTGTAATTAAGCCATGAGTAGTTGCCCTCCAAGGAGCCACGAGGCTGAAGCCTTGGCTTTGCAGCCTGATTTGATGATGCAGAAAAGCTCCAGAAGCCGTGTCCTCCTCGAGGGCACAATCTGAGCAAAATGTGGTTTAGTGGCGATGGAATGCAGCGTGGGAAACAACGCAGGGGGTCGGGTTGTTTGCCCTTTAAGGTGGAAATTGGGGCCCTGGGAGGGGACAACTCTGCTCTGTGGGACACAGCAGAGCAGCTCTGCTTTGATCCGAGGAATATCTGCCCTCCCCTAATTCTCCTGGTTTGACTGAGCTCCTTGTCTGCATCCCAATTCTGTAGGGAGTGACACACCATGGGGACATTTCCGTGGCTTCAGGAGACCTGGATGGCACAGATGTGACATCCCTGCCCAGGACTATCTCTCCACAAAGTGGATGTCCTGCTGCAGGACAACAAACCAGAGCTTTTCCTGGTTATGCAGTGCTTACATCAAGTGTTGTTTGACCTTAAAACAGCTTTTCCCCCCTGGAAAAATCTTTAATTGTGACTCAGACAAATTCTCTTCCACTAGGCTTGGCAAAGGCACGTGGCTGGAAATCTTCCTTTAGAAGATGACTTTGTGTCTCCCAAGCTCTGGGTCAGCACGGGAGTTCCCATGTGGATCATCTCCAGTGTGGGAGACAAAATCCATCCTCTGGGGAAAACGGAGATGTGCAGATCCAGCTCTGTGCTCAGCTCTGGGCTGGAGCACCATTTCAGGGATCTTTCAGCTCTTGGGGTAAGGCTACACTGCTGGGGGACAGCAATGTGGGACAGTGACATGGGGACAGCCATGATGGGAGCTGATGGGATAGAAACAGCAATCCCTGTGGGGTGGAGCACCTTTTTTGGGATGGAGCACCCTTTGGGATGGAGCATTCCCAGTGGGATGGAGCACTCTTTTTGGAAGCACTCTGGCTGGAGCAATCCCTGCGGGATGGAGCATTCCCAGTGGGATGAAGCACTCTTTTTGGGATGGAGCACTCTTTGGGATGGAGTATTCCCAGTGGGATGGAGTATTCCCAGTGGGATGGAGCACTCTTTTTGGGATGAAGCACTCTTTTTGGGATGGAGCACTCTTTTTGGGATGGAGCAATCCCTGTGGGATGGAGCATTCCCAGTGGGATGGAGCACTCTTTTTGGGATGGAGCACTCTTTTTGGGACGAAGCACTCTTTTTGGGATGGAGCATTCCCAGTGGGATGGAGCACTCTTTTTGGGATGGAGCACTCTTTTTGGGATGGAGCACTCTGGGGTGGAGCAATCCCTGTGGGATGGAGCATTCCCAGTGGGATGGAGCACTCTCTCTGGGGTGCAGAACTCCAGCAGGGCTCCATGAAGACAAACCTGCCCCAGGTCCCCCAGGCCATCACCATGTCCCTTCTAACCAGGGCAAAGCTCATCCCTCACCACTCCTGCGCTCCCAGCAAGGCAGACTGGCACGAAGCACCTACACTGGCTTCGGTGTCTCTCTCAGCATTCCACCTTAAACATTTCCATGGGTTTGGAGGGGATTAGTCCAGCATGCAGAGGCAGCAGTGTGGCCATACCAAAGCAGGTGACAAGCTCTGACCCAGGGCCAGGGTTAGCCACTTACCAAAGACCCCCGCTTGTATTGACTATACCATGTGGAAGGCTGCTCTTTGGGCCAACGAGCCATTTTACTCTGTAAAATATGACAGGGGTTAAAGGAAACAGAAAGCAACAGGATGCATCTTACCAGTTTACCGCGCTTGAATTCACTGAACCACGAGCCTGGGTTTTCCTTGGGCCAGGAAGTAATTCTAGCCTAGTTTGTGGATGGAAAGGAGGGAAGAGAGAAAGAAAAAAAAAAGTCAAAATTAAAAAGGTTACATTCATTCCGGAGTCTGCATGTCTTATTGAAACTGTCCAACTTGCTTTAAAATGGGATTTTTCATCTTTATACACTGATAATGAGGGCAGAAGGTGGCTCTGAAGGAGAGGAGGATGGAGTGGTGCTGCTCTGGCACCTTTGCTAAGGGCTGAGGATCTCTGCCTCCTAGAAACTTGAGATGCAAATCCAGCAGTGGCAGGAAAATTAAAAGGAAAGACAGAGAGGGGGAAAAAAGCATGGATGGGAAAAGGTGCATTGATCTCCACAGGAGGGCTGTGGTGGAAAGGCAGTGTTGGTGCTGGAGAAGCCTTGCTGCCTCTCCAATGCCAAATCCAGGAGCTGTGGGGCTGGGAAAGGCAAAGGATGAGATGAAGGAGAAGCCTCTGCCTGCCTGCTGTGCCTGAGGTGCTGGACGCACAGGATGGAGCTCCAGGTAGCCAGGGTGACCCTGGGGGTGACCTGGACAAGCAATCAGCCATCAGAGCATCCTGAAGGCATCCCCAGCTGGAGCAGCTTTTTGAGTCAGAGCACAAGGAAGGAGCACGGCTGCTCCCTCAGCCTCCCACATCCCCCTCGTTTGTGCTGCAAATCTCCCCAAAAATCAACAGCCAGGCTCCAGGTGCCTGGGGATTGTCACTATTGTCATTCCCTCTCCAGGAGGTGACTGCAGAGCGAGGCTGAGTGTTTGTGCTGGCTGAGGGAGGAACTGAGAGGAGCCACGGCTGGAACTCTGCTGTGCCTCATCACAAACCCACTCAGCCACCACCCACTGCTGGGGTGGCTGCTGTTTGCATCCCTCTGCATGGGAAAAGCTTTTCCTGATGGATCCCAGCATGGCATTTGTATTTGAGGAGCACTGCCGCTCCACAGAGCTCCAGAACCCTGGGAGATCATGGCCAGACTCTGAGCTGTCTATGCCTGCAGGAGAAACACAGCCCATGGATGCAAGGGAGGGGAAATCCATCTCCTCCTCAAACAGCCCCAAGAAAAAACTCAGGGAGGATTTATGTTGTGTGCAATTTGTCTTGTGCTGACACACATTTCTGGTGGGTGAAATCCAGCTCAGCTTTGTCACAGCTGGAGCACAACTGTGACACTGGCACAGCTCCCCCCAGGCTGAATCGTTGTGTTTCTGCTTGGCCAGTGCCAGAGCTGGTCCCCAGGCAGAGGGAAGAGCAGCTCTGGATAAAACAGAGTGCAGGGATTGAGGACAAAAATGATGAGTATGGCTGAGCTAAGAGCATCATTACACAAATAACTTCATCAGCCTTGTGCAGCGATGCCAGGCAGAGCTCTGAGCCTACTTGCAATCATTTAGGATCATTTACCCACGAGAAACAGCAAGGAAAAATGACAGGAGGTAAACATTTATCTGCTCTGCCTGGAGACACAGGGAGGGGAGAGGAACCAGTGGAGCTTGGGAATGCAGGCAGTGGAGCAGGGCTGTGGGAGCTCCAATTCCTGCACCAGCACACACCTCTGACAGGGACAGCAAAGTCAAAAAAATTGAGGTTTTAGCATTTATGATGCCTGGGAAATCATCAAAGATTCAAATCGCAGTTTCACTCTGACTTAAAGAAATTCTCTTTGTCAACATAGTCATTATTTTAGAAGCTAATGTTGTGTAACAAAGGAACGTTCTGGATCTTTGGTCCTTCCTTGCTGTTGTTCAATCCTCCTGAAATTGGCTGGCTATGAATATTCATCTCAGGAAACCATCTCTCACCAGGATAGAGGGGGAAAGCAAAGGTGCTGTGGACTTACTCCTTCAGATTTCTTATCAGGGAAGATGCAGGTCTCTCCTCCAGCTGTGAAGTTACAGTAAACTTTGAAAGAGTCCCTGGAACATCCTTGGTTGGGATCAACCCAGTATTCCCCTGGATGAGGGAAGAAGAAGGGAAGATAGAATCAGAATAAAAGGGCACTTCAGCAACGTTTTCACCAGGGATGTTTCATCTCTCACAGGCTTCTATCTGAACATCATTTTTTGAGAAACTGGTCATGGTCTGGTGTGAATTAAAGGAGATTTTTCATCCCATATCTATACAGAACATTTCAGCTGGAAGGGCTGTCCTATGATATCTGGCCCAACTCTACATATTCCTTCTCCACCAGCCACATTCCTCATGGATCACCAGACCCAGGGACTCCCCAAATTCTTCCTCTCTCTGCCCTCACTTCCATGCAGAGCTGGAAATTCCCCCACATTCCCTCCATCCCGAGACACACCGTCTGGGAAATCAGGGTGGCAGAGCTGCAGGTCCTTGCAGGTCCTTGCTGGGTTGTGCTGAGTGCCCAAGGGATGCTTCATCTGCTCAATTTCCAGTTTCAAGGAATTCAGGGAGCCGAAAATCTCCTCCATGCCGTCGGCGTAGTCCATGTAGTTGTCGGCGTTGCCGTCGTCCACCAGCTGGCTGGCATCGATGTTCCTCCTGGTCCTCTTGGAAGCCTGGATGGGCAGGGGCTGGATGACTTCTCCAGGAGGACCCTGATTAGTGGGGAAATCGAAGACACAGCTTGTCATTTCATTGGGAAAAGGAGAGAAGAAAAGGAGAAGCAGCAACGTCCCAAAATACACACTGGACGTGGAAAACACCCCAATGGTGCTGAAACCTCTGCTTTCAACCTTCCCAATCTCAATCTTCTACCTTCCCTCATCATCTTCCACCTCCCCTTGTCCTCTTCCCATTCATAACTCCTCCCTTCCCATCCTGCTTTCTTCCCCAGCGTCTCCGAGAGATTCCAATCCATTGCTAGGATTGGCGAGGAATTTTTGTCCGGAGATTTTCTGCTTCCCAAATCCCTGCACCCACTGAGTCTGAACTTCATGTTGTGGGTTCTACTTACAGGAGGCCCTGGGGGTCCAGGAAGACCTGATTCACCCTTTGGACCTGTGGGACCCTGGGTGGAAAAACAAGAAAAAAGTCATGAGTCAATCAGGAGAATTCACCTGTAACTTTTATCGCATCCCAAACATGAAACTGTGGCTAAAACTTCACTCTCGCCCCTTCAGACACACAAGAGGAGTCTCCCTGTACCCACCTCCCATGAAAATGGTATTTTTGGTTATTTTTGGTGTTCAGGTAAAAGAAAAGATCAAACACCTGGAGTTAAGCAGTCGATTTTTTCTTACACTTCCTATGAAAAAGGATCTTTCAATGCATAAAATCTTTAACTATCTGAACCAATTTTACAAGTCAAAGAGAATCTTCGAGTTAATAAAACATCGACTTCTGGATGGGAAAAAGACACTAAGAAGTTGCCCAAAAGAGGAATTTTTAGCTGCCTGCACAGGAGGTCTGCACCACGAAGTTCCAGAGTCTCATTTCTCACCGAGTTCTTCACTTTCCAGCTTCCCACCTCCCGCTTTTCAAGGTCTATTTTTAATCCCCTCCACTCTCCAGCAGCAGCTTCTCTCCTCAGGACTAAGCACTGGGTTGCTCCTTGTGATCTCACCAGGATAGAGGGGGAACTGCTCTTTGGGGAAGTGCAGCTGTGGCACAGAAACCTTTCCCAATTATCATTCCTGGGCTCAGGCAGCTTGGAAAGGCAGAGTTTGCTAAGTCCTCTCTGCTAATTGCCCTAATGACACTGATGAGGGGAGTCCCAGCCTTAATAAAAACCCTTCAGCCTCTTCCTTTAGCAATTTCTATACTCACTGATGAGCCTTTAGCACCTTTGGGACCAGGTGGACCCTATGGAGAGAGAAACACAGAAAGGAGTTGATTTCCAAGCAGAGAATTCAGGCTCTCCTCAAACAGAGAAATGCTACAAAAAGGGAATTTTTAAAAAATTTACTCCCTATTTCCATTTTTCACATCCACTTGAGACGGGTGTTGCTTTTATTTGCAAAAAGGATTTGTGTCAGAGCTCCACACTCCTGCCCCAGCAGGGACTGGGAAAGCTGCTGGGTGATTCCTGAACACGGTGATGATCCTGGCTCTGTGCTCAGGACACCCAGCTGGGCAGGATGAGGCATTTGGGCATCCAAAAAAGGGATAAAAATCACCAAAAAGGGCAAAGAATCACAGTGGGATTGCAGATCATCGAAAAGAAAGGGGGAGAGAATCAGGGTGGGATGATTTCCCAGTGTGAATCTCCCACGTCACTTCCAGCACTCCTGGAATTCATCCAAGGGTTTTTTAATGAGCTGAACAAAACCTTTGTGACCAACATCATCCTTCAAGGGCTGTGCTGGGAATTCCTGGGAGCACCAGAATGACTCCTGTGCAGCTCCCAAGGAATTCCAGGATCAGGAATTGTCACCTACCGGTAATCCTGGGGGCCCTGGAGGTCCGATGGGTCCAGAAGGACCTGTGATACCCTAAAAGAGAACAGCAAAATGCTGATTTGCATGCAACAATTCTGGCCTGAAACTTCACAACCAACCCCTGCTCCATTCCAAGACGGAGCTTGAGTTGCTTTTTGAAGTCCAGAAAAGAGCGTGGATGAGGAATTTCATATCTCGTTGAGGCACACGCGTAAAAATCAGTCCTTCAGATGAATATTTAATGGCACCATCCCTCCAAGTCTATTCAACTCTTTCATACGACCCTTGAGGATGTGCTTCCCACAAAAACGGGTCATTTTGGAGCAGATCCATTTTTCACACGTAGAATAAACCACATTAACACAGAAAATATCCCTCAAAAACTGGCATGGATCTCCTGCCAGGGCTGACTATGCTGCACCTCCTCAGGGTACAATGATCCAAAGCACATTCCAGGAAGGATTTTTGGAATATTTACCTGCTCTCCTTTGGGTCCTGCTGAGCCCTGGGGACCTGGGAGACCTCTGTCACCCTTTTCTCCCTGCTCTCCCGGAGGTCCAATGAGACCAATTAAACCTGGGTGACCCTGGGGGAAAGCAGCAGATGTTAATTGGGATTTCTGAGTGGAGAGAGCAAAGACATTCCTAGATCCAACCCCAAATATCTGAGCAAGGTGACAGGCGTTTGTAGCAATCTCTGACATGGGGAAGTGGCAGAGTGGAGCAAAATAGGTGATTTTTACAGCAGAAAATGCTACAAATATGGAAACAACCTCTGCAATGGGGCAGCTGTTTATTCCCTGGGGTTATATAAACATAAAAATACATATATATATGAGACAGAAATGACACTCCCCAGCCCCTGCCAGCTGCAGGACTCCTCCTCAGTGACATTTCTGCCCCCACATCCCAACAGGGATCGTGCAATGGGATCCTGGGGGGATTCTCACCTTCTCCCCTTTAGGACCAGAGTCTCCTTTCAGACCAGGCAAACCCGGAGGGCCCTTTGGGAGACAGGCGGAAAACAAAAAATGGAATTAATTCATGCCACAATCATTCACCTGTATCAAAAATTGATGGAATTGGATGCTCTGGACATACCATTGGGCCTGGAGGACCATCTGGGCCAGGGGATCCCGGGAGACCTTGTTCACCCTGTAAAACAGTGCAATTCCCTCAAAAAACACTCATTCCTGACAGCAGTGCTCCCAGTGGGAATATTGTGATCATTCACCTGTGCCAGGGAAGCTTTGCCCTGGCTTTTCACAGACGGCAAAAGCAAATGGATTTATATTCCTTTCATGTTCAAATCTCTGCTGGAAAAGGGACTTTCTTTGTCATAGAATATCCCCCATGGAGAGTGGCTGAGAAGACCCAAGACTCACATAAAACATTCCAAGAGGTGATATTCACCATTCCATTATTTCCATTAATTACGTCTTATCTGCTGTCAGGCATTCCAGCTCAGACAGAACACTGGGAAAAGCATCTTCCACATGGATGGGACACTGGAACAACCTGCCCAGAAGCTTCCTCAGACTGGGAATACTCACAACTGGACCAGGAATCCCACGAAGACCATCAGGGCCAGGCTTCCCTGGAGCACCTTGGGGACCAATTGGCCCAGTCTTCCCAGGAGGTCCTTCCAAACCAGCCTCGCCCTGGGTGAAGAGGCAAGATGGTTTCACTTGTGCTGGGATGACTTTTTGAGATACTCCGTGGATGATCTTTCACATCAAACACATAAAACTCTCTGCTCCTCGATTTTCCCATCGCTCCATCCACCTTAGGTGACCTCCAAACTCCTTCCCTTTTCAGCCTTGCCTGAATTCCAGCAGGAACCACCCTTTGGCTCTGGGTTCTCCTGGGTTCAGTGCTGGAGAGAAGCTACCCAAGGACATCCACCCTCTCCCTCCCCTGCTGCTGCCACGATGGGATCTCAAATTTCCAACCCTATCTCCATTTCCCCACCGCTCCCACCCAAACAATGGTGGCCCATTAATGCTGTGTTTGCCCGGGGAAAGGCCACGGGGCTGTGCACACCCCGTTATTTACAACACATTAAATTGCCAAATACAGCACTCGCTTGTTTCCAACGAAGGGAAACATTCCCATGACCTTACCAAGCCCTAATTATCTCCACAGAGCTTGTTAAGAGCTGAAACATAAGCTCAGATTTGAGGCCAGTGGCCCCAAATTCGGGCTAATTTGTTGTAACACGCAGCAAAATCAACTCCCTGCCTTTCCAACGCCAGCCTTGGCAGAGAGGGAAATCCTCTCGGAATATCAAGGACACAGCAGAAGTGAAATCCCATTCAGCTCTTACCTTGGCTCCTTTCTCTCCCTGCCTTCCTTCGGGACCAGCTGGACCAGGAGGGCCCTAAAGAAAGCCCAAAATAGATGGAAAACACAATTAGATCCCGCTGATCTGAAATGGTCCATTGGAATTAGCAAAACGATGCTCCAGCCCTAGGGAAGGAGGCAAAATGGAGACAAATATCTCTGAAAAGCTTTTTAAATTAGCTCGTTGCTAAATGAATCCCTGGGTTCTGCCAGCGAGGCAGGAAGAGCAGGAGTGCCTCATCCTTGGATTTTCTCTGGGCTGTTAACATCCTTAAAAAAAAATCCATGGGATTTGCCTGGCAGCTTCCCACCAATTTCCAATGACTGTGGATGGTGCATATTACTTTATATTTTTATTATCACATATTTTACACAGTATTTACACATCATTTATTGCAGGCTTAGTAACACCACGAGTTTTAAAAAGCGAACAGAAACACATTTGGTAAAACCCTCCTAAAGAACCAACTCACCCTTTTTCCTGGGGGTCCAGAGGGGCCTGGCTCTCCCGTGGGCCCAGGGGAACCCTGCATGGAGAGAGGGGAGAACGAGGCATGAGTGCACCACGGGATTTGGGAAAGAGCAGCCAACGTGGCAAACCTGAGTCAGCCTTGTGAGTTTGTGGCGTGGGAGAACACAGCAACTCCAACCAACACCTCCTCGGGGTGCAGGTGGTATCCTGTTTTAGCCCTTCCCACCATGAAATGCCAGAAGGCAGGGAAAAGCGAAAATCAAAGGGTTGGGTGCTGCTTTTCCGTGAGACAATTTATGGGTTTGGGGTGTAGGGCTAAGAAGTCTGGATGGGGGGATGGAGGGGTGGGTGGATGGATGGATGGATGGATGGATGGATGGATGGATGGATGGATGGATGGATGATTGATGGATGGATGGATGGATGGATGGATGGATGGATGGAGATGGATGGATGGATGATAGATGGATGATTGATGGATGGATGGAGATGGATGGATGATGGATGGATGGAGATGGATGGATGGAGAGATGGATGGCTGGATGGATCATGGATGGATAGATGGACGAAGATGGATGACACAGACAGCAAGGAATGAGATCCTCAATGGGCAATTCCCACCAGTTCTGGTGGGAATGAGAGGCTCAGTGTCCCTTGGGCACTGTGGGGAACAGCTCTCATCTCTCCAGGTACTCACAGTCTGTCCAGGTTCACCATCATCACCTTTGTCACCAGGGGGACCATCTTGACCCTAAAAAAAGGAACAAAGGGTTTGTTTAGGGTTTGACTCAGGTTGAGCGGAGTTAATGCTGAGGAGCTGCTGGGAATGAGCAGCACAGCCAAGGTTCACCACAGCAAGAGGAAGAACCTCAGTGAGACCAACACTTACAGCTGGGCCAGGCTCTCCAGGAGGACCAGGGTCACCAGGAAAACCAACTGGGCCCTGCAAAGAGACAAGAATATTCCCAAGTCAGAGCTGTTGCTCCTGGAGAACTGGAGAGCATCAGTGACAACAACAGGACAACTTTGCAGCTGCAGTGTTTTCATTCTGTCCCAGCCAGGCCAGCTCTGCATTCTGACTACCAGAGCTCCAAAGGCAACACTGGGAGTTCCATCCCAGTTTTTGGAAATCCATCAGACAGGTGCCAGCAGAATCCTCCCAGCTTTGGGAATGTGCAGATTGGAAAGTTTTGCTTTCTCTCATTCCCCAGTGAGTGACATTTTTCACAGGAGGAGCCTCTCAGAGCATTTAATGACTGAAACACTTCACCATTCTCCTCCATACAATGTCTGTCGGGTGCTCCAAATGATTCCAGGAGCAGCCCGCGACCCACCACAGATATCCCAAATCCCATCTGTCAGGAGGGATGACTAAATTCCCCTGCCTCCTCTGCTGCTTTATGCCATCCTGCCTTATCTCATAATAAATTCCAGGCATCGGAGGAGCCTGCAAGATAAACCCTGTGCCATTGTCACCTGGTGGAAATCAGCAGGGCTCCACCAGAGCTAGAAAAATGAGCATCAGCTCATTTTGGACCTGGGTGTAAAGGTACAGCTCCCAAATCCACAGGAATCTCCTTGGTGCTGTTGTGGAAGCTCAGCCCTGGTGCCTTGGAAAGACCTTGGAAAGCCATAAACACAAATAACCCTACTGCAGCTCCTCTCCATGGGCTGAGATTCCTGACAGCCGGCAAAAAGGACTTATAATTCCAGTAATTGATGGGAAATAGGGTGCAGTGGGGTTTTTCCCTCATCAGAACCCTGGTATCATGGATCACTAGAGGAACAAATCTGTGCCTGGTAAGTATTTCAAATTTCCACAGATATCTCTGGGAACACCTTTTCATGCAGAAATCTCTGCTGGGCAAGGCAAAGAAAGACTAAAGGGCTACTTACAGGGCTGCCTTTGGGGCCATCATCACCTGGTGGGCCTTTGGGGCCAGGTGGACCAGCAGCACCAGAGGGACCTGCTTCCCCCTTTTCACCTCTTTCACCTTTGGGGCCCTGTGAAGGAGAAAAAGCTTTTATTATCCATGAGGAAAAAAACTTCCTGATCTCTATCCTTTAATCAATTCAGAGCAAGAAGCTCTATTTGTGTCTCCAAACACAAGGACATGATTTAACAGTCCCTTCCCACAAGGACTGGATGGTGCTCATGGTGTTGAGTCGTGGGTAGCCCAGATTTGGTGACTAAACGTGAGCCTATAAATACCCAGGAACGTGGCAATGTGTCATCAATACCCAAATCCAGGACAGGGCTGGTTCAATCCCTGCTGTCCCTCCACACCCACCCCTCTCCAGCACATCCATGCCTCTCCCAGGCTGCACTTACCGGGAGGCCAACCTCGCCAGGGAGACCAGGCTCACCAGATTCCCCAGGTTCACCCTGCACGGGGAGAAAAAGGATGGAAACATTCACATTTCTGCAGGGAGATGAGTTTTCTGCTGCCACAGCAAAGCTCCTGCACGAGAGCTGCAGCAAACTCCTGCTTCAGGTTCGTCCACATGCTTTACCTTCTCTCCTACTGCGCCAGGATTTCCTATTCCCCCAGGAGGACCCTGCGGACCATCTGCTCCTGGTGGCCCAGATGGACCTCTGGGTCCTGGTGGGCCAGGTGGACCCTGAGAAAAAGGAAGGATGGATTAAGATGGATTTCTCAGAGCCATGTCAGTGATGAAAAAAGAAGCATGGATGTCCCTTACCATCTGCCCAACGTCACCTGTCTCTCCCTTCTCCCCAGGCGGTCCAGGCAGGCCCTGTGGAGGTGGAGAGGATGAGTTTGAGCTGTGAACATCTCAGCTCTCATCTCCTTAAGCCCTCCCTGGATGCTGCAGATTACCTGCAAGCCCACAGGGCCAGGGGGACCGGGGAAACCTCGGGGTCCTTCATCTCCTTTCTGCCCAAAGAGGCCTTGCTGTCCTCGGGGTCCAGGCTCTCCATCAGCTCCCTGCAAGGACAGGGTCTGGTCAGCCCAGGACAGACTTGGGGTCACACAAACCCCATCCCACCACCCCCAGCTGCAGCCAGATGATGCCCGGCTCGTGTTGGGCAGCAGGCAGAAATCATTCCAGTGCTTCCCAGGAGGATTTCTGGGGAAAAAAATGGATTTCTGCTAAGAGGGACAATACTCACAGCTGGGCCAGGCTGACCAATTGGACCCTGGGGACCGGTGGGACCTGGGGGACCCTGTCACAGAAAAGAAGTGCAATGTCAGCGTTAGGAAAAGAGGGACAAATCCACCTGGAAAAGGTGAATTCCTTCAACACAGTCTCCTTTAAAATGGCATTGATTCCCAAAAGAGAGAGGGAAAACAGGGTCAGGTCTCCCTGGACACCCCAGCACTCCTCAGCCCTGGTGCCAGTGGAGAGCAGACACATCTAAACGTATTTTTTTCCCCAGCAAAGCCGTGTCCAAGCACCCAACTCTGACTCATGGGTGATTCCTGCTCCTCAGGCTCTGCACAGCACATCAAGGGTGCTCCACGTGCTGCAAACAACTGGAATTCCCACAGAATTGCAGGATGGTTTGGGTTGGAAGGGACCTTTAAAGATCTCCTGCTCCAACCCCTCTGTCACGAGCAGGGACATCTTCAACTAAACCAGACAGAGAACTTCAGCCAAAGACCCAACTCTGATGGCAACACTGCTCGTGTTTCACAGATATTTCCATGGCAAGTGGGTGATGTGGAAATATCTCAGTGTTCCTGGGAGCTGGAGGCTCCCACTCGAGGCACTCACTCTTTTTTTACATCATGTGGGTATTTGATGAAGCAGAGAAGATGAATCAACATCAGAAAGAAAACGACAGAAATTTGATTTCTATTTCCAGCAAGTCACACAATGAGCCACACTCAGGAGAAGCAGTGACAGCAGTGTCCCCTCCACTCACCTGCTCCCCTTTGTCACCTTTGCTGCCCTTCTGACCTGGCTCTCCGATCTCACCCTGCCAGGAACAAAGAGACAACGTTAATTCCTCACCACTTCCACATCTCAGCATCCCAGCAACAGTCCTTTGTCTCATCCCAAAGATCCCAAATCCCACAGGAACACCCCAGAGTGTGCTGAATAATGCCAGAGATTTGGGCATTCCAGGTGTAACCAAACCCTTTTCCATCCCATAATTCCTTGGCTGCCATGCAATGCAAGAAGCTGCATTTTGCAGACCCTTTTAGCAGCCAGGAGGGATTTATCCCAGCTGATGTTTTCTGGGAATCCTCCAGTCCAGAGGGGCTGAATGAGTGGGCAAAGGTAATTAATTTGGGAAGGCTTGGGGGAGGCAGAGTGGATTTCAGGGAATGGTAGAACACACAGAGCCCCATCTGCTCATCCCAAAAAAGCTCCTCTGGCAGCACATCCCACCCAGCTCTGGGATGCTCCACGGTGGAAACGTGTCCCACTTCCTTCCCAGAGTGGTCCCACGCAGCAAGAGCTGTCCCCACCTTGTCTCCATCCTCTCCAGGGGGTCCAACAGGACCTGCTGGTCCCGGCAGCCCCACGGGACCCTGGATGCCATCCCGGCCAGCTGGCCCTTGGGGACCTTTCTCCCCCTGGAAGCAGAAAAACAGGCAGGTCACACAGAGCTCTCCAACCGAGCCATTACAGCCCATTAAGGTTTTATTCAGCTGCTAATGACTCCTGGCTGGACGGGCAGGAGCAGCAAAGTGGGTTCCAGCTGATATTTCATCTGTGCTCCTTGTCTGAAACAAGACAAGACTTCTGTCTTGAGGGATAATGAACAGAACAAACAAATGTGAACAGTGAATACCCAGACCACAGCTGCAATTTCACTGCTGCAGCAACGTAATCTGATTCCATCTGAACCCTCTGCCATCTCTGTCTGGATGACAAACAAGACCCCAACTAATTTTTACTCCCACGAGTCACTTTTTGCTGACTCTGGTCCTGGCTGCCCCACAGCACTCACTGCTGCTCCCTCCCTGGCTGATCCCCAAATAAAGGAGGTTCTCAGGAGGCCCCGAGCTCCCTGCTGAGATTCTGGACAGAGAAAAGCACCTGAAGTGAATAAAGCAATCTCTACTTCAACATCTACTGGTGAGCAGGAGCCTTCAATCAAATTTGTTTGTTTACAGGAACTGAACAGTGAATATTTTTCAGTTTCCTCGTACATAATCTAATTGCATCCGAATCCTGGGTGCTCTCCTCTAAATAATTAGATGCCACATAAATTGCCTATTCATGCCTCCCCTGACTGACACATCGTGTAGGTACTCAGCAGGACAGATGTTCCTAAAGCTGATTCACCACGAAACTCTCGCCTCTGGATTAGCTGCTGGAGTTCCTAACAAACCAGAAAACATGGAATACAGGGGGTGATAAACACTGTTGATAAGAACAATAAACCACCACGAGTGTGGGCTGACATCACCAAAACCATCTCTGGCTCCTTTTGCTCGGTCTGAAGCTGAGTTTGAGTTTGAGGCAGGGATCCCTGCAGGAATTGGAGCCTTTCCCCTGGGACTGTCCCTGCTGAGCTCCTCGGGGACAGAATCAGCCCCCCAGCCCCATCCCTGTGCCCACACGTGCCAGGGGAGTGCAAGCTGAGCGAGGGATGGCTGTGGAGAAGGAGCAGATGGCAGCTGCCAGCCTGCCTGGCCAGGAGCCTGCCGGGAGCAGCTCTGCCGTGGGTGGCAGCAGGATGATGCCTGGGAGCCCTGGTGCTGCAGGAACAGCACAGAGCATCCCAAAACTCCACAGCACCTTCCTGTGCTGCTGCTGGGACAGGGAAGGGTTTGTTGGGCTCAGTGGGGATTGCTGCTGCCCATCCTGGTGAGCAGGAACAGCACAGAGCATCCCAAAACATCCCAGCACCTTCCTGTGCTGCTGCTGGGACAGGGAAGGGTTTGTTGGGCTCAGTGGGGATTGCTGCTGCCCATCCTGGTGAGCAGGGATGATGGAGCTGGCTCAGTTCTGTGCCCACAGGCCTGGCCTTGGGCTGTTTGTCACCAGGAGGTGACACAGGCTGTGTTTCACCTGCTCAGCCACCAGCTCTCCTCGTTGCCTGAGGGCATGAGGGTCCCTGGGGTCACAGCCATGTTTGATAGCAGAGGTGTCACCAAGGGGGCACTGCAGCAGCTGACATGCAGTGCTTTGATGTGCTCAAGATGAGAAAATCCCTTTCTAATTGAATCCCTTCCTAGCCGAATTCCTTTTTCTTTAAATTTAAATCCTTCATATGCCTGCACAAGGACTGGTTCCGTGCTCAGCTCCCTGCTGCACCCATCTCCAGTTGTCCCACAGCTGTTCATCTCTTTACTGGTACTTACTGGAGCTCCCTTTTCACCCGCAGGTCCTGGAGGCCCCTGAGGACCAGGTCTTCCTGGCAAACCTATAGGGCCAGCTGATCCTGCAGGACCACGCTCCCCAGGAGAGCCCTGGTGGGAGAAGGAGGAAAGAAGCATTAATTGCAGTATCAAGCTTCATGCATGCACTGGCAGAAAGAAATCCCAACTCATCCACGTTTGATGGGATAATTGCCATGTGATGCCTTGGTACCACCAGCTCAAGGGGGCCTGCAGATCGTTTTTTTCTAATTAAAATCCCTGGAAGGGCTGGATTCTCCTCTGGATGGTGCAGAGAGCTCGGTTCCTGGGGGCACATTAACAGCTTGGAACAAGAGCATGAGCCACTTCACAGCCAGCAGGGAGGGCTGGATGATGAATGTTTCCTTCCAGGAGGATGGCCCTGAGCGTGGATCTCAAGCAGAGACAACTTCCAGAGGGAAAGCAGGTGGATTAGAAGCAAAATCCTGGATGTCCTGAAGCCCTGCAGTTCCCTCAGCCTGTCACGTATGTCCACAGCTGACACCACAGAATTACTGAGCTGTTACATGCGTGGCTTGTAAAATAAAGCAACACCCAGGGAGTCGTCAGTTATGGCACAGGAAAATCACGATGAAACCTGGAGCTGAGACTAACCCTCCCTTCGCCTTGCCAAGCTTGTAAATGGTGGTGCCTGTAAGCACAGGGATACTCACGGCTGGACCTGGAGGGCCTGGGGGACCTTCGTTGCCTTTCAGCCCTGGAGAACCCTGCAGGGAGGAAAACACAGTGATTTGGGGAGGTGGGTGCTGGACAATGGGAGCAGCTGGGAATCGTCCATGCTGGAAGGAGCCAGAAGACTCTACTCACGATGGGGCCAGGGAGGCCTCTCTCTCCTGGGAAACCTCTCAGGCCAGGGGGACCATCCTTCCCTGGGAGACCAGCAGGACCTGGGTCACCCTGCAAGCACAGGAGAAAGAGCTGAGGGTCTGCAGGCTCCATGGAGACTCAGCCCAGCTCATCAGGATGACACAGAAATGTCATTTTTCTCTGAATCATCCTCTCCACCTCCGGGGAGGGACAGGCAGCGAGGAGGGGGAATTGCATGTCCTACCTTGGTCCCTTCTTTTCCAGTGAGACCAGGAAGACCTTGTTCACCTGGGGGACCTGGAGGGCCCGGGTGTCCTCGCTCACCCATCGGCCCAGTCTCACCAGTTGGACCCTGGAAAAACCATCAGGGAGAAGAGGGTGAGTATTGGGAAAAGAACCGAAGGGAAAGAGCAGGATATCAGTTCAGTCCTTTGGGTGGCAATGGGGTGGAAGAGGTGCCTTTTCAGTGCCACCAGCAATCCCTGGAGAGATGCCTCCTCTGGCATCTACAGGGACCGTTTTTGGAAGTGGCCAACACTTCACTTGGCAGACTGGAGGCACTGGGAACCTCTGGAATGACAGCTTTCACACAAATGAGATGTTAACACCACCACCGCTTAGGTTTTCCTTTTTAATTGAAAACTTCCTAAGCACTCCCCAGCCCTGCTGACTCCTGCTCAGATGTGGCATAAATAATGCACGAGGCTTGTACTCCGTGCCCTCCGTGGGCACTCAGGGTGACGAGTGTCACATCAGGCTCAGCGCAGAGGGCTCCCCAGTGCCCCATCTGGAGGAGGACAAAAGCCACGTGCACAAAGCCCCCGTGTCCCTGCCCGCTGGTGGCTTTGGGGACAGGGCTGTAATTCATGTCCTGCTGCAGGAGGCCACTTAGAGCACGCAGAGCTCCAAGGCTGCCTCGCTCAGCAGCCACACATCACGGCAACTGCGCCCAGCAGAGCCCCACAGAACTGCCACACAACCTAATTTGCACTTGAGAAGACAGACAGGGCCATCAGGGAATTGCCCCTAATCAGGGAATTTACAAATCAGGGACTTTATGCTGTCATTAAAGAGGACAAATTAATTGCTTTCTAATTACAGAGCTGCTCCCCAGCAGTTCAGGCAAGAAGGCTGGACCCAAAGCCAGTCCTGCTCAGAACAGGCTCAGAACTGAGAGCTGTGCAGTGGCTGTTCCCACATTGCACAGAGCTCTTGGGGACTGAAAGGAGAGCAGCCCAGCTCTGACAGGACCTGGCAGCCCTTCAGCTCACAGAGGGATGATGTTGCTCACAGTGACATGGAAGAGCACTCTGGCATCACGTTTGCTCTGCCCTGACCACCTGCAGCTGCACAGCTCTCGGAGATCTCATTTATCTCCCTGTCTGCTTGAGGTCCCTGAGCTGGGCTGTGTCTTTTGGCTGATCTCTCACCCTACACCAGTTTTACACCAGGGTGGTCGTGCTGAGCTCACAGGCACCACCTCACTCACATTTATCCAAACCCCATCCTGACCCCTCAGCAAGGTGACACACCACGGGGGTGTTTCCCACCCGGCTCAGGAATCTCAAAGCCATCTGACAAGGCTGGAAAAGCATTCCTTGCTGCACAAGCCATGGTCCCAGCAGCTCCAGTTGAACCAGTGAAGACCAGTTACAGAGGGCTGGTGCAGGGGTGAGCATTTAAGAGAATTTGAAGGGAAATTTAAGTTGGATACTAAGAAAATGCTTTTTACTGAAAGAGTGATAAAGTTCTGGAATGGTCTGCCTGGGGAGGTGGTGGAGTCACCATCCCTGGATGTGTTTAAAAAAATATTGGATGGTTTGTCAGTGCCATGGTTCAGTTGAGGTGGTGTTGGGGAATGGGCTGGACTCGGTGATTTTGGAGGTCTCTTCCAACCCGGTGATTCTGTGTGTGTGATTTCCTTCTTACCTGAGGGCCTACGACTCCAGGGGGGCCTGGAGGGCCAGTCTTGCCTTGGAAACCCTGTGAGAGAAAGGGAAGAGACAAAGAGGTGACACTTCTGCCAAGGATTCCTGTGAGGGTCACACTGCCACCGACTGCTCCTCCTCTGGTGACACCACTGAGCAGGCTGGGTGGAAGGATGAGGAAGGAGGAAATCGAACAGAAGTGGGAAAAATGTCTTTGTACATTTATAAAGGGTGAAACAGAGGAAGGAGAAGGGATTCTCAAGGCTCAGCTCTGCTGTTTGGATGGAGTGACTGTGGTTTGGCCATATATATATATATATATATGTATTAAAAAATCTGCTATGCTCATAAACCCAGAGAAGAAATACCTCTTAAAAATGCTATTAAAGGCTGTTAAATGGCTATTAAAAAGTCAGGGTGAGTTTCTTCACGCTGAGCAATTCTTAAAAGCCATTTTCCCTGTCCTGCTCCTCGCTCTGGTGCTGGTTTAGGCTCAGTTCAGTCTCAGCTCAGCACCAGCCTGGAACCACAACTCGTGGGGCTGATTGAAGCTTTATCTCCTCCATCAGCATCTGCTGAAAGGAAGCAGGGCTGTGTTTGTCTCCAAATGCTGATGAGCAGAGGAGTCTCCATGACAGCTCCTTCCAATGGCATTTTGAGGAGTGACAAAAAGGAACTCTCACCACTGCAATTGTTTGGCTCTCTGAGGCTACTCTTTAAAAAGCACATTAATTATGGTTTTTACTCCAGCCTGCTGACAAGCTTGAGAAATGGCATTTAGGGCACACGGGCTATTTTCTCATTGCCACAAAAGAGGATCAGATAAATCCCATGCCAACGCTCGCCTGTCATGCTAAAATAACTCCTCCATGCTATTCTGGCTGCTTGCAGATCAGAAAATATCCTGTCACTGATGAGGAAATGGCAAAATATCCTTGGGAAATGAAGGTGCAATTTAAACTCTTATCGTAGACAAATATTTAGACCATTTCTGTGCAGGATCTTCCTTATTAACCTGAAGGAAGGAGTTTCCTTTGGTACTCATTGAGCCTTGGGCACAGGTTTTTTAGAATTTGTCACGGTTTTTTAGAGCCAATCTTTGCAAATCTAATATGGCCAAATATCTCAGCATGCCCGTTTGCTGCTGAATGGGAACTTAAATAAAGGGAAGTGTTTGACACAGAGATTTCAATCTTGCATGAAGATACGCTGCACTGACCAGGCTACTGATGTAGAAAAAGTATTTAATTCATTTTTATATTCCTCTCCTTGCTTTTTGGCACTGTGTGGGGAAAAAGGGACAAAAAAGGGACTTCTTCTGCCTGGGTCTGCAGGGGGAAGTGATCTCTGCAAGGTTGATGGCACAGATTAACATATTCTGATTTCTGTCAGGGTTTGCCTGGGAGAGGCAAATTGAGGAAAGCTATTAGGGAGAACTTTCAGGCCCCAAAATAATTAAAAGACCATTCTCCATCTATTCCTGCAGATTTGGAGATTGATGCTTTTTATTCCAGGCTCGGAAGTTGATGACAGCTGTCACAGTTTTCATTGCTGCCTCCACCTTGGCTGGAGGTGTCATGGAAAACTCAGAGAAGTAAGACTCAATGTCAGTCATGCTCTGGAAGGTGAAAACTCTTCACCTTTAAGTAAATTCAGACCTGAGGACTTGGCTCAAAAACACCTCAAACCCCTTGTTTTAAAATCAGTCTTATGGGGTGTAAATAAATATCTGGTGTTGGGCTGAGCAGCGTTTGCACTGCCTTGCTTAGCAAATGCCAGGGAAGTTAATTAAATTGTGTGATAAGTTGAGGGGAAAAAATGCATAATGTGCAAAGCCTTTTTTTCTGCTCATTTGCTGGGGAAGGCAGTGGGGAGAAAAACGCAAAGCCAAGCGGATGAAAGTGGGTGGGATTTTTTTGGCTACTTACAGTTTCTCCTCTCTGTCCAGGGTGCCCAGGCAATCCATCCTTCCCAGGAGGACCCTGTGGCAGAAAAGCAGGGCAGAAGGAGCATCACCAAGGGCTCAGTGATAAAACTGTGGCGAGGATTGAATCAGCTCCTGCTCAGCTCAGTTCCCAGCCATTTCACAGGGAAATTGGGGAGCTCAGAACCCTAAAAGCTACGCCTCTTTCCCACACATCTCCCAAAGGATTTCTCTCACAGGTCCAGAGCAGGAGAGAGGTGCTCACCACACTCGGGAAATCACTCCCAAAACATCTCTGAGGTCCCTCCAGAGCACAGTAACTGCAGAGACAGCAGCGCTGTGCTGTCCTCCACATACACAGAGGGAAAATAAAGCACACAACAACCACAAAAGATCCCCGAGATCCTGACTCAGTAGGAAATGAACATTTATAATCAGCTGCAATTTACTTGGCTATTTAAAAGCTGAAACCACGGGCTGTTATCAGGATGTCTCAGTAATGCCTTTTATTGGGAACGTCACCACTCGTCAGGCTGAGCTGGCACAGGCTGGGTGGGAAAGACTGGATTATTTTTTGGGATGTCCTAGGAATTGAGTTACTTACAGGGGGGCCTTTTGGTCCAGGAAATCCAGTCGGTCCTTGAGGCCCTGGTGGTCCCTGGGATGAGAAACAAGGCAGAGAACTCGGTTAAGGAACCTGGAACACTTGATATGTAGTATCACCTCTGTGTGAGCAGCAGATAAGCACAACGATCTGGAAAGCCAAATACTGGGTGATCTTGTAGAAAAATTTACAAACAGAACAAAACCCAGTGAGAGGGGAAAAAAAGCAGAAATAGAGGCTAAAATCATGACAGTCCCATTGTTCCGGTGTTTTCCATCTAACCTGCAGTGATGTGGAGAAAGCAGCACGAGGTGCTACAGAACCACATCCTGCAGAGCCCAGGCTCTGCCTGCCTGCGCAAACCCCAGGGGTGACTGCTCCCTTGTCCCACAGGTGATGCTTCCACAGGACACCCAAATTCCCACCTGAGCCTTCCCTGGAGAGCTCAGACAGGACCTAAGGGCTGTCGGTGGCTTGTGGCACCTCTCTCCACGCCAGCACGTTTCACCTTGGATTTCTAACCAGAATTTTCCTTTTTCCCTTCCATTCGCTGAGCTGAACCCTTGCTCCTGCTCATTCCTCTCTGCTAACAGCACCCAGGAGGATCCTTCTCGCCAAAAACCCCTCAGCCCTGCAACCCCAGCTCTTCTGCCAGAGAAAATTCTTGCACTGAACCAATTCCTGCTTTACCCCCAGCTTGTCTTACCCTTTCTCCAGGAGGACCAGGGGGGCCATCACCACCAGAGTTGCCCTTTTAGGAATGAGGAAAAGAAGAAACCATTAACAACCACTCAAATCATCATCACACCTTCTGCCTACAAAGACTTCAGATGGCACCAAGCACACGGTGACACCACAACTCCCCCAGACCTCTCCAATAATAATTCTGTGTCAGCAGCAGCACCCAGTGACAAATGAGCAGCTGCTTCTTCCCCCCACACTCCTGAATAAAAATCCAGGGGAGAAAACGTCAGGGAGATCGGGATATTTCCACCAGACAATGGTGAGAGATAAATGCCACCCCAAAGAGGAGGGATTGATCAAAAATCCCTGCCAACACAAAGGCCAGACATTTATTTTTCAATCTGGCAGCACGGCGGTGACAACAGCCTCACAACAAAAGCTTTGCTTCCATCAAGCCTGGTGATCAATGCTCAGGTAATCAATCAGTCAGTGCCTCCAGATTGGCCTCCGGGGAGAAAAATCCCAAATTTTGCCTGGTGGCCAATCCTGGCTCAGCAGTGGGCAGGGAAAGTGGCTCAGGCAGGCTCTGGAGAGCAGCAGCAACACATCCCCTGAGCCATGGCACAGCCCAAGGGCTCTGAGGGGTTCAACCACCACCGAAACACTAACAGGAGGGGCTGGGGGAGGTTTAGGGGCTGTAGGGCTGTGCTGGTCCTCAGCCTGGCCATGCACTCGATGTCCTGCTGCCCCCTGGGCCACCACATTCACAGAGCCTGGGCTTGGGTTTGGCAGTTGGGCTTTGAGCCATTCAGCTGGGAATAAACCTCAGGAGAGCTCAGCTTTCCAACTCCAGCGGAGAAAGGAGAGGAGGGAGATGCAGGACGATGAGCCAGATGTTATCTACATTTGTTTATCCTATTTATTAGGACACAAACCCAAGGCTCCCCAAAGCCTTACCTTTGGGCCAGGTTTTCCAGTGCTTCCCCTGGGGCCTCTTTCCCCACGTGGACCCTTGACAAAACACAGAAAAGTGACATTTGAGGCAATTCTGCTGCCCTGCACTGTGCTCAGGGCAAAGCACCCCGAACACCTGAGCCGCACGGGGTCAACAAATCATCCCAGAAAGATTTAAACCATAAAAACTGGTGACACCCAGCCCCAAATCAGTGTCCCCAGAGGCCAGATCCCCCTCATGGAGGACACAAATCCCCTCCCAGTCCCCCTTTGGCCATGGCAGGAGTGCACGAGGATGAAGAAGTGGCTCGTTACCGTCGGACCTCGCTGTCCCCTCGGACCTGGCTTGCCAGGAGTGCCCTGGAATGGAAAAGGGAAAGGGGTTAGGAACAAACGCCAGAGCAGATGAGCCCACAGCAGAGCCTGTCACACACAGACTGCTGCAGAACCTCTCTGGTTCTCAGCTGCAATGGGAAAGTCAACTGCAGGTTCACCTTCATCTCCTGGTTTATTTGAATTTTCTTGTGTTTATTTCAATTTATAGCACTTGGGCAGGTCTGGACAGTGATCCCAATGCCCAGACAACATCTGTTCTCTGAGGGAGTGAATCTCTTGAGGAACAGCATCCCAATCCCTTTCAAACCCCACAAATATCTTCAAAGATGAGGCCAACCCCTCGGACCCTGCAGTATCCCAAAAACCCAGCCAAGAAACTCTTCAACTCTGCCACCCCAACACCTCCAATCCCGTTTTTCCCCACTGATCCCTGCTAATCCCTTCTCCCAGCCTCCTCACCCTGCTGCTCCCACGTGTTGCTGCTGGATGCTGAAGCAGTGACAGCAGATTCCTGCTCGGAGCAGCTCTTCCCTGCCACCCAGGCCAATTAAGCTGCCCTACATATTTACAAATCTTCCCTGAACTCGGAGCTAAACGAGGAGTCCCTGTCGTTTCAACAGCAGCTCATGAGATGTGACAGCTGCGCTGAGCTCCCCGGGATGGGGGATTGGGATTCATCCCGACGGGGAGGAGGCAGAGGCTGCTCAGCCCTAAATCTGGCAGCACGTTCAGCTCCGTTTCCCTGAGCCGAAAAGCAAAGGAATGGCCTGAAAGCCCTGCTTGGGTTGGTGTCAAGTGGCCCAAAAAAAAAAAATCCCAAAAAACTGCAGAGAGGTTCGACTTTTCCCCCTTTGGCTTTCCCCCATTAATGGCGCCAATCAGCTGGGAAAGGAAGGCAGAGGTTCCTATGGAAGTGCTTAAAATATAATTTGCCATTTTCTGCCCCAAATCCATCACCTCACCGCGCTGCCTGCTCGGATCTGACACTCATTAACCAGCAGAACATAAAACAGGAGCTGGAAAACTTTACAATCAACTTTCTTCCAGCTGCTAAAATTAGTCCTGCTGAATCTTCCTTGTTCTGCAGCTCCATTTATTAAAGCCTGCTGGCATACTTTTTTTTTTTT